>JACRUU010000028.1:14891763-15056763 GCA_030449085.1 Kryptopterus vitreolus
AGGCTCTCAGGGTAGGACAAGAGACTGTTAAAACAATCCATTTATCATGCATGTATTCCTCATAAATGACCCTCTTAATTTGCTTGCTCTAGATGGCATGGACTTGCTGGCTGTACTACTTCTCAAAGTTCATTGAAATGTTGGATACTGTAAGTATTTATTATTATTATTATTTTTTTTTTTTTATATAAATAAATGCATGTTTTTTGCTTTGCAATGTTTTCTTATTGCTGTTCTATTTTGACAGATTTTCTTTGTGCTGAGAAAAAAGAACAGCCAAGTCTCTTTCCTGCATGTGTACCATCACTCGATCATGCCCTTCACATGGTGGTTTGGAGTCAAGTTTGCTGCAGGTATATATATTTTTGTTTCTCTCTCCCCCTCCCCTAATACTCGTCTCTTAATGAGAATATTGTTCAGTGAGATGCTTGTAAATTAACACGCTATGGAATATGCTACATATTTTAGGTGGTCTGGGAACCTTCCATGCCCTGCTGAACTGCTGTGTCCATGTGGTCATGTATACCTACTATGCTGTTTCTGCTTTGGGCCCAGCATATCAGAAGTACCTCTGGTGGAAGAAGTACATGACTACCATTCAGCTGGTAAGCCGCCGCCCCCCCCCCTTTTTTTAATATACTCCTTGTTGTAACTTATTTTATAGATTGTTGTAAAGGTGTATTTTTTGTTAATTTTAACTCCCCCTTCCCCCCCAGGTTCAGTTTGTGATGGTAACTGTTCACATCGGCCAGTTTTTCTTCATGCAGGACTGCCCTTACCAATTCCCAGTGTTCCTCTACGTCATTGGCTTGTATGGACTGATCTTCCTGGTTCTTTTCCTCAACTTCTATTACCATGCTTACACCAAGGGTAAACGGTTGCCTAAGGTCCTACAGAATGGCGCTTCCTTCCTAAACCGTGCACGCAAGACCGACTAAGGGCCATGATCGGGTGACAATATGTGAAGATCCTGCAGCTTTTAAAATTAATTTTCCTTTAACCATTTCAGAAACTTCACCCACTGTTTTATGTTAAAACTTTGTGGAATGCCTCTTTCTCACTGAATGAATATTGCCCAACTAGCACATGTGGTTTTTACACTGACAATGTGGATCCTGGTTTGTACCGTCTTCACTTGGGTTCTGAAATGTTTATGGGGTAAGAATAATGTTATTATTGTTGTATAAATATTTTTAAAAAATATACCCTTTTTGTACATTTTAAACCCAGCTCTGAAATATAACCTAACTGCTGGATTAGCATGGATTGTGAGAGCGGAAGTGCTTTGTTTGAATGCTTTTGGATGTTAAAAAGGACGGTGATGGGTTTGCTTATAACGCTGTTAAAGCAAACTTCTGACCTTCTCCAAAAATGTGGAAAAAAAGCATAACGACGCTCGAATCCTAGGTTGAATGTGGCAAAAGTGATTGCTGGAGTTCATTGTGAGTTTTGAACTTTATTTTTTATTTTTCAGTGTTTATTGTTAACTTCTTAATGTAGTTGTTTGTTTTCCTTTTTTTTTATTTTATAAAAAGTCTGACTGAGGTATGGGTGTTCTTTTGAAGAACCAAATTGCCAGTGATCTGTGGAGACTCGTGGTTTTTCCTTAGTCCTTCTGTATTATGTATTTTGTATTTTCTTGCCAATGCTCTATTTATACGTTTTTTTTTTTTTTTTTGTTAACTCGAAAAGAAAATCTTGTTTTTTATTCAACAAAATAAATTATTTGTCAATAATTTGTGCGTGTGCGATTGTTCCTCTTGTTGATCCGGAACTCGACCTTACCATATTTGGAGTAACCGCTTTTGACACGTGATCTTGCATGACATCCAATGATATTCCTCTATGTGATGTGTACCTAGGTTCAAACCCTAGCGTGCCTCCCTGTTTTTATAGCTATTTATCGGGAGGAATTCTAATGGACGCGAAAGTCATGTGTCATTGTGATACAATATTTCTTTATTAATATACTATTTAAAAGCACATGGACGGACATATGATCGGCCCCGGTCCCTACAGGGCAACAAAGTTGGTAAGTATTTGCACGCACAGGAATGCGGTTTCTGACTGAACCGGTTTGAGTAACTATTTCGTTTCTTTAATGTATTTTATGGCCAATGTTAATTCATGATTTCGTATTTAAGAATGAGACGTCGCATGTTTGTAGGTAAAATAAGTTATTTTTATTTATTTATTTGATCTATCTTACTCAGTTCACTCGTTTCTCATTTCCTACACAAAATGTACCCCCCCCCCCGGTTGCTTCGTCTTTGTTCATTGTATTGGCGAGTACATGTTGTATAGCACCTCGAAAGCCTCTGTTTCGTGTAGTCTTATCGCTAAAGTACTGTTTGGAACTCTGCAGTATGTTTACACAACAATACTGATGTTTATATGCTTGTGGTTTTTGTGTTACTTGCTGCTGTTTTGTTTTTTGCATTTAGAAGTCCGAGGTTGATGCGCAGACATTGTGTAGTACACAGAAATGTACATATTAGCATTGTTCAGATCGTAAATAAATATTAAATATTGTACATTGTGTACACCAGGGAGGAGAAAGAGTTTAGTACTGAACTGTGGATAAATATACAGTCATCCTATAAGACTCAGATGAAGCTGTAGATCGGGGATATTTAAGTGGCGACCCTCGGGACCGAACTCGGACATGAGGAAATTTGTTCCCCGGACATACAAAATACCCCAGTGTGATAAAGACTAATCTAGAATAATGTTTAGTTTAGTCTGAAAACGACGCTACAGTTATGAAGCGTGACGTGCGTCTGAGCTTTTGTTCATTTCTTCTGTTTGTATATTCCTTCGTATTTTCCCACAAATTAAGTGTAAAAACATGAACCCCACTACAGCCTAGTTAGACCAAAATGTCTCTTTCAACTTTAAAAACAAGAGGTTTAAAACATATGTACGTGTTTGAATGTAGTAGATTTGTGTATCTACAATACACGTGGTGGTGTTTATTTTTCACACACGTGTGTGTGTGTGTGTGTGTGTGGAGTTTGCATGTTCTCCCCATGCCTCAGGGTTTCCCCCCGTCCAAAAACATGCACGGTAGGTTGATTGGCACCTTGGAAAATTGTCCCTAGTATATGAATGTGTGTGTGTGTGCCCTGCGATCGGTTGGCATTCCATCAAGGGTGTATCCTGCCTTAATGCCCATAGATGTTTGAGATGGACACAGACTCCCCGTGACCCGAGGGAAGATTCGGATAAAGCGGTAGAAAATGAATGAATGAACTATGATCTTGTTTGAATGTAGAAAAACCTACTTGAGAAATGCACTGATTTTGTTATGCTTGACAATACATTTGAATATGTTTATAAGAAAAAACTCCCATTGTACAATGCACTGATGTTATGTCTTTTCAAAATACATGTTTTAACATAAAAAAAATCCTACACGGGTCTCTTAATCTCATAATATTACTGTTGTGTCATCACTCGTATTGCAAGCCCATATCTCTCCGACCCCTCATTTGGGATGCTTTTTGTGAACTGGCCCCCGTGACAAACTATTTGAATATCCCTGCTTTAAAACAAATCCGAATCAAATCAAATTTATTACTCTATCCCTGTTCACACCTTTGATGACTTTATGCATCACATCGTGGAGGAAGATTGTTGCACACCAAACTTAAAATTAATGGCTGAGGAGAAGACAAGAGGTGGCGACTTTCTTTTATTTTTGTTTGACACAATACCTTTATAGAATGCTGTAGGTATGCAAGAGACATATAGACTTGGTGAGATGGAATTGTGCTTAGGGCAACCTAAAACCTCCAATAAATGTCTGAAAGGATATTCTCAAATTCCCAACTTGTCAGCTCCTAGGGGGTACAGGTTTTTCTATATAAGTTTACAAAGCGACAAAATTATGATTCTTACCTTTAAATGACATGTTTATACAAATTTATCCTCCTGATCAATCAACATATTAGCATGCTTTAATTGTGCAGTGCAGTCTCTATACTGTTAGGTCACACTTCATATAGTTATGCAGTTGTCATATTCAATGAGTTTAAAAATTCAGGCCGACTAATTAGTACAGTGAATAATTTTGAAATTGTATGTAAATGAAGTATTGGTTACCACTAAAAGGCACAAACGTAGACGCTATAGTTTTTTTAAAGTGTTTTTTTCCCCCCTCTAATTTATCGCTAATGAACTGGCCTCAGCATATTAAACTCTAAAATATATTATCTAAAATCTGACATTGTAGGATTTTGATAGTCTTTCATTCACTAACAGCAACATTCTCCATTCATAACTCAATAGATAATAGACACCAGAAACTCAATGCATCATTTTGGAACATCGGCTGAATCAGATCTCTGGAATGAACAAAGTATTTTCTGTTTATTTAAACAATCACTCTTTTGTCTTTTGTTTAGACTCTGTTTTATCTAAACATTTACATCTTAACATTTTCTGGCCTCTGACCTGTTTTTTCTTCAAAGATAAGCACATGCCACAAGTGTACCTTTTGGTTTGTTTTAACACGGTGACATGAATCAAGCAGTGCAGAACTAATCTAACCTGTTACCTGTTTTCAGTGTTTCAATTTAACAAGTGAAAAGTGAAAAACCAAATCTATGATGCATTGTATTTGTGTGTGTGTTTGTGTGTTTGTGTGTGTGTCGTTGTCAGTGTCAGTAAGTTAATGTTGTTAGATTTGTGTTGCTGTTTATCTGAAGTTAATTTCCAAATAACTTTCTTAAACCTAACAATAGTTAAACTATGCAGAAAACATAATCTGTCTTATAAAACAAGTACTTATCGATGTGTATTGATGGACCCACATTCGCTCCTAGACAACACCCTATTCTTTAATGCACATATTAACAAGATCACCCAGATAGCTTACTATCACATCCGAAACGTCTTCACACTCTTATCACATCACACATATACTACTTCAATGCCCTTTTTTGGGTTTCCTCACAAGCTCCTACACAAGTACCTATACCTAAAAAATGATGGGCTATAGGAGGAGGTATGTGCACAAAGTATGCACAATGTATGCACATTTTCTCTCAGATTCACTCTGAAACATCAGCATGAAATTTTGTAAATAGTTAAAAATTACAATTATTTTATTTTTATATTTGTTTTATTTTTAGCTTGAACACTTCTACTTTGTTTCAGCAGACAGCAAACATTAGTTGTTTATTAATTAAAAGAAAAAAATCTTTTTGTGCCATAGTATGGATTTGGGATTGGTATCGTGATATTTAATCTAGTTATCATAACGAAGTCAAAATTTTGGTATGGTGACAACACTAATTAGAACAGTTAAGTAGGCATACCTTTGGAAAATTAAACATTAAATGTAAAACACCTACATACACACACTTGCATAACCACCTGTACTACCCAAATGGGGTCTAACAATTTTTTCCCCCTTTATTTAATTTTATTTAAACAATTTGTGTCAATTTAATTGAATCAATATAATGGACATGTGCATTTGCATTAATTTGATTAATTCTATACAAAGCAAACATTTAATTTCCAATTGTTTTAAAACTATAAACAAAATATTAATGATAACAATAATAACAAACTACGTTAATTGAAAAAGTTTTTTCTTCCCCATAACCATTCTGAGGCACTTACCCAAACATGAATTTAGTTTACACTCCAATGTACCACGAAATCCATACTGCCCTATGAATGAGCTTTGTAAAACTATTATAATAAAAAATAGGGGGGGGGGGGTTAGCAGCAGCAAATAGAAACTAAATTGTATTTACACTGTTTAACTGTTAAGCCATGACTGTGTAACAAATCTGTAAATAATGTAGGATTTATTTGTTTTGTAGTCATGAAGCACAACTGTCTTTTGTTTTTTGCCTGAATGATGTTCATCATAACATTTCCTTTTTGTCTTCCAGTGGAATGAAACCATTAAGCTTTTCCGTGGAGGGATGCCTATGAAAAGACACTGGGCTCATTTTCGGAGTTATGACAACAGCTTCACAGGATCGGAGGCCTGTTGATTATCTCCACAACCTGCTGAAATGTAACCAGAACTTTGGGCCTGAGGTCACTCGCTATCAATCTCTACAGCTGCTCAGAAAGTTCCTCAAGAATCACGTGATAGAAGATGTTAAAGGACGATTCGGTAAAGAAGACTTTGAAGACAATGGGCGTTTATACAGGTGCTAAGATGGTTAGGTGTTTTTTTTTTTTGGTCTTTTCTACATTGAGGTGTATATGTAAGCTAATGTTACAATTTTATATCAGATTTCCTCCACAGTCACCTCTCAAGCCTGTTCCACAGCGCCTGCCTTTTAGAGAGGTTGTTCCACAGACGCTACAGTGGGACGACTGTGATCCTGCACAGCTGCCCTCAGCGATCCCCATGAAGCCCCTCGTTTTGGTAAGGGATTTGGCATAGAATATGTAAACCGTGTTACAATTTGTGTGTGATAATGTAAAACACGTTCTGAATTTCTGTTCTTATTAGAATTCCGAGACGTGGAACAAGAGGCACAGTATTGCCATAGGGGAAGTTCCTGAGTGCAAGCTGATCCGGAGAAGCGACGTCACCCCAAAGCATGTGGACCAGATATGGACGTCGATGACTTTTAACCGGTCTGTATTTAATCTGAAAAACACAATATATAAGCTTTATATATTACACTAATTATATTTATTTAACATCTGAGGTAATGCTGAGAGAATATCAGAATATCCGGGTCCTTCGGAGTCCAAAAACATGCACAGTAGGTTGATTGGCACCTTGGAAAATTGTCCCTAGTGTATGAATGTGTGTGTGATTGTGAGTGTGTGTGTGCCCTGCGATGGGTTGGCATTCCATCCAGGGTGTATCCTGTCTTAATGCCCATAGACGCCTGAGATAGGCACAGGCTCCCTGTGACCCGAGGGAAGATCGGATAAAGTGGTAGAAGATGAATGAATGAATGATTAATAGTATAATTTATGGTATATAATCAAAGTATTATTAAATACGGAAATATAAATTTTCTATATATGTGTATGTGTGTGTGTGTGTATATATGTGTGTGTGTATTCCATCGATTATCGGACAAGAGATACTTTTCCATTGCATTTTATGGTCTGCTATTGAGGTAAACTAGCTTGGACATGCTGGCAGGTGATTTGAATGTCCTCCACTTGTAGACTATTTTCCAGACAGTGGAATAGCTTATTTCAAATTCTTTTCAAATCCTTTACCTCCTAAAAATACTTATACAGCTCTCTCTCTCTCTCTAACTCACCGTGGTGTTCACTATCATTTCAACAGCCATGATCACACCAAACAAGGTTAAAAAATATGGCAGGCTGAGTAACACTGTTCTAATGATGTAATACACCTGTGTGTGATTTTAGCCATATTAAGTATGAATAAATTCAGGGATGTGCTAATTTATTCCTCATCAAAAATCTTTTTTCAAGGTACATTTTATAGAAAATGTATTCTTAAGTATTTTAGTTATATTACACAAAACTCAGTATTATTAAAATTGGTATTAAATATCCATATGTCCAAATATTACACCTAGTCTTTTATAGGATGTCTTTATTTATTCGCAACACACACACACAGACACACCACACACATAAAAACATGCATGCTGTAATACACTGGCTTATGAGATGAGAATAATGCTTTACCCTCATCAGGCTAAACAGTGCATTTCTCTTTATACTCTCTCACACTGTTAACTTTTTATATCGACAATCCAATGCAAGTCATGGAACTGGGGCGTGTACTGGAGTTTTTATTCCCTGGTGTGTTAGCTAATAATTTTGTCTGATGAATTTGTCCAACGGATCCCGATTAACGTTTTGTTAAATAGTTTGCAGAGCATATTGGGGCTCCAGTCCTTAGCCGGTGTCCTTGATGCCAAGCTCTTGAACCCCAAGCACATTGTCTACAACGTATTTAGTGTCAACAAACAGGGCATTCGTTGTTCTGAAAAACAAAGCAGGTGAGGATGAGATTAAAATCATCTTTACAAAATCAGTTGACAGAAATATTTGTTTCATGTTGGTGTCATCTGCTATTTTTTTTTTTTTTTTTTTTTTTACAGATGACCTTCCTCATTGGGTTTTATCTGCAATGAAATGCTTGGCAAATTGTAAGTAAAAAAAAAAAATTGGTCTGTCACTGAATGTTTGTACATTTGATTTTCTGGTCGTACACCCTTTTTATATACATCATATGTTTGTTCCAGGGCCTAATGGAAATGAGGTTAATCAGCCGATGTACTCCGGTTTTGAGCGAGACGTTTTTCGAACGGTAGCCGAACACTTCCAGAGACTAAGGGAGCCACTGTTGACGTTCCAGATGTATGACATTTGTGTCAGCATTCTAGGTAAGATAAATAAAGAGGACCGTAATATAAATAGTCAATATAAGCACATATTTTAAATCCATTATTCATTGTTGGACCTGAATAGAACACCCCATGTGCTCCCCTCCTCGTCTCTTCTTGTTCAGGACTACTTCCACGGGAACAGACCGCAGTTGAGGCGCTGCAGGTCTGCTGCCTCCTCCTGCCTCCAGCAAACCGGAGAAAACTGCAGTTGTTACTGCGCCTGATGTCTAAAGCCTGCAACAATCATCTTCTCCCACCACTCAACGATACCATAGAAACACGTACCCTGGTTATTTACTTTCCTAATTCTCTCTAGTGCGGGCGGAGATATTTACCTTGAGTCAAAATAACGAGTTTTTAATGGTAGGGTGTTTTGAGGGTATTATCACAGGCTATATACAGTTTACATGCATTTCATTTCAAGCTATTACTTCTTTTGAATTTCTCCCCTCCAAGAGAGATTTGTTCTCAGCGTAATTGATTTTTCATCCATAACCTAATTAAAAAATTGTGTACAGGTGCATCTCGTAATGTTATTTTGTGCTGAAAATGAATCACTTGTTTATTTCCCCCAAAGTGGTGAAAAGGCTGAATTGGAGTACCAATTTGCTTCCTGCTGACTTCAGTGATATCTTTATTGCACAGGCTAATATTATATCAATTAACAGCACTATAGAAACCAGAAGCGTCGGATTTCCTAGTCATTTTCTGTTGCAGATATGTTGTTTTGAATATGCAGTATTTACACATATATGTATACTTACACACACCCACACACATATATATATAATTACATATGTACACATATATTCCCTCAGCTGGTCCAGACCTTCTCGCGCTGCATTTTATGTTCATCGGATGAAGTGGACCTGGATGAACTGCTAGCCACCAAACTGGTCAACTTCATGATAGACAACCACGAAAAAGTGCTGACGGTCCCGTCGGAGTTGCAGAGGTCTGTGCAGGACCATATATCCCATCTGCGCAGAGCACAGGTTAGTCTTGCTCTAAAACCCGTAGAACAAAAACTCTTCGCCTATATCAGAGCATTGTTTGACCCGTATCTGCTCCTCATGAATCACATGGAAAAATGACAAATCTCATTGTTGTGTTGAGTCATGTCTCACTCTTTGGCATTTGTTAGATAAAATATGCAGGTTCTGACATGGACACTACATTGGAAACCCCACCTCAAACATTCTGCAAACAAATCAGCAGGAAGGAGTTTGAGGAGCAGAGAGTCACAGGTTCCCAGGGGGCACTGGTGGAGCTACTAGAAGAGATTGTTCAGGATAAGGTTATGTCGATAAAGGACAAGAAGAAGAAACTGAAACAGGTTAGAGTGATTTTTAAGGATTAATTATGGATTTTTAAAATTACCGTAAATTCTGGACTATAAGCCGCTACTTTTTTCCTAGGTTTTGAACCATGCGGCTAATAATAAGGTGCGGCTATTCTGCAGATTTTTTCCCGACCGCTAGGGGCTCTAACCGGAATTAGAATCAAAACTAACACAAAATAAATGCAAAGAAGAAGAATGCGCTAGTTCCTCTTTAGCAGATATAAGTGGGTAGAAGCGGATAGAAGGAGGACAAACTCTATCTTTACAAGGTTAAGGTGACGTCATTTCACACACAGGAGAAATGAAGATAAATACTGTAAATAGCGCTTATTTTCTCTTGGTTCTGTCCCGTTTTAATCAGCAAAGTTGCTGCTCGGTGCTCTCTCTCTCTCCTTCCTGCTCTTTTCACCACACACACACACACACACACACACACACACACACACACACACACACACACAATACAGCCTCAGCTTTTCTTGATTTTCCCTCTCCCGATATAAGCCCGGTTCACTCTACAATCCCCGTCCGGGCTCGTAGCACATACCTAGTGTCGCGGACACGGACGCTCGATATATGTTTATGCCTAACCTTTGTCTGTCTGGCCGCTCCGTATGAGCGGCGTCTCCTGAGTTCTTTATTCTAATAAATCCTGTTTTGTATGAATTCCGGATCTCCGCGTCTCTGTGCAGCGTCCACCGTTACACCGTGTTAAAATACAGGTTAGGAAAGGATCTATTTAGGTACATACATGTACATTTACAATTCAAAAGCGGATGCGGCTTGTATGCAGGTGCGGCTTATTTATTATTTTTTTGGGTTTTTTTTTAAATAGAGCGGATGCGGCTTATATGCAGGTGCGCTTTATAGTCCGGAATTTACGGTAATGTTTTTTTAATAGTCCACACTCTTTGGAAGCATTTTGTACATTGTTCATATAAGTGTTATTGTCACTGACAATTTACAGCCCAGAAAAGGCTACAGTAATAAGTAATTTGATTTATGAAACATTCGGACGCTTTCCTTTAACTTCGCAATATTATTAGAGTCTCTCTAATGGAGTTGCAAATTTAAATACCTCCAAAATATATAAACATAATTCAGTTCAGGAATTCACTATTCAGGAAACTGAATTATTTTGGCCATGTGTTTGATAAAATGTTGTTCTTTCCAGATTTAACTGATGCAATAATGTGTCTGGTGTAGGAGTTTTTTTTTTTTTTTTTTTTTTTTTTCAGGAAACCCCAATTCTGATATCGAAAATTTCATAGGATTTTAATAAATACAACCTAATAGAGAAATAACAGCAGCACCTTTTAATCTATCCATTTCAATGATTACCTTAGAAAATGTCTCACCACATGCCCAACTTTTCTTCTTGGGGTCTGCTTTTTAACTGGCGAACAAACAACAGGAGCAAATGAAAATCCTGCTAAAATTTTCTTGAATTGTTTGTCGTGCTCCTATAATAGTAATTAATAATAAAGGGGCACGGTGGCTTAGTGGTTAGCACGTTCACCTCACGCCTCCAGGATCCGGGTTCGATTCCCGTCTCGGCCGTGTGTGTGTGTGTGGAGTTTGCATGTTCTCCCCATGCCTCAGGGTTTTTTTCTCCGGGTTCTCGGGTTTCCCCCTGGTCCAGAAACATGCACGGTAGGTTGATTGGCACCATGGAAAATTGTCCCTGGTGTATGAATGTGTGTGTGATTGTGAGTGTGTGTGTGGATGGGTTGGCATTCCATCCAGGGTGTATCCTGCCTTAATGCCCATAGACGCCTGAGATAGGCACAGACTCCCCGTGACCCGAGGGAAGATCGGATAAAGCGGTAGAAAATTGATGAATGAATGAATAATGAAAAACAACAGGGATGTGCTTGGCAACCCTTTGAATTTCTTTAGCGCCCTCTAGTGGGGATAACGATTCCCAGGTTTGTAACCAAGCTGTTGGCCGATGCTATAATTCAGACTTGACTTGCAAAAAGTTTTATCAATAAATATGTTGAAAGTCTGCCACAGACCGAAAAGATTTTAATTGTCAGGTAACTTTCAAATGACAAGAGGCTTCAGTATTCTGAAACTTGCATTTTTTTTTACTTCTATCATGTGTTTTTGCAATATCCAACATCTCTTTCTTGTACTGTGTTTATGTCCATATCATTCAGCCCTGATCCAGACAGAAATATAAGCAGATAGAACTTCTAATCTGTTATTATTGAGTAGTTTCTGCTGTAGCAGCTTATTCTGACAACTCACCCCTGGCTAATCTTTTAATGTGTAATTATTCTTGGCCTCAGTTTCAGAAATCCTACCCTGACATCTACAGCAGACGCTTCCCTACAAGTGAGAGCGAAGCTGCTGTGTTTCCAGAAAGGCCTCAGAAGTTCAAACCCCAGCTTACATTTTTCACTTTAAAAAAGAAACCTTCTCAGCCTTTCCAGCGGAGCTGGAGTTTCCGTGCTTGAACAGAAAATGCATTTATCTCATTACAAAGCTGCCAAATACTGCAATAAAAAAACCTGCAGTCCCTGGGTAGTTTAGCATTATTTATAGCTGGTTTTCATCTGATTGCTGGTGGAATATTCTAGCTTTTAATTTCACTTGAAAATTTACACTGGATTCTATATAGTCATCAGGATATTCAGTGATGGCTGCTTGAAGTCTTATTTTCAGACAATATATCAACCTCATCAAAGACTGGAATTTATATATGTACATACTGTTTGTGTTGTGTGATGATTTTTTGGCAGCATGACGAATTTGGTTGCTTATGTAATTTAAAGTAATGTAGAACCTAATTGCAGAGGTGCCAATATATATGGTTATGTCTTTTTTGACATTTGTTTAACAGTACAACAAATAGGGAGGTGGGTGATGATCTGGCCTTTAGACCAGACAATCACAGGTTCAAACCCCACCACCACCAAGCTGCCACTAGTGGGCGCTTGAGCAAGGCCCTTAACCCTCAATTGCTTGGTTGTAAGTGGCTCTGGATAAAAGCATCTGCCAAATACTGTAAATGTAAATAAACTTAACAAACGGAAATTCTCCGAAGATGAAAAAAAATGCAGGAATTCATAACTTGAGTGCTGTAACATATACAGAGACACAAAGAAGGTAAGCCTGCTAATTATTAATAATGTTTATGTAATAATTAGTCACACGTCTTTGTACTTTTCTTCCTGCTGTTTGAATCACGTCTAGAATGTTTGCTCTGGCTCAGTGTGAGAAGCAAGGCAATGAACATGAACTAAAGTTATTTAACCTCATTGCCTAAATATCACCTTCTGTTACAGATACAAACTAAACTATACCTGTCTTTACCTGCTACACTATCTTTACCTGTAAACAGCTTAAACGAAAAACTTATTTAAAACATCATTTTCTTTATTTTTTATCCTTTCTCTCTCTCTCTCTCTCTCTCTCTCTCTCTCTCTCTATATATATATATATATATGATATGTCACATGTGTATGTGGTGTCTATATATATATATATATATATATATATATATCTATATATCTATATATACACAGAGAGAGAGAATGTATGTGTGTGTGTGTGTGTGTGTGTGTGTGTGTGTGTACTGTTATTTTTTGTCTCTTTTTTATTTTTTGTATTTTTTTCTCTTTAAATGAAACTTGTACATATCTTTTATATTTTTACAAAATGTCAGTATTTTATATGTTTTGTTTATTGGTTGTTTGTATTTTACGATTAACAATGTTAATCCTTATATGAAGCTGTACTTGCAAAAGAATAGCCTTGCAAAGTTTCTGCTTGTCTTTGTTTGTTTGTAAAGCTACATTTACATGATGATGCAAGTTGTGTATCTGTACCTTCTGAAATGCTGTATTTACTGTGTTTACTCTATAAAATGTAGAGTCATCGCTGCTGTAGTTAAAAACATGTTCGAAGAAATCATAAATATGAAACAGGGAAATATTTCTGTTTATTTTAAATGTGCACGTTTGGAATCTGTTCCTGGATTTCAAGTATGCATCAATAAAAGAAATAATCGTCTAAACTCACATTTATATGAAATCTACTTAAGTGTCTTTGTTCTGGAGACCTCCGGCTCTTCACACGACTGTTCCAACTGATCACTTCTATATTCCACACCTTATAGTTCGCTTCACAGTTTTGTTAAAAGTGTTAAGTGTCGCACCGCTGTACCGAGAAGCTTGTTTTAGAAGACTGACATCTATTTTGGCAAAGGTCAAAGTTCACTTTAACGACGCTCGTCACTATTAGAGGAACATATGGCCTCATTGCCTTCAGTGAGTTTCTGCTGGGAGAACTGCATTGTCTCCGGGTCACCTGGTATTTCCATATCAACATGGAAAAGGGGTCAAACATTAAGTGACTGGTAGCGTTGGAGATTATCCGAAGCCCGTGCGCGTGGTCACTAGGCCCTTCCTGCACTTCTAAATGTGCGACATCACATTCTCTTTATTCTGAATATTGAAGCAAACAAAACTCCAAAACATTTGGTTGCCGCTTCACCGTCCCTGCTACTTCAGAGCTTTCTCCTGCGGCGTCCGGCTGCAAATGGATGTGAGCCGTCGTGCTTTTGATGCACGCCACATTATTGACCTCAGCGGGATGCCTTGTTAGTTCACTTTTGGAACAGAAAGGTTTTTTTCCCCGTGTCGCGATGGAGAATTGTGCAGCCATGTAATGATTTGTGAGTCATGCAGAATGAAATTGCCTCGGCCTGTCAGTACTTTTAGTGCTCCTGTACTTATATTAGTCATGAAATGATGCAGGTCCTGGATAATTCCATACCATTAGGACAAAATGCACTGGAATATTTGAAATCATTAAATCAGTGGTGTTTGATGATGATGATAATAATAATAATAATAATAATTGGCATGAAATGAATTAGAGATGGGGGCACGGTGGCGTAGTGGTTAGCACGTTCGCCTCACACCGCCAGGGTCCGGGTTCGATTCCCGTCTCGGCCATGTGTGTGTGGAGTTTGCATGTTCTCCCCGTGCCTCAGGGTTTTTTTCTCCGGGTTTCTCCGGTTTCCCCCCCAGGTCCAAAAACATGCATGGTAGGTTGATTGGCACCTTGGAAAAAAAAAATGTCCCTAGTGTATGAATGTGTGTGTTGTGTGTGTGTGTGTCCTGCGATGGGTTGGCATTCCATCCAGGGTGTATCCTGCCTTAATGCCCATAGACTCCTGAGATAGGCACAGACTCCCCGTGACCCGAGGAAAGATCGGTTATAGCGGTAGAATATGAATGAATGAATTAGAGATTCTCTTACTGCTGTGTAACTGAATAATTTTATTTAATATGACTTTGAGCAAAAGATATAAATCTAAAATATAGCAATAAATATAAATGGAATAGCATTGTACATACATGTTGTCCAGAACTGAATATATATATATATATATATATATATATATATATATGACTCTAATGATGGCTAATCTAATGATGATCTAATTTTTACACCTGATCATCTGAGAATGAAGGGCCTTGCTCAAGGGCCCAACAGTTTAATGGTACTGATGAATGGTGCCGAGATTTTAATTCATAACATTCAACCAGAAGTCTAACATCCACTGAGCTTCCTCTCACACTATTTTGCTGTGTACTGCTACTACGCAATGGGAGGTGATGGCACAGTGATTAAGTCATTGGCCTCTGGACCGCAAGATCTCAGGTTCAAATACCACCACCAAGCCACCACCAGTGGGCCCTTGAGAAAGGCCCTTAACCCTCAGTTGTAAGCTGCTCTGGATAAGTGCATCTGCCGAATGCTGTAAAAATGCCTGGTGTTAAAATAATACTTTTCTTAATTTCCTATTTCTGGCTCTATGGTCAAAAGTTTGTGGACATTCCATCCCATTCCACAAATAGTCCCCATTTACAACTATTAAAAAAACAATAAGTCCATTCTTCTGGGAAAATATTCCACCAGATTTTGTGTTCATTCAGGGACAAGAACCTCCTGACGTACAATGAAGAGACCTGACTGTAGAACCGAAGCCTCTCAGAAAGAACCAAGAGGAAACACGCGCAGGCAGCTTCATGTGTCCAACTTGGTTCTGGATGATAATTGTTTAATTTTATAGTCATTAAAAACGTTTTAGGAAAACGTTTAGAAACCTCAACATCCTTTACTAAAAACCCTGGTTAACTGTGGTTAATGGTTTCCCTGCCAAACCCTGTTACGTCCATCTGTGTAGCTGTTTTGCATTCGTCTCTGTCTTTGTGAGGGATTAAATTGAATCCTGAATGCTCTCAGGCAGTATTGCCTGGTAGTGAAATCAGGAAGGGTGGATTGAAATGTAATCTCTATAAATAGCTTGACAGGGCAATAATCACATGCGCTCACACACACACACACACACACACACACACACACACACACACACACACACACATGCAATGTACATAAAGGCAGACAAGCGGCTGCATTCATGATTTCATGTTTGTTTGTTGGATGCTACGTAGCCTGATATAATCATTCTGGGAAGAAAAAGGTGCATAAAAACCTTGTTTGTGTGGCATTACACATGTCACATGCTCCTTCTCAGCCAATAATGTAAGCGAGAAAACACCAGAGCTCTTTGTATAATCATGTGAAGCGACTGACAGGTTGATTGCTTGGAGAAAGAATTCAACCCCAGCCTTAATTCTTCTTTTGTGTCAATGAATGGACTTAAAAAAAAAAAATCCCCTTATGACCCAAAAGGGGTGCACTTGTTTCCCTAAAATACACCTTTCAAAATGTTTGTCACCTACATAAACATTCCCAGTGCTGGTTTGTGATATAAAATGAAGAAAGGAATATACAATATAATGTACACCAGGGGTCGACGGCCTTTTTGAACCTGCACGTCATGGAGTCATACAAACGGCGAACAGTTTGACACACTCCTCTGAAATAACAAATTTACCTTTAGTTCATTCATTCATTCATCTTCTACCGCTATATCCGATCTTCACTCGGGTCACGGGGAGTCTGTGCCTATCTCAGGCGTCTATGGGCATTAAGGCAGGATACACCCTGGATGGAATGCCAACCCATCATAGGGCACACACACACTCACATTCACACACACATTCATACACTAGGGACAATTTTTCCAAGGTAACAATCAACCTACCGTGCATGTTTTTGGACTCGTGGAAACCGGAGAACCCGGAGAAAAAACCCCTGAGGCACGGGGAGAACATGCAAACTCCACACACACGGCCGAGACGGGAATCGAACCCGGACCCTGGCAATGTGAGGTGTAACCCTCAAATGCTCAATTGTGAGTTGTTCTGGATAAGGGCGTCTGCCAAATGCTGTAAATGTAAATGTAATGATTAATGATACTCCTTTATCTATTTACATTTACATTTACAGCATCTAGCAGACGCCCTTATCCAGAGCGACGTACAAAAAGTGCTTTAAGTCTCCATCTAAGAAAAAAAAATAACTCTTGGATGATTGATTACAAACTTAAGACACAAGCAACCTTATCTATGTGTAGACACTGATCACGTTAATGATTTCTCGCAATAACTATCAACAATGACTTACTACACATAACATAACACTACACTAACTAAGTGTACACTAACATAAGGGGAGGTGGGAGCTCAGTTATTAAGGTATTGGCCTCTCAACCGGAAGATCGCAGGTTCAAATCCCACCTCCATCAAGCTACCACTCGTGGGCCCTTGAGCAAGGCCTCTAACCATCAATTGGTGGTCGTCAGCTTCTATACATATTTTGCATTTCTCTCCACTTTTTATCTGGACGTCCACCAGAGGGCAGTGTCGAGTCACTGTTAAATATTAACCAGTGCGTACAATGGTATGTAAACACAAGTCAAGATTTGCATCGTTCGTTCCCTCTGCTGTCGCCTTCATATGTGCAGCACTCAGCCATGACAAATCATATTCAATAAATTCACTAAATCGATAATTATTGATTATATACAGGGACCAATATAGTTATTTGATTTTTTTTTTACACTAATAGGAAAAGACTATTTTTTTTATTATGCGATTCCATAAATGTTTCTCCCCCTTTTTTTTTATTTTATCTGTTTTTTTCCCTCCGAAATCGATTTTATTTGAACGTTTTGCCAACAAAAAAAAAACGCACAATTTCCTTTTTTTTTCTTATTTCTAGTAATAAATAAGATTCATTGCATGTCTCGGCCATAGGACGAATAGAACAGAATAGCCTTTATTTGTCACATATACATTTTCGCACAGTGAAATTCTTTTTTTACCATTGACTTGTTTTTGGAAGCCTGGGTCAGAGCCAGCCATGGTACAGCGTACCTGGAGCACAGAGGGTTAAGGGCCTTGCTCAAGGACCCAAGCTGCCATCATATATATATATATATATATATAATATATATATATATATATATATATATATATATACATGCTATATATATACATGGGAGAGGGGATGCAGTTCAGTGGTTTAAGGTGCTGGGCTACTGTTCAGAAGGTTGGGGGTTTGAGCCCCGGTATGGCCAAGCTGCCACCATATGGTCCTTAAGCAAGGCCCTTAACGCTCTGTGCTCCAGGTCCATTGTACCATGGCTACGAGAGGAAGTCAAAAAATAAAGGGACATTTGTGATACATTTTCTATATTTAAAAATCCCTTTACTTTTTGTCTTCCCATCGGCGTATATATATATATATATATATATATATATATATATATATATATATATATATATATATATATATATATACCTGGGGTGTATCCTCTCTCCTCTCTCTCTCTCGCTCTCTCTCTCTCTCTCTCATCTCTTCTCTCTCTCTCTCTCTCTCTCTCTCTCTCTCTATATACTAGCTCTCTCTCTCACTCTCTAATCCTCTCTCTCTCTCCTCTCTGATATATATATATCATATCTCTATACTCTCTATATATATATATATATAGTATGTGTATGTGTGTATAATAATATATATATATAGATATATATTATATATATATATATATATATATATATATATATATATATATAAGATATAGAGAGAGAGAGAGAGAGAGAGAGTAGCCTCACCCCAGGTATATCTATCAGCATCCAGGACATCTATCAGTACCTGAATTTACTAACACGACTGAATTGCCCAATTCTTTTCTACAAAGAAACTTTTGTGCGATGGAAATGTTGCATGTATGTTATATGTCCTTCTCCTTGACAAAAAACAAAAACATTTAAATGTACCAGTATGTTTCTTGGAGGTCGAAAGACATCCAGAAGAACATGAAAAGAGCAAGACTCTGAAAAGAGCATCACACACACACACACACACACACACACACACACACACACACACACACACACACACACACACACACACACCCCCACACACACACACACACACACAGTCAAATAGTTCCGCTTGCGTTTTACCATCATATTGTACAAAATATTCATTTACGACTCCTCCATTATTGAGAAATATTTTCCTCTCTTAGATCTTTGGTCTTTATGCAGCAGTGCTATTGTACACTTGCACTACCTCAGCGACATTAGCATACGCAGATAACCTTCATCAAAGATTAAAAGAAAAAAGCAGGTTGTTTAATTTTTTCCACCCTTTGAACTAATGCAGTTACTTATGTAAATACAGAAATGATTATTGTGCATTCGTAAGGAAACTCGTACAGCGGTTTCATTTGATAGAAAGGCGATACGTGGCCTGAAATAGCTATTAATTGAGTATATATTTTTACAGCACATGAGGCAGCAGGGGGTTGAATGCAGAGGGAAAAGAGCATAGTTCAATCCCTGGACCGCAGTGCTGGTGGTAATGATATTTACCTCTGTATTATGAATCACTCTTGTCAGTAGATGTGTGTGCTATATGGGCCGAGGTGATTAAACTATTTAAACTGCAGCAAATGTCTCCTTCTCTGGGTTTAACATTTGCATTTTGAACACATTTTATTCAAGCCTCATTTTATGCAAAATAAAGAGGAATAAATCGGAGTGTTAGTCACTGCACACTCATAATATTAAGTACCTCATCAGTACTGTAGTTACCACAGCCCCAAGCTGTACCTCTCTGTATTATTACATTATTTATGCCTTTGTTTCCTTGCTGTGGCTTGAATTCACTGAAATAACCCTGATGTAAAAAGTGTGTTTATACTGTTTCTTTGACGCAAATATATTTTCGGACGTTGAAATATATTTTCGGCAAATATATTTCCGGCATTCGGCGTGGAATATTATAAATAAGATTGTTATATATTTGCGCACAGTATTTAAGAGAAATGTATTTTTTAAGTGTTTTTTTTTTATGTTTCAAAGGCATGTCAAGCCCATTATTAAACATTGCTAAGTGAAATAAACTTTACCCAATAAAATTCCCAATGTCTATTTGCATCCTTCTTGTATTTATAGAAAAAAAATTTAAATTATCCACCGACAGCGAACTAAAAATGACGTAAAAATGAATATATGCAGAACAAAGCTGGCCGTTGTGACGCATATTAAGAGAGACAAAGACTTTTAAGACGTTTTATTTATATGTTACAAGATCACCATCGTAGGGGGCACGGCCTCACACTGCCAGGGTCCGGGTTCGATTCCCGTCTCGGCCATGTGTGTGTGGAGTTTGCATGTCCTCCACGTGCCTCAGGGGTTTTTTCTCCGGGTTCTCCGGTTTCCTCCCGGTCCAAAAACATGCACGGTAGGTTGATTGGCACCTTGGAAAATTGTCCCTGTGTTGTATGTGAGCCCTGCGATGGGTTGGCATTCCATCCAGGGTGTATCCTGCCTTAATGCCCATAGACGCCTGAGATAGGCACAGGCTCCCCGTGACCCGAGGGAAGATCGGATAAAGCAGTAGAAGATGAATGAATGAATGAATGAAGATCACCATCGTCTTCAAAGTTAGATTTCCATTTTAAAAACTAACGAACTGAAATAAAATACATTTGAATTAAACACTCATTACTTATTTTCACCGGGAGCCGCGTTGGAGGGATGAAAGAAGTACATGCGCCCCCCCCGGCTCCGTGGGTTTCCGACGCCTGACCTAGAATGTAGGTGTAATTCAAATATGTACAAATACTGCTTATATTCATATCATATGTTGGTATTCATGTTTTAGCCGTCCTCTGTAACATCCCAATGACCTTCATACCATTGATCTAAACAGGAATTGATCAGTAGTGGTGGTATGAATGAAAGAACACTTGGGGAAAAAGAGCAATGACTATACTGTAACTCATCATATGTATGTAAACAGTTTTCATTGTAATGTCTTTAACACTAATCCTGTGGAAATGTGGATTTAAAAATAGTTGTGATTTTACATATACAGCATATCACATTTAGCTGACATTCTGCCCTCAGGGTCACCAACATGCTGACTGTATTATATCCCTTTTTAGACTACTTCACATGACTTTATCTCCAAAGCAAAGGCTAACAATAAATCTAGGAAGTTTTCAAGCAAACGGCAGAGACTCTTATGAGCTCGATATGGCTCTGTAGTTCGCAGCTGCCGAGTTGAGATAGCAGAGAACATTAGTGGAGATAACAGGATCTTTGCTACTTTACCACTGGTGTGTTAAAACTCACAAGCTTGCAATTGCACAAGCCTTGGCTTCCACCAACTGATCCCGGTTATTCTTAACAACCAATCAATGATCATTATGGTTCCCAGAGTCCAATTAGATCACTCTATTCTTTCCTCAATTATATAATGTTCCATGTACATTTGCTTGTTGTTTTTCTAAAAGAAAAATGTACAATCTAAATAAAAACAGAATGTGCTGATATGAAAATCTCCCCATTTCAAACCCATCTTTTTATTACATAATTGAACATGTCAAATGTTGAAGAAATGTACCGTTTTAAGGAAAGAATGGTGTTTTTAAATGACGGGTCGGAGCAATAAAAGGGTAGAAAATAACGAAAAAGAAATAACTACAGGAACATTTGCAACCAGTGTGTAACAAGACTGGGTATACAAATAAAGAGTACCTTTGAGTCTCTGGAAAATTATAGATTGGCAGACCCCCCCCCCCAAAAAAAATGCATGTAAAGATTATGGAATCATTTGAAAGGAATGTACCTCAAAAAATATCATTGAAGACTGAATATTTCATCATCTCTATCTCAGGCAGCAGCACATTTATAACAGATATGTTTCTGTAATGGAAATCACCGCATGGGCTCTGAAACACCTCCAGAAATCATTGTCCGTGAACATTCTGTGTGTTCGCTGTGCTGTTGGCTGTGTCATCCACAAATGCAGGTTAAAGCTTTATCATGTGTGGTGGAAAATACAGTAAAGAGGCTCATAAAAAATTAAATCAATGGATAAGAGCGAGAACAAGCAAACAACGTGAGCCAACGAGAGAAGCCACCAGCTCTGGGATCATTTCATTTTATATCCTTTAGTGAAACAGAGACACAGATACAGATTTCCATCCAAGGTTTTACATGTTCAGCACTGAAAATGGTCATCACTTCTCAATCTTGATCCTTTGCCATGGCTTTAATGTCTAATCTGCCCAGCAACAACTGTTATGGTCCTTTGTTTTAGGTTATACTTAAAGAAGAGGGAATCTGGTCAAGTGAATAGGTCCAAATAAGGTTAATATAAGGTCATTATCTACAACGTAGTCATAGATCATGCAATCATTCATTCATCATCCACCGATTTATCCGACTTCTCTTTGCGGGGAACCTGTGCCAGTCTCAGGCGTCTTTGGGCATCAAGGCAAGACACACTGTGATGGAATGCCAACCCATTGCAGGGAGCAAACACACTCACATTCACACTCACAATCACATACGGGACAATTTTCCAAGGTGCCAATTAAAAATTCATTCATTCAATCATCTTCTACTGCTATATCTGATCTTCCATGATCTTCGGGAATCGGACCCGGACCATGGCGGTGTGAGGCGAACATGCTAAGACACCGTGCCCCTCACAATTTAACATATCTATAAATGCAATAAGAATAAGGATGGTTAAATGAGAATGCATGAGCAATTACAACATAAGATACATATAACATGTTTAGGTCTAGAAAGATTGATTGGTTAATATTTGTCTGGCAACCTGAAAATAAATAGTGGAATTTACACATAGTGAGTCCTTAATAATCACCGTACCGTGCCGTGCACGTTTTTGGACCAGAGGGGACCCTAGAACAACGCCTTGAGGCTCGGGGAGAACATGCAAGAGGCGGAAATCAAAGCCCGACCATGGAGGTGTGAGGCGAACGTGCTAACCGCTAAGTCACCGTGCCCATCCTAATCATAAATCAATTTTCCAAATATAAATGTATTTGTGTATGATCCACAAATTCCACATGTCTTCTCTGGGGCAAAGCCAACTTAAACCGATGCATGTGGTCCAAATAAAGTCATTGTAAGGTCATCCTGCTTGTACACGGATCAAATGCTGGCATATCTGATAGTATGGGTGCTTTAATGCATATAGAATAGGTCGTTTGCACATGGGGAAAGGCGCTGTTAATTAATACAGGTTTAAGAGCAATATATGTTTCCATCCAGGTGATGTCATTTCAGGGAAGACCTTTTATATTTTAACAAAATAATGCTACATGTTACACTATGACTCTTTGCAGAAGAGTCCGCTTGACCTACATTTGTCCTGATGAAATGTAAAATGAAACATGGCTTTATGTGATTTGCATATCATTTCACTTTGTGTTCATTTCTATTTTCCTTTATAGGATAGCGTGTAGTTTAGCGTTCTAAACTATAATTGATAGTTAACCGCTAGTATTTTCTGTTTTCTTGTATCTTATTGTCTTTAGAAAATCCTCCTTCATGCAAAACATCTATATAGAGTCTATGCCTGGTGTAAAGCAAAATAATGTAACAGATAGACACACTAGCTTTTCTTTTGTCAACAAATCAAAGTAAATGAACAGCAAATAAACTGATCACTGATTTTTTGAAAATAGCTTAGAGTTAAAAAAAAAAGCTGTTAAATACATACAATAATGTTGAGGTTAATACTTGGATTGAAGAATTAATGTATGTTGTACGTGTGTGTGTGTGTGTGTGTGTGTGTGTGTGTGTGTGTGTGAACCTGGCAAAGTGTGGTTTGTAAATGCTTAAATGTTGAGGTTTTTTCATGTTTTTTTTAGTTTCAGTAGTATTGGAATGTTATGAAATACACGTTGGTCGAGTGAGCCTACTAGAACACACTAGCATGGTGGCGATTGGACAAACCTCATTACACAGTCTGAATGAAATAGATGGCAGTGACTCGGTGAGGCACCGAGTCAGCTCTTTTATGTGAACTCTGGGAGTCACTTCAAATATATAAGCTGCTGCAGTTATATGTCATATGAGAAAGAACTGTTTGTTTGGGATGGCTCGCTCATCTTGACTCAGACTCTTGAGTCTTTTTAAATCCCCTCCCCCCTCACAGAAGGAGGACACTATGCAAAGCATTAAAAAATATATTTATTTTAATTAAATCACTTTTTAATGCATTACATTATTAATTCAATTGTGAGATGAATAAATGGATGGTTGCTTTGAATGTCTTAAATTTGTAGTATTATTTTATCATATGAATTAAGTCATATGAGTGAGTTCTTGATAATCATCATTATCTCGTCATCTACATCATTTGTTTCACTGATATAGTAAATTAACATTAGTAACAATATAAAAACCGGTAATATACACCATTGAATATCTGAGTGAATTCTGTGCTACATTTTAAATGTCTAACATTATAATTTGGTCATTTATTCATTTGGAAACTGTCGCTGGCACAGGACAGGTCTTCTTTGTTTTGATATTGGCGTGACAGCGCACGCGCATAATTACCACCTGAATTATTTACGCATTCTGCTGTGCATCCACCAGCTTCCTCATAGCAGAAGAAGTGATGACGCGGGTTTACGTATACAGCTTTTAAGCAGACGGAAAGCATAGGACAAACCGGCTCCTCTCCCATTGTGATATTTGCTGACAGAAAACCTATAGGCAACATTAGAAAACAAATAAACACTTTGATATATCCTCCACTCTATATAGGGTCTTAAACTAGAGGTGTTAGTCAATATAAGTCCAATCATTAGCTATTTTCCACTCTGAGCCACGGTGCTGCTTTCTTTTAGCCATTAAAGGTACATTTTTGTAAGATTCCTTGTTTTGCTGCAGAGTAAAAGAAAGAGGAAGCTGATTAATAAAGCGTTCATTTGAAAGGTTTGGAGCTCTCACAGTTAGCGTGTTTGTGAGATCATTCATTCATTCATTCATTCATCTTCTACCGCTTTATCTGATCTTCCCTCGGGTCAAGGGGAGTATCTCAGGTATCTATGGGCATTAAGGCAGGATTCGCCCTGGATGGAATGCCAATCCATCGCAGCGCACACACACTCACATTCACACACTAGGGACAATTTTCCAAGGTGCCAATCAATGTACTGTGAATGTTTTTGGACCGGGAGGAAACCAGAGAACCCGGAGAAAAAAACCCTGAGGCACGGGGAGAACATGCAAACTCCACACACACATGGTCGAGACAGGAATCGAACTTGGACCCTGGCGGTGTGAGGCGAACGTGCTAACCACTAAGCCACCATGCCTTCCTTTGTGAGATTAGTGTAGATGTATTCTGACAGCACTAGAATAGAATAGAATAGCCTTTATTTGTCACATATAAATTACAGCATTTATTTAAATTAGGCGATGCGAAAAAGGAATAATTTGCGAAACAGTTTTTTCCAGGTCACATGATCTACGTGCGATCTAAGTAAGCCTGCCCATTTTTTTTGAGTGGCATCGCGAGAGGACGATTTTTAGACGCACAACCGTTTTTATCGATATTATGTAAAAATATCGTAAAAGTTTTACCCAAATTTGTAATGGAAATGTAGCTATTCCAAGCCCCTCCTGCGATATATCTTTACAGGAAGTGTTTTTATTTGAAAAGCCCACATGGCTGGACACACCTACCTGCCAGTCAACCAGTCATTTACGCATAGCGCCATAGACGCACATAAAATGCTGAGAGGAGGATTTCACTTTCTCACACTCACCGGAACCGCAATCCAAAAACGTAAGAAGGAGAAGCTCCACGGCTTTCAAGTGGCCTGAGACTAACACCAATGTGAATTTGTGGTAATTCATTCCTCGACAGTTTGGGTTAGAATCGATCACAAACCCAAAGCCGCTAATATACAATATTACAGGCTTCACAACCAGTCTTGCACTCGCGCTTCCAAGGTGGCATCTCAGGGAAGCCAAAAATGGCCAGCTTTCAGAGATCTTATATTAGTCTTATACGCAAGCTGTTCTGACGGCACTGTGATGACTATTCCAACAAAATGCACTTGGCTGGCAGTTCTGAATCTGGCAGCAGTTGTATAGTCTGATCTGAACAATGTCCAGTGGAACAAAGGATCGGTGTTATGGTTAATCTCTCGGAGACGCCACATGGACAAACCAAACCTGAAAGAGTGATGTGACTTGCCAGGATGTAGTGTTTTGAAAGGAAACTGTGTAGGAACATATCTGAACTCTTTAATGTGTTACCATTATGTCTATGTCTATCAAAGTGAAATTTATAAATACAGTACATTTAATAAAACGCAGTCAGCTAAAAATCTAGGATATCCGATAGATAGAGCCCTTTTTTTCAATTTGGTAGACAGTCGTCCGTCCTTCGCACTCCTTATCAGCACAGTGTGAGAGTTGTGTGCCTAAAGCTGGTCGTTTCCAGGCTGATAATGACCTACCAGATTAGCCACCGTTTTCATGCCTATTCTCATCAGCATCTGATGAAAGGGGTCTGGGTCATTCTTTGCCACTTCATAGGCGCAGATGGGTTTAAACTAGCTGTGACAGCCCCTCTAATGATGGTGGCATCCTGAGTAGGGTTTGATGGTGTGTCTTGAGGCTTATGCAATAAATAACAAGCAGGTGGGGTTTTGCTCATGCTGTCCAAGTGCAGATGCACTGATAACTCCCTGGTGAGGATTTATGATATTGCTTTTGTATGTGGATTGCATCTGTGTGCTTAGACCATTGGGCGAATCTATCCTACGATGGACTATGAAGCCGGATTGGTCTTCAAAATTAAAGGTATGGAAGGGGACACAGGAAGATCTCGCAGGTATGGAGGCATTGCCGCATGCTGGTCTGGTCATTGTACGCTGTAATAATCAATTTGACCACAAGGATTAATATTTCTCTATAGTATATAGTGTCCTTAGGTATGTCCAGAACTGTCCTTAAAAAGAGCAACTCTCCTGCCACTGTGCTGGATGACAAGTAGACATTATTTATCAGTGCCAAGTCAATGCTTTGTTTGTTGTGGGTTTTCCTGGCAGAGCTGGACAACCATCTGGACAAACAGCTGAGATGGGATGCCCTTCTCATTAATGTCTCCTCACAGCTTCTGACACCAATAATACACAAATTTAAAAGGAAAGAGAGGGCTGTCTATCCCAGGAATAGGCTTAAGAATATATTCGCTGGAACCCACCACGTGCCCACTGTGCCGATGGTCACAACGAATTTAGAAATATGCAACGGTTTTGGGATGGAAACCAAATGCAAAGCGGGTGAATATTTACGATTAGTACTTAGATGAGCACTGGAACTGTAACAAATACAGTCATGTTGAGCGAATAGTCAACGGAAAAACCTGCGTAACATTCCAAATGAAATAAAATGGATGAAAAAACATGCACACATTCCACACCCATTGTGGAAAATACTTGCTGATACTGTATAATTGTACATAAATCTGTGGCAGCACATTTTACACAGACTATGATCGAGCTAAAAGGTGTGATTCTATTCGGTCTAGGTAACTCAATCTCCAACAACCAGGAATTTGAAGAAAGGCGTAGGTGATGCACCATATTGTGTTTTTGCTCTACTCATGCAAAATGTTTAGTGCTCTGAATGATTTACATACTTTTGAATATGTGGAGTAAAAAAAATGTGTCACGAAGCCTGTTTAAACAAGCTGCTTTTTCAGTGCTAAAATGTAGTAAGGGGTATAGTATAAAATGTATCCAGGATATCTTTTCAATGTGGTTCTTGTAATGGACTTGGTCTTCCAAAAGAAGTCTAAACCGATAGGGTAAAAGCCAGACAAGCGTTTAAAGCCGAGTAAGGCGTGGCACTGACATAATAACGCAAACAGTACAGTGAGCAGGTAGTGTGTGGGATTACAGACGATTAGAACCTGAATGAGCCATTCGATCATACAGTGTTTGTGTTGCATTGCCCAGGCTGTGTTACTCAGAGCCAGCTCAGCTGGTTTGGAGTGGGCGGCTACACACTTCATGTCTGTGCGTAAGAGAACACAGGGCTTCGAGCTACACTCGTAAAGGCCAGGATTTCGGTAGGCATGTCCTCAGTATTGGAGTAACAGAGAGAAGAGTTTTGTTCTTTTACATTTGTTCCAGGGTTAAACAGTACGGGTAAGTTATATTTACTTTCTTATATCTAATATAAGAAATACATTATTATACTGACACTGAAGTGCAACAAAAGTGTTTTCCTGTGTGATTTTTCAACTGTGTACTATATTGTGTTATTTTTTCAGTGTTGTGAAACACATTCCTTTTGCAATTTTGGAGGGACGTAGCTTTAAATTGGCATTATAGCAAGCTTAAGGAAGTTCTTAAGGAAGCCTTTATTTATATGTAGCATGCCTCAGGAATAAATCAGACATGCGAGATACAGCTCAATACTGATTATTAAGGTAGAGAATGAACCAGCTGTGCGCGATGCAGATTTAAGCTATATGACAGCGCCACCTACAGATTACAATATGGATATTTTTTGGTGGGGTTTAAGAGGTCAGAAAGCATTTATTTGCTTTAGTATTTGAAACGTCCGTCATCTTGTTTAGTACATTTTTGCTTTGCAATCAACTCAGTCACTTCATTATCTCTGCGTTTGATTTTCCTGCTTCTTTATTCAATTTTAATTATCGAGTGCAAACATGGAATATAATTTTTTTTTGCTTGTACTAAGAGATAATGTAATATTAAACATATTAAAAAAATATGCATCAACTTTTCTGATGGAATTAAAATAAAAAAAAAAGTTTTGTCAGGGCTGCATGACCTCATGTGTTATTGGCCGATTGCTTTGTTTAAGGTCAGGTAAGATTAAGAAGGTCTTCACTAGAATAAGTAAATATTATAAGGTCTAAAGAAGCATCTTTGCAGATTCATACATACTTTACAAATATTGGTGGACAACTGATCAAATGATTCGCTTGCTCTTTGAACATTTCATTCCATTTGCTGTTTGATATCCTCCACTTCAGTAGTTCTAAAGAACTGGTGATGATGCATTGGTTTCTCAGTAATACTTACTTTACGAATGCCTGTGTAGGTTACTATGCACAAAACACTTGAGTACACTCTGAAAATCTTCCCAGAAGAGTGAAGG
Organism: Kryptopterus vitreolus; assembly: GCA_030449085.1. NCBI lineage: Eukaryota > Metazoa > Chordata > Actinopteri > Siluriformes > Siluridae > Kryptopterus > Kryptopterus vitreolus. The sequence goes on from JACRUU010000028.1 coordinate 14,920,893, forward strand.
TCAATTATAACAGCACATGTGGAATAAAACCTTCAAGTAATACATAAAACCTTATGGCCAAATGTCCACAAATGTTTGTTTGTATATTGTATTATAGATCTATTCAGCTGTGGATCATAATATTTCAAGTGTTTATTCCTGGACTAACCTAAATGCTGAGCAAACATATAAAGGCCAAGTTGATGTTTAGTCTAGTCTAATTTCTTTAGGTTAATGTAACATTTTTAGGTAACCAAACTTATATTCTCTATACAGGGGGCACGGTGGCTTAGTGGTTAGCACGTTCGCCTCACACCGCCAGGGTCCGGGTTCGATTCCCGTCTCGGCCATGTGTGTGTGGAGTTTGCATGTTCTCCCCGTGCCTCAGGCACTCCAGGTTCTCCGGTTCCAAAAACATGCACGGTAGGTTGATTGGCACCTTGGAAAATTGTCCCTAGTGTATGAATGTGTGTGTGTGTGTGTGCCCTGCGATGGGTTGGCATTCTATACAAGGTGTATCCTGCCTTGATGCCCATAGACGCCTGAGATAGGCACAGACTCCCCGTGACCCGAGGGAAGATCGGATAAAGCGGTAGAAGATGAATGAATGAATGAATATTCTCTATACATATGGTTCGAGACAGGAAAAATTTGTTCGGAGTGTAGTAAATGAGTAGAAATACTTTGTTGCTGTATTTTCTCTGGTATAAATACTTCATACCAGTTTTTTGTTCATTACTCATTTTTTTACTCATTACATTTTTGAAGATATATATATATATATATATATATATATATATATATATATATATATATATATATATATATATATACTTTCCACTTCTGACATTTTTAAACCAGGCTCATTTAGTTGTAATCTATTTGCTGAAATGTCAAGATTGCTTCTTTACATTGACACCATTTGCAGTATTAATGCCTTAATAAGGGCTGTCAAAATGAACGCATCATTTTTAAAAATGTGTGATTTGTTTGGGCAATTTGTAAATTCAAAATATAAATAAATAAACATAAAAATGGGCGAAATGAATTACTTTCTTAACTCAGATATTGAAAAAAAAATTATATAGTAAACATTTGTTTTCTGATGCAGCAGGTCAAATCTGATGTGCACCAAAATCCACCTTAATGCAAACATCTTAGCTTATTTTATGACATTTTTTCCTCTTAACGCCTAAATTACTTGAACATCTTTTTAATCATACAGATAAGAGCAACACATCGTTCAAATTTGCAAACGGTCTACTTTTTTGCATACACTCATAATAGAAAGAAAACGCTGTGCTTTTGTAAAACAACATAAATCACAGGGAAATCACAAAAACTTGTCCACAAAAACAAATATTATTTTATTATGGAAGTTAAAACAGTTATAGTTTTTCTCATTTACCGTCCACATGGAAACAAAAGTTCTATTGGTTGACCCAGTGATTTTCGTAACTTAAAACACGATAATTCCTTTTTTTTTAAAATTATTAAACAAAAAATTTAATCATGCATTTGCATAAGGCTCAGTTTTAATTGTACTGTATAAAGTATTAACGTAAGGTACATTTAAAGCAAATAAAAACAGGTGACTAGAGTATTTTAAAATATGAGTAATATCTGTACTTCTACTCAAGTGAAGGATGTGTGCACTGCTCATAGCATAGTAAAATACATCATGAATATTCATATAAACAAAGTGAAATTATAACATTGCAAACAAATAAACGAATGAACCTGGTATAATTGCTCCTGTTTTGAATAGAACTGATTGAAGTGTCATGGCGACCAGCCGGAGTCGGTTCATATGCTGATTGCTTTAATGTTAATTATTACTTTTTATTCAGATTGCTGAACAAAAGCATAAGCGCTCCCCATTCATATTAATTAATTTTAAGTCAACGTCATTAATGTGTTAACGCAAAATCACTTTAACGGCACTAGTTTTATTAGCGTGTGATTAGCGCAGCGCGCATTACTATGTGAGTAATCTGCTCCTTCACTCCGCGCTGTGTTGGTGAATGAACGAAAGCCAAACAAACATCTTCAGCGCGTCCACTCACACGTCCTAAATTTCCCCGAATTACTCCTTATAGCTGCACAATCACAACAGGTATGAGCTCCTCACTATATTAGTGTTTATTACCGTATGGAATCTTACGGGAGCGCATTTTTCTTTTGTGAACGTGATGCACTTCCGTTTGGAATCTAAACGTATCACCAGTTTATATGGAAAACAACCGGAACACAATTCTTAAAGGAGACACGTCCCATATTTTACACTTAAAACAAGCACTAAAAAACATTGAAATTAACAAGAAAATAGTGAATGAAAAAGAAGTTACTATTAAAAGAATAATTTCTAGAGTGAAATAAATATTAAATAATCAGTCATTTTATTAAAGGGATGAGAAAGGGAGAGAAATTGATATAATTATAACATCTGTTATTCATGGGCACAGTGGCTTAGTGGTTAGCACATTCGCCTCACACCGCCAGGGTTCGATTCCCGTCTCGGCCATGTGTGTGTGTAGTTTGCACATGTTCTCCCCGTGCCTCAGTGGGTTTTTCTCTGGGTTCTCCGGTTTCCCCCGGTCCAAAATCATGCACGGTAGGTTGATTGGCACCTTGGAAAATTGTCCCTAGTGTATGAATGTGTGTGTGTGTGTGTGTGCCCTGCGATGGATTGGCATTCCATCCAGGGTGTATCCTGCCTTAATGCCCATAGACGCCTGAGATAGACACAGGACTCCCCGTGACCCGAGGGAAGATCGGATAAAGCGGTAGAAGATGAATAACATCTGTTGTATTTAGTTAGACAGTATTAGAAATATGAAGTATTCATTTATTGACTTTTTATTTATTTACTGACAATCATGTGATTAATCACAATTAAATATTTGAATCGACTGACAGCCCTGGGTACAATATGTTCTGGCAAAAAAAAAATCCACTCTTTGGTTCCCAAACACATTAAAAAATTCCAGTTTAAATTTTATTTGTCACATATATATACATACATAGTACAACATACAGTGAAATACTTCATTATGACAGTAAGAATGAAAAGAGAATTTCATTAGGCTCAACAGACAGGAGTATAGAGCAATGCACAAGGTAGACCATGCCTATGAGAGCCATGTTAGCCTGCTGTGATGGCGTGATTACTTATGCACTCATTCACATGCCTATTGATTCCTAACTTCATTCATTCATTAAATGTTTCATTCATTCCTTCATGCATGTGTATATTTAAAATGAGTTTACTTCCTTATTTTTTATTATTATTATCCTTTTTTTTTAAACTTGTTTTTCCTGCTTATTTTCTTACTTAATTACTTGTGTATTTGTTTTGCTTGAGCACAGTTAGGGATGTACACAAGTCAGTTCAGGGACATTCTTTGTTCATGTCAAATAGAATTTAAACATGATCTCAATTTCTCTTTAGCTGTAATTCACCGTCAGTATCATATAGGGCCATATAGTTCTTTAAACATAAAAATTGTGGTTGTCAGGATTTAATAAGTGTTACAGTGCCAGACTTTTCATATCAGTGAATCTTAACAACTTAGACAAGATTGCAAAACAAAAAAAAATGTGTAAACTGCTTAGTTACTGCTTAGAAGCAATTGAGAGAACATGTGTATTGTTTGCGAATAATTGCTTGCTAATATTGGGTTTTAAAGTGACACAAAAGTGTGCAAATTTTAAATAATAATAATACTTTAGGGGGCAAGGTGGCTTAGTGGTTAGCACGTTCGCCTCACACCGCCAGGATCCGGGTTCGATTCCCGTCTCGGGAATGTGTGTGTGGAGTTTGCATGTTCTCCCCGTGCCTCAGGGGGTTTTTCCCCGGGTTCTCCGGTTTCCCCCGGTCCAAAAACATGCACGGTATGTTGATTGGCAACTTGGAAAATTGTCCCTAGTGTGTGAATGTGTGTGTGAATGTGTGTGTGTGTGCCCTGCGATGGGTTGGCATTCCATCCAGGGTGTATCCTGCCTTAATGCCCATAGACGCCTGAGATAGGCACAGGCTCCCCGTGACCCGAGGAAGATCGGATAAAGCGCTAGGCGGTAGGAGATAGAAGTTTAAAGCGGGTAGTTAAGATTTCAGATAAAGGGGGTAGAAGATGAATGAATGAATAATCCTTTATTGGTCACATATACATTACAGCACAGTGAAATTTTCTTCGCATATTCCTGCTTGATGTTGGTAGTTGGGGTCAGAGTGCAGGGTCAGCCATGATACGGTGCCCCAGTAGCACAGATGGTTAAGGGTCTTGCTCAAGGACCCAAGGGCGGCAGCTTGGCCTTTCCGGGGCTCAAACCCCTGGATCTTCCGGATCAGCAGCCCAGCGCCTTAGACCACTGAGCTACCCCCTCCCGTTTTTATTTATTTATTTATTTATTTTAAACACATAGAAATCTATACAACAGGATCAACTGAACACTAAGACAATAAGAATGAAAATGTTTAATTGGTTGAAGGTGTCGGTTATAAAAAACAAAACAAAAACATACACCACCACCACACATATGAACACAGGACAGAGATGCTGAAAAAGTGCACACAGGACAGATGAAATAATTTCTTTACATTTTGCTATAATAATTGTTGTTATTCACGGGGGGGGGGGGGGGGGGGGGGGGGGATGCAAAGGCATTTAATCTGAAGGACACCATCCTGACTGTGAAGCATGGGGGTGGCACCATTATGTACAGAGAACTGGTGCATTTTACACAATTGTTGGCTTCCTAGGAAAGGAGGATGATCTCAAACAGACAATCAGCCAGAAAGATGAAGCTTGTATTTGTATGTAAATTCAATGAGATTTTGATATAGTGAGTACCATCTGAAGCAAATCTGCCATCATTTTGTAATGATTTTGTCCCTTAATTGTCTTAGCAAGGTGAGAAAACACAATATGTGGAGTTGTGAATGTTTCATTGGTGGATATAAACTCTTGACCTCAACTGTATTGTTGCTTGATTGGTTCTTTTGGTTGGTTATGTTTCAGCATAATAGGATATTTGTTTCAAATATGAATATGCTAAATGACGTTTATTGTTTGTGCATGTCTAATTTGGGTTACAATATTTCATATATGTAATGGGCAATTTTCTGTTTACATAATTACTGATTTTTTGACCAATTAGAATTGAATCCGGTCTTCAATTCAAGCAACTCTACCACATTAGATGTACTAAACGTTGGCTTTTAGTACATAAAGATAGTACGGAGAGTTTACTTGTCTTCAGTTTGCCTCAAGCACACAGTGGTTCAGTTTAAGATTGTACACCGGCTTCATTGGTCTAGGGCAAAAATATCTACTGTAGGGAAGTGTAGCACAGTAGTTGTTGTGTACGCACTGGGCTCTGGGCCGGAAGATCCCAGGTTCAAATCCCACCACCATCCCAACAAGCTGCCACTAGTGGGCCCTTGAGCAAGGCCCTTAACCCTCAATTGCTCAGTTGTAAGTCACTCTGGATAAGGGAGTCTGCCAATTGCTGTAAATGCTCTAAGATGAGAGAGGACCAATGTAAACAGGAGCCAGCGACGCCAGAACATAAGTTCGGGACATGCCCAAAGATATATAACTTTTGTCATTTTATATTTGATCCCTTGTCAGTATGCCAAACACCATTAGACCCATCCTCATTCATTGCACTTTTTGGTGTTGATGCAACTGGTGCTCGTCCGAATGGTGCCCAAGCCAATATGATAGCCTTTAGCTCCCTTCTGGCTAGGATTTATTCAGATTCGCTATTCCGTATAGGGGATGTCTGGCAACCTTTTCTGAGCTACTTTGTAAGTTTGGATGCAGATAGATTGGATCTATCTATTTCTTTTTTCAGGTGAAGTGGGTTGGGTATGGGTGGGGAGGGAGGAGAGGGATAGATGGGAGAAAGGAGGACAAGTGTAGAGAGGAGAATAGTGTATTGCAGATGTAGGTGTGTGTTTGCTTCTTGTTCTTGTTCCTGGTAAAACGAAACAAGAATTGAATCCTGTAGCAAAACTTGAGTCTAGATCTTATAATGTCTTTCACCTCAATGTCAGCCACTATAGTCGCTGGTTCAAAGTTTGCTCTACAAACATATAGAATGCAGCTCTACACTAACTTACTATTAGCCCTCTTTAATTTTTTCCCCCATGTTTCACTTGTTCTATGCTAGCGTTAAAACTCTGGGATCAAATGCATAACATAATTACTCTTGAGATCAGCTTTTCTCCAAATCGCTTTAGGACGTCGCAGACATCTGCATCCATTGGCCAGATCCAGAGTTTTATCTTTAAATGGCTCAGATAAGCTGAAAGCTTTGGCTTTAGACTTACGAGCACACACAACCCATTTAAAGGTTGATAGCATTCGCGATAATTAAAAGTGCACTTCACGCCAAGGATACAAGACACTGAGATTCACTTTGGGTGGTTAATTATGCAGATAATATTTGAATTTCTATTTCTATTTTTTTTATAGAAATATATAATGCTGCAAAAAATGCCATCATTATAAAGATGTTGCCATGGGTTGAAAAGATTTTATGTAAGTAGGTGAATGTGAGTTTCCTATCATTTTCAAGGACAACATTATTACAAAATGTTTAAATGGGGAAAAAAAAAACTATAGAGCCACATCAATGGCCTTAGACATCCTTGGTTTGACTACATGTAAATAGAAAGTTAATGGCACCAATTCTGCAAATATGACATTTTTACTCTCAGGACAATAATGAAGAATGTAAAAATGAAGGTCAGCTGAGTTGTGCAACAACCTCAAAGCAGCAGGAACAACAGTTACGGCTAATGATAAGCAACGGACGACACAACAGTTGTCTCCATTTCGTTTCTGTTCTCATGTTGGCCCAACTGACAGGATAGTAAAAGATCTAAGATGTTTTCAACAAGAGGTCACTGGATTGTTGTGTTTCAAAGTCCTGTTTAAATTGAAGGCACTTCAAGAAAGATGTCCTGATGATCATTCGACTGGACAGAACAACAGGAAAACTGTCTACTGGGACGGCAGGGAATGGAGACGTGGAGGTTAAGGGTGGGTACTGTAATTGTTGGTACTATGACTGGTAAAGAGAGAGAGAGAGAGAGAGAGAGAGAGAGAGAGAGAGATAGCTGATGTGATAGAGCAGAGAAAGGTAGACATGTTGTGTGTTCAGGAGACCAAGTGGAAAGGGATTAAGGCCAGGAACGATGGATGAGGGTTTAACCTGTCTCTATCATGGAGTGAATGGAAAGAGAAATGGTGTAGGGGTGTCGATCTTGGACGAAGAGTACAGTAAAAGTGTAGTGGAGGTGAAGAGAGTTTCTGATTGGGTGATGAAGGTGAAGTAGAAAGATGAAGGCGTGCTGATAAATATCATCAGTACATATGATCTGCTAATGGGTTGTGAGATGGAGGAGAAGGAAAGATTCTGGATTGGGTTACATGGAGTGGTGGAGAGTGTCCCTAGGAAGGAAAGATAGGAGTGATAGGAGCAGACTTCAGTGGCCATGTTGGTGAATAGAGCAGGTGGACTTTATTCTGTTTGGATTGGAGATGATGAGCATGGAGAAGAATATAGACGATGGGCAGGAGGAACATAGGAAAGGCCAAGGAGGAGGATTATGGATGTGGTGAGGGAAGACATGCAGGTAAAAGAGGCAGATGTAGAATACAGGTGGTATGGAGTGGGTCGATCCACTGTGGCGCCCCCTAATAGGAGCAGCCAAAAGTAGAAGATGATGACATTGCAGTACACAACAAAGTTCCTCCAAGACCAAGACAATATAAATGAACAAAGGAACATCGAGCTATATAAAGTAAACCCTGTGACTGTCAGTGGTTCTAGCAAATTTGAAAACGCCAAAGCCAACCATTAGTGATATTTTTCAATTGCTATTGATTGGAATTTATTACAGATTTTACAAGGATAGGGTGATCAGCCTGAGTGATGTCAGGAAGCCGACGTTATCTGATATCTGATATTTTATTCTGACATTGTATCATTGAATGACATGTAGTTGTGTGCCTCCTGAGATTTCCGCTTTTTTATTTATTATTAATCTTGGTGTATCAGTCTGAAGATATATTGCAATCTATAATATTCATTCATCTTCTAGCGCTTTATCCGATCTTCCCTCGGGTCACGGGGAGCCTGTGCCAATCTCAGGCGTCTATGGGCATTAAGGCAGGATACACCCTGGATGGAATGCCAACCGGTCGCAGGGCACACACACACACTCACAATCACAAACACATTCACACACTAGGGACAATTTTCCAAGGTGCCAATCAACCTACCGTGTGTGTTTTTGGACCGGGGAGGAAACCGGAGAACCCGGAGAAAAAACCCCTGAGGCACGGGGAGAACATGCAAACTCCACACACACATGGCCGAGACAGAAATCGAACCCGAACCATGGCAGTGTGAGGCGAACGTGCTAACCACTAAGCCACCGTGCCCAGTCTATAATAATAATTGTTATATGTGATATAACAATTAGTTATATCTGTGATACTGTGAAAGTGATATTTATAATATTGTCTTTGTAATAAACCCTGCATTGACAGTTTTGTCAATTTTATCATTAGTGCTCCACAGTACCTTTACACAAACTTATTGCAATTGTAAAGTCTTGTGAATGGCTTGTACATGAATGGGAGCAGGAATTTAATGAATTTAATCCTACTCACCTTTTGCTGTGTAGCATAATTTTCACGTGTGGGAATGTGCTCAATAGGACGAGTTGTAAATAAATAATTATGTAAATAAATCATTAATAGCGAGCTTACTGTGTGTGTGTGTGTGTGTGTGTGTGTGTACAGTGCTGTGAAAAAACTATAAAAATGTTCTCTAAATCATGTAGGAACAGTGTTTTGGACAGCTGAGTTGAATTTCACTAGCCATTACTCACAGATGAATCAAGAAATCAATTAATGCCTTTATTTATTTATTTGTTTGTTTTTATTTAAATGTCGGATAAAGTGAAGCACATTTAAATATCTCAGAAAGCAATATGTAATTATAGGTACTATTTGTACGTCGCTCTGGAAAAGAGTGTCTGCTAAATGCTGTAAATGTAAATGCTTAGATTAGATTCAACTTTATTGTCAGTGCACATGTGGGTACAAGGCAGCGAAATACAATTAGCATCCAACCAGAAGCTCATTTTCACGGTGCAATAATTAGTATATATAGTCAGTATATAACAATAAATAATTTGCATATATAAATTACATATATAAACAGTATGAAGGGGGCGATAATACAGTGAGAGTAAATGAGCATTGATAAGTATATGCAATATATATGATAATTTGCATATGTAAACAGTATAAACAGTATATAGGAGGAGGTAATACAGTGAGAGTAAATGAGCATTGATAAGTATATCCAATATATAGACTATATATATGATACTTTGCATATGTAAACAGTATAAACAGTATATAGGAGGGAGGTAATACAGTGAGAGTAAATGAGCATTGATAAGTATATCCAATATATAGACTATATATGATAATTTGCATATGTAAACAGTATAAACAGTATATAGGAGGGAGTAATACAGTGAGAGTAAATAAGCATTGATAAGTATATGCAATATATATGATAAGTTGCATATGTAAACAGTATAAACAGTATATAGGAGGAGGTAATACAGTAGGAGTAAATGAGCACAAAATATTGATCCGTGCTAGAATTATTTGCATATGTAAACAATACACATGCCACAATCTAAGGAAATTCAAAAATGGATCAGGAAGCAAAGTAATTGAAATGTCTGGAAATGGTTACAAAAGCAATTTCGGTGAGTGTCATTATCCACAGATTGAGAAAACTTTGAACAAGTGTGAACTTTCCCAAGGGTGTCTGGAATACCAAAGACGACTCCTCCAGGAGCTCATAGAATAACATTTAAAGAACTGCGGGCCTCACTTTCCTCAGTTAAGGTCAACTTTCATGACCTTCATGACCTTCTTTTAACAGTAAGAACGAGACTGGGCAAAAAATGGCATCCATGGCAAAAAAAAACACTGCTGATCAATAAGAATGTCTCTGGGTTACATATATAAGAGAACAAGACCCTGCATCAACAACGCTTTGGAAAGATGGCAGTGCAGCATCTCTCCAGATATGCGCTTATGTATGCACTATTTCCTATTGCGATTCAGTCATGCGAGTATAACATTCGACAGCCAGGATGAGCTCAGCATCTGCACACAGAGACCGATTACAGACTGTAATATAATGGTCTTCTCAGAAGCTTGGCTCAACATCTGCATCCCAAACAGCGTGCTGGAACTCAAGGGGCGCACTATTTTAGATAGAGAAACAGCATGCACAGGTACGAACAGAGGACGAGGCTTATGCATTTATGTTAAAAATCCACAGTGCACTCTTTCTGTCTCTGTTTATTCTCACTGCTCTGCTGATCTTCAATACCTGATCATTAAGTGCAGACTCTTTTATTTACCACGTGAGTTCACATGCGATGTTGAAACAGCAGTGTATGACAATCAGACACTTCAGACAATCAGACCACTGCCTAAGTACTCTCCAGTCATCAAATGTGTGAAACCGACAATTAAAGGGTCATGAAACCCAAAACAGGGGGCACGGTGGCTTAGTGGTTAGCACGTTCGCCTCACACCGCCAGAATCCGGGTTCGATTCCCGTCTCGGCCATGTGTGTGTGGAGTTTGCATGTTCTCTCCATGCCTCAGGTACAAAAACATGCACGGTAGGTTGATTGGCACCTTGGAAAATTGTCCCTAGTGTGTGAATGTGTGTGTGAATGAGTGAGTGTGGGTTGGCATTCCATGCAGGGTGTATCCTGCCTTAATGCCCATAGATGCCTGAGATAGGCACAGACTCCCCATGACCCGAGGGAAGATCGAATATAGCGGTAGAAGATGAATGAATGAATGAATGAATGAAACCCAAAACCACTTTTTTTGAGACATTAACAATATACAATAATAGCTGTCACTAAATATTTTACAAAGTGGAAACTGGTCATTTTGCATTTTTGGAACTATAATAGGCATCCTTAGTACAGGCTGCTCCAGGACATGGAGACTTTGGTGTGGAGGAGCTTGTCCACCCCTTCCCGAAGGAAGAGAGGTGGAGCGCAGGGAGAAGAAACCGCCGTACTCACCCCAGTCCTTAATCTCAAGCTCAAGTGCACTTGGAAAATGCAGCAAGACAATGGTTTATAAGACAAAAGGTTTTTGGAGTGGCCTAGTCAAAGTCTGGACATAAATCCTCCACAGCAATGTGAAAGACTTACTGGCAGTTATCACAAGCGCTTGATTGCAGTTGTTGCCGCCAAGTGTGGCACAACCAGTTATTAGATTTAGGGAACACATACAGTACATACATCACATCAGTGAGGCATGTTTTGACAGCTTTTCCCCCTTAATTAATGAGATGACCATCTTTTAAATATTAAAATTCGCATAATTATCTGAATCAATTAATATGAAAATTATATAAAAAATAAAATAAAAAAAAATTTCTGTATACAGTAGCTTTTCATAGTGAACTCTGCTTATGATTTTCCCTGATGCCTTGATTCCCTCCCCCTCATTTTCTTTTCTTTTCTAGTGCTTTAGCCATTTTAGGCATTACAAATTGGACGTGTCCTCATGATGAAGAGAAATGAATGTGGCATGGAGGACAGACAAAGTGTGAGTAAATTTCACTTCTTTTTTTTATCTAAATAAATGAGATTAATAAAATCTATGCTAGTAGCTAGTGTGTGTTTACGGGATCTGGCCTCTGATAAATCGTCATGAACATAAAACGGCTTTTAGATACAATTCATTTTGTGCTCAGTCTCTGGTTTTGAGCGTCATCATCCAGAGCGTTTACTAACTTTTGGAGAGAGGGTTTTTGAGCAGCTAGAATCCTGTATCAGACATGTATGGGACAAGAATTCTTTCTCAAAATAATACAGACATATACAGACTGTTGTTAAAAGAAAAATAGATTTTACACAGTGGAAAATATGGTTTCAAATCACATTTCCAATTACTATTCTTGGTTCAGTATATATGTTATCTATAGCATTTTGAATTTGTAAATAAAATATGGGTTTATGAGATTCTGAACAAATGCTTGGATGCAGTTTTTATTTACATTTAACACAGTTTTATGGAATTGGGATATTGTCCATGATGGTGATGGAATTTACATTACATGATTCTTGGCTGAGAGCAGTGGAAACTAATGGGGTCTTGTTGTGGTCCATCCACCTCCAAGTTTGATGTGCATTCTAAGCTACTTTTCTGCTCAACATAGGTGTAAGCTGTGATTATTATTTCTGTACATATCCAGTAGGCTCAGACCAGTCCAGTCTGTCCATATTTTGTTTTTTTACACCATCCTGTGTTAACTCCAGAGACTATTGTTTGTGTGAAAATCACAGGATATCAACAGTTTCTATAATATTCAATCAAACCAGCCCTTCTTCCGCTTTGCCTATGCCATGAGTACGAGTCACGTTTTCTCATTCTGATGTTTGATGTGAAGAGTAAGTGATATCTTTTGACCTGTATGTAGAGTATTTAGATTTTTTGCTCTCACATACAATTGAATAATTTAATGAATAAATGCATAAACCTCAACTTGTACAGGCTCCTATTAAAATTAAGTTAAAGTTGAAAGATCTGGTTAACTGAACCTTTATAACTAATACAGTTTCAAACTATACAAACTTTGGTATGAAAGGACTATATATAATATATATATATATATATATATATATATATATGTTTACAAACACACACACACACACACACACACACACACACACACACACACACACACACAACTATGGGGTTAGGCCAAAATAGTAAACCTAAAAAAATCTCTGTTTAAATTAGCCTACTATCCTAAGAAAAGAAAAGAAAAATACAAATTGGCTTCCCTGACTTACTAAAAAAAGCAAAAGAGCAAAGAACCTGAACCCCACCCCAAAGAAAATGGCAGCCAAACCCAAACTGCCAATGAATCAACTCTCTATGTACAGTGATTTATATGCAACAGCAGTAACCAAGTCCAAAAGGGCAACCCATTCTCAAGGTCAAAACAGGCAAAGTTCAACAAGCAAAAATACTCTACACACAGCTACACACAGCTACACAGCTCTGTCACTAAGACAAATTCCTTGTGTGCTTGTGTGTGTAAGCATACTTGGCAATAAAGCTCTTTCTGATTCTGATTCTGATTCTGATTCTGAAAACAGTTCAATACACATCACGCCAACAACCACTCCAAACAACCCTCATCACAATGGAGGTGGCTAGGGCAGGCCTCAATCTCTGGTTAGTAACCTGCACACAACAACACAACAAACAGTACACAACAAAAGACACAAAAGATCTAGGGTTGTAACATCTGCTTAAGATGAAAAATGATTAATGTGTAATCCTGTTAATAAGCAAATTAAGACAGTGATTCTCAGGCCAAAACTCATCCTTTTAATGAATATTCAGATCATGTACATAATGACACAGAATAGCTCAGTATCATGAACAAACAGAATGACAAGTTGATCAGACATATTGCTCCTGCCTGGGAAAATGCATCATCATCATCATTATATCACATCATAATAATAATACCTAATGGTTAAAACCTACATATCTGAATAACCAAAGCAAAAAAAGAAGCTGTTTTATCTTTTCTACATGTCTAAACAACCATACAATGCTATGGATTTGTATTATATATATTATATATATTATATATATATATATATATATAATATATATATAATATATAATAGATATTATGTAGGGGCACGGTGGCTTAGTGGTTAGCACATTCGCCTCACAACTGGCCAGGGGACGATTTTCGGCCGTGTGTGTGTGTGGAGTTTGCATGTTCTCCCTGTGCTTCAGGGGGTTTTTCTAGGGTTCTCCGGTTTCCTCCCGGTCCAAAAACATGCACGGTAGGTTGATTGGCACCTTGGAAAATTGTCCCTAGTGTATGAATGTGTGTATGAATGTGTGTGTGTGTGTGTGCCCTGTGATGGGTTGGCATTCCATCCAGGGTGTGTATCCTGCCTTAATGCCCATAGACGCCTGAGATAGGCACAGGACTCCCCGTGACCCGAGGGAAGATCGGATATATAGCGGTAGAAGATGAATGAATGAATATATTTTATGTCTCTCTTACCTGAAAAATGTATTCCTTGATTAAGTGAACAGCCATATTCATCATTTCCTCCATGTCAGTGAAATATTTAACTATAACCACAGGTGAAGATGAGGATGCTTGCTGTATTTTCTGCTCTCAATATTGTCATGCTAACCTTGTACTGATTTCCTGAGAACTCAAATTGATTACTGCAAGTGTTTGGTGCCATCAAATGGACCCAGTGGGACAATCCTTGTTTACATGACAGATCACTTGTACATCTTTTTTTTTTCTTTGCCAGAGAAAGTACTGACAGGAGGATTCAATGTGTGGTTCAAGTGGTAGTTGGTTCATAGTCCTCATATAAGACGCATCGATCAAAGTTTTATGTTATAATCCAGGCATCCAACTAAGAGCATATGGGGCCACTATGCTAAACCAGTATGCTAAGCTTTTCATCAGTATTCATTTTTATTTGTATAGCAGTTTTAACAGTGGACATTGTGTTGAGGCAGCTTAACACGGTTAATGCAATACGAATAAAAAAAAGATTTTTACGATTTTTTACAGAAATTTGTCCCTTATGAGCTCCCTGAGATCGAAAATAAGAAAGCTGGTGGGGAAGCCATCACCATCACCGAGTGTTCTTCGTTAATTATAGCTAAACGATGTTGAGGTGATCAAATGCAGTGTAAACTCTAGCCTTGGGTCAGTGGCGCAAGTCCCGATCCATCCTCGAAGCTCCCAAGTGGCTCTGTAATTTCTCGGCTCCCTAGGCGATAGATGAGGAACATCCCCAGAACAGTGGCCTCCAATCAAAGAGAATATCACACAGAGGCATGCTGGGTACAATTGGGCAGGTCCAAGGAGAAGAGCAGGAACAATCATGGTCCATTATAGTACAGGGAGTCATTGGCAGAGATCATTTGCGAGCAGATCCAGGATCCCTGATAAAATCAGCTGCTATTTTGAGGGAGGTTCGTTTAAAGCCTGGCAGTAAAATTTGCAAGCTGAAAAATGCTGCTCTCTAGACTACCGAGCCTGGACTTTTCCACTGCTGGATCTTTATCAGCCTAGAACCGACCTACAAGAAGTAGTTATAGAAAATCTTGCATTCCTCCGACAATGAACAGACACAAAAAAAAACCTAGTCAGTGAAGGTTACAGGAAATGAGCTTCCATGCTGCGTAGTCTCCGTTCCAGAATAATCATTTTATCAGTTGTCTGTTACTTCCTGCCTAAACTTCCTTGTTCTGTACTAGTGTACAAATCTGCCAAAGAATACATTTCTTGCTAAAAAGGATGTACCGTAAAAAATAAAAGAGAAGCATTGCTCATTGGAAAGACAGACGTCTGTATGCATGAGCAACAATTACAAGTTATTAACAAGCTAGCAGCTATTTCGACTCGCTCGTTTGTCTTTGTTCGGATAAAGCATCAAGCATTAATGCGGCTCAGCTTTTTATTTATTTATTTATTTATTCAAATCACCTGTTTCCTCTCATGTCTCTGTTAAAAGCCTATCTGCATTTTCAGCATGTTTCTGTTAAATGAAAAGGCCACGGCCTGATGTTTCAGGGGCAGTGTGAATGTTTCGACAATGTATGTAAAATCTATAAGAGGTCCATTTTTTTCAGCCTTTTTTTTCTCATCTGTACGATCCAATCTAGAATTGTGTAATTGCTGTTGCAGTCACAGCATGATTGTTTGGCATTTGTATAGCTGTCTGCGGTTTAAATAACACAAATGATAATTGCAGATAAAGTTAGTCATTCGGTATAAAGTTATTCTGTGCTGTGACAGTCTCCTTTGTAAGTATGCAATTACTAAGAATACCTCATCGCTTCTATGCACAATTTGCTCACTGCTGTTCCTTATCTCCTTAGGAAATAATGCTAACCTGATCGTAGCAGAGTTGACCGAGTGGGCACAGAATAAGTCCAAAGCATACTCCTGATAAAATAGTTGCTATTTTATACAACTGTACGACCAATAGCATCAAATGTAAGATGAATGTTATAATGCGATTGCATAGTCCATTATAAATCCTGCAAGAGATTAAAAGGTATATGATTGTCTTAAAATAAGGCTAGGCTGCTGTAAAGCATGCACTGACAAACTACATCTCCCACAATCCATGAGAATATAATACACGCGAAGTTCCGGCATCCCGCCACTAGGTTGCAGCGTATCCCACATCAGGGTTTACAGTGGGCTATTTTTCCAGGAGGAGAAAAATTGATGCAGATGGAAGGCACTGCCCATTTTTCCCGTTTGTAGAATGACCACAATAATGCACTATTTTTACCTGTTTTGTGGTTTGCCACCATCATCTTTATCCCGCAGCACCACACACACCTCCCCGTTCAACAATGTGTTTGTTTGAGGTGCTGGAATAAATGAGTTGTGCTGCTTCCTTTAGTTTCCACAAACTTTAGACAAATTTTACAGCAGGGCTTTGACTTGTTGAACATCTGAAGTTTCCAAACGACTGATCTTGAACCTCCCACACCTCTCTTGGAAACAAGATCTTCGGATCTTGTGGGAACCAAGGTAAAATCGATTTTGGTATTTTCAATATTGGCATAAACCATATCGAACCATATCTAATAAACCATATCGAATTCATCAATAATGACGATGATAATCTCCCAGTTCTACCAGAGGTTCTGCATTTCACTAAAGACCACCTTTAGCTGCAGAAAAATCACAATCCCTTATTATATGTTTATTTTTTAAATTATTTTATGATTTAAAGTTGCGCAAAAATATTCTTCCTGTTTTACGGAACAGAATTTGTTGAAACTGATTTGGAAGACTCCAGCCTAGAGTTCGACCTGAATTCTTTTGTATGCTTGGTGGATCCTCGCAGGGTCTCTGGATCTCATTTGAGAATAATTGCTTTGTGCAGCGAAAATCTCTGAACTGTTCCCAAGATTTAAAATGCACTGGATGACGCTCTCAGATTCTTGAATACCAACTGCTGTGAAATGTTCCCAAAATGTAATGTACTGGTAATATTCAGCTAATGATTCGTTACAGATCATGTGGCCAAGTTACCTGCAAGTGGCCATATGAAGCCCTTCCCCTGGGTAAAATTGGGTGTGTATCAGATGGAACCGAACGGTGTGTTTGCCAGAGGCTGTTTATTGAGTGACGGAAAATATCCTCCCTGTGGTTTAGAAACTCTGTAACAGCACACCACAGGACAAGCTTTGTAGTAGAGCATGCTCTAGGCATTTGGGAGATGTGCTTTTGATGACTACACACATTTGAGTTGGGGGGGCATTCATTTTTATCCATAGACTAATGTACATGGTGGATCTCGCCAACGCCACAGACGTCTATAGACATGCTGACTGTCTGGTCTCTATCATGATACGTCACTCAACGAGGGATACCTATGCTATTTCATCTTACTCTAATCTTTTCACTTTGTCCTAAGAGCTATTGTCATTCGCGTCATCCCTGAAGTTTATGATGACGTTTTGCCAATAGAATGCTTTATCATTAAACGAAGCACTGTTAGCAGTGACGCCTTTAAACAATATTCAGATGAAGGTGGAACTGAAACTACTACTAGGTAGCCACAGGGTTTATCAAATCACACTTAATGTAGGTAGGGGCCACTTGACTTTCTTTCAAGTATGCCTGTGCAATCACTTCCTCTACCCTGCTGCTCACAAAGCACTCGTAGACCTGGTTTCCTGCCAGATGGCAATCACACCAACAAACAATAGCACTCACTGGATGCAGATCTTGACCTGGGTACATTCTTAACTGCCAATGCATTACTGTTTATATGCAGTGGCACCTATTCTGGTAGAGGTTCCGTCCGGGTTCACACGATGAACACTTCAATGGCAGATATTGAAGGAAGCCTTTTGATAAGCTAACATGTGCAGGGCATTCCAATGATCTGAGTCATGCTACTACAACTATTAACATCCCAGTCAGATGTTGAGCATTGTGTGGCCATTTATATACAAGACGCTCCCCACCCTACTAACGAGTGACGTTCCAAGATTTCGCCCGTATCATGAATGAAGTTGTTTGTGGCGTAGACTATTGACTCCTCCTAACTATGTTGGTATAGATTTTATATAAGCTATAAAAATGATAGTGTACTGCATTCCTGACTGCTGAACCTAAGAAACGTTCTAAAAACAATATCAGTGGTACATTTCAAATGAATAAACAGTATAAAATAATATAGCAATGTATAGAGTAAGTGCTTTAATTACCACGGAATGTGGTGGTTAATACGACTAGCTGGTGGCCGGGTTTTTCGACTCCGAACAAATTTTACTTTGCGGACAGGTTTGTTCGTATTGGCGAAAGTTCGTAAAGTGTTTATTCGTAAGCTGAGGAGCGTCTGTATATGTCACTGTGAAGTGGTTCAAGCCTTGAGACTGCCAAGGTGCCACTGGTCATGTGAGAAAGGCCTTTAACCCTTTCTGCTCCAGACTTTATCAAGGTCAATTCTGCACTCAGTTGTTTCTACATCAAGTTTGTTCCATGTCTTTCAGAGAATTTGAGCAAAAATGATGATCAGTTTGTAAAAGAGGGAAGTGAATTTTAGCCCAGAGCTTCCACATGTGTTATCAGCAGTTATGAGTGCCTTGCTACACTATTTGATTTCATATTCTCTGACACCTCGGGTATTGTTTTCAAATGCTACGAATCTGATATTATCCAGATCCAGTGCCTCTGGGTTCCCTCTCTGGGATGATGGAAGTTTTTTTTATGATATTTACTTCACTTTCTGCTCCAACTACACATCACTTTTGCATCAGTTATTATTTATACTACCGTAAGTAATATAAATGAGTAGGATACTACCTATGTAGTTCTTCAAAATACTCTCGCTGGTCATTAAAATATTCATTAAATAAGATACTATGGTAGATCGCATTTTAGTTATTACAGTTATAGATGCTACATTTGATCAACGTTAATTATGGATTTAGATACACAATACACAGAGATTTCTTTATTGATGCATCTACAGACGTGGACAAAATTGTTGGTAATCTTTGGTCAATGAAAGAAAAAGTCACAATGGTCACAGAAATAACTTTAATCTGACAAAAGTAATAATAAATAAAAATTCTATAAAGAAATAATAAATAAAAATTCTATAAATGTTAACAGACAATGAAAGTCAGACAACCATGCTTCAACACAGAATTAAGTAAAAAAATCATGAAACAGGCATGGACAAAAATGATGGTACCCCTAACTTAATATTTTGTTGCGCAACCTTTTGAGGCAATATCACTGCAATCAAACGCTTCCTGTAACTGTAACTTTCAATGAGACATCTGCACCTCTCAGCAGGTATTTTGGCCCACTCCTCATGAGCAAACTGCTCCAGTTGTGTCCGGTTTGAAGGGTGCCTTTTCCAGACTGCATGTTTCAGCTCCTTCCAAAGATGCTCAATAGGATTGAGGTCAGGGCTCATAGACGGCCACTTTAGAATAGTCCAATTTTTTCCTCTTAGCCATTCTTGGGTGTTTTTAGCTGTGTGTTTTGGGTCATTGTCCTGTTGCAAGACCCATGACCTGACCTGAGCGCTTTCTGAGCTTTCTGGACAGTAGTACATTTCTCTCTAGAATTCCTTGATATTTGAGATTTCATTGTACCCTGCACAGATTCAAGACACCCTGTGCCAGACGCAGCAAAGCAGCCCCAGAACATAACAGAGCCTCCTCCATGTTTCTTGATACAGTACACTTGATAGTGTTCTTTTCATGCTTCATTTTTTTCGTGCCTTGAACATCATTTTGATGTGAACTTGGCAAAAACTTCGATTTTTGTTCCACAGGACATTTCCCAGAAGCTTGTCAACATTAGTTTGGCATTCCAGTCTTGCATGTAGTTTGGCATATTCCAGTCTTGCTTTTTTATGACGTTTTATGGTGTCCACTTTCCTTCAAACAACGACGGATCGTCTCCGATCGTATGTTCCTTGATGGTGTCCTCCTTGGTCGTCAAACAACGACGGATGTTGCGACTTTGGCTGACGGATGGTGCGATGTTCCTTGTTCCTTAGAAGTTCACCTTGAATCTCTTTAGAAGTCTTTCTAGGCTCTTTTGTTACCATTACCATTCGGATTATCCGTCTCTTAGATTTGTCATCAATTTTCCTCCTGCGGCCACGTCCAGGGAGGTTGGCTACAGTCCCATGGATCTTAAACTTCTGAATAATATGTGCAACTGTACTCACAGGAACATCTAGTTGCTTGGAGATGGTCTTATAGCCTTTACCTTTAACATGCTTGTCTATAATTTTCTTTCTGATCTCTTGAGACAGCTCTTTCCTTTGCTTCCTCTGGTCCATGTCGAGTGTGGTACACACCATATCACCAAACAACACAGTGATTACCTGGAGCCATATATATAGGCCCAATGGCTGATTACAAGGTTGTAGACACCTGTGATGCTAATTAGTGGACACACCTTCAATTAACATGTCCCTTTGGTCACATTATTTTCTGTGTTTTCTAGGGGTACCATCATTTTTGTCCATGCCTGTTTCATGAGTTTATTTTTTTACATAATTCTGTTGAAGCATGGTTGAAAAACAATGTCTGACTTTCATTGGTTAACATTTATAGAATTTTTATTTATTATTACTTTTGTCAGATTAAAGTTATTTCTGTGACCATTGTGACTTTTTCTTTCATTGACCAAAGGGTACCAACAATTTTGTCCACGTCTGTACAAGCAACAATATCGGATACATTAAAGACGGCACTTCATTGAGAACAACTGTGCATTTACTCATTTTTCAGTTATCAATCACCTGTGGTAGCAGTGCAGTTCATAAAATGATACAGGCCAGACGCTTCTCGTAATCATATGATCAAAAATCTTATCTCAGAAATTAGAATTTTGAAAAGCTTGATGGGGATAGTTGTGACCTGTTTTACTCAACACAATAAAAAAAGTATTACTCTGTCTAATTATGAGTAGAAATGTATCTCAGAACTCACAATAGACTGAACCTTGAATCAGATGGACTACAACAACAGAAAACCCCATTGTTTCCACTTGTGTCAGCCTAGAACAGAAATCTGAGGACACTGTGGACACTCTCTGAACAATACTGAACTGTTGAGGGACTTCTCTTTCTTCTTCTTCTTCTTCTTCTTCTTCTTCTTCTTCTTCTTCTTCTTCTTCATCGAGTCAATGTAAAATCATAAAATTGACTATATTTTGTCGTCCCAATACCTTGGCCACAGCTGCAGCATTGCCTGTTGCCCTACACAGGTCCTCGATAGTACAGGTGGAAGGGCACAGTGGGCAAGAGAGCAAGCGCAGCATGGACTGGGATGGGGCCCCGCAGTTCACATCTATGGAGCATAATGATATCAGTTAATCATTGTTGTAATGCCATAACCCTTTTGAGTATTGTTGATGACCATGTGCTTACCTTTAGGGCCACAAATCTCTGCCGTTTATGCCTGACATAAAACATCAAACCAAAAAGTAAAAATCCTCTCAAACCAGTTTTATGATTGTGGCATTAAGTGTTGTTCTATGGCCTACAGTCACAGGATTTGAATCCATTCGAACACCTTTGGGATGTGGTAAAACAAGAAGGATCACATACCAGAAGTGTTTTTTTTTTAAATGCAGCAGTTGCGTAAAGCAATCACGTCAGCATATAACAGGATCTCAAAGGAGTGGCTTTAACATTTTTTTAAATCCATACCATGGAGAATTGAGGCAGTTTTGAGGGCAGATGGAGGCTCTGCACAATACAAGTATAGCACGCCTAATTAAATGCTTGGGAAGTGTATACTGGTAAAATAATGAACTCAGTAATATGTTGTTACAGATAGCAAGTTCCTATGGAGTTCCAGTCAACTCAATATTGCTATACTGATATCCATCACAACTCTCTGAAGGATACAAAATGTAACTTGATATAGTAAAATGTTCTTAGACAGGGGAATGTGTAAAAATAAAGTGATATATTTGTATATACTCTATATATTAAGGTTATTTAAAAAGCAAAAATCAGTTTGCGTTAGATATGAACTAGGGCTGTCAAAGTTAACGCAAATTCACTTTATCGGCATTAGGCGTGCATTACTATGTGCGTGATCCGCGCCTTCATTCTGCGTTGTTTTGGTGAATGAATGAAACCCAGACAACAAAGAACACACAAAAAAACCACAAAAAAGTTCAGTGCATCCACTCACGCTTCCTAAATTTCCCCGGAATTACACCTACTAGCTGCACAACATGTATGATCTCCTCACTATATTAGCGTATGGAACCTTCCAGAAGCACATTGCATTCCCAAATCCGTTATACAGAAGCACGTTTACCTCAGTGACTCTTCATTAGCCCTGACTCCCTTTTGCCTTCTTGTTCATTAGTATTTTTGTAAGATTAAAATGAAAAGATTAAAACTAAATTAATAAGCCTGGTTTAAAAATGCAAGTAGTAGAAAGTACAATTATTTGTATAAAAATGTAATGAGTAAAAAAAGTTGTCTGAAAAATAAATAGTAAATTAAATGAAAGTATTTATTAGTAAATGACTGATATCAGAAAAGTATACTTAAATACAGTTACGAAGTGTTTGTACTCCTTTACTTCTCATCTCTGCCCGCTGTATTTTTGGTCAGTGCGAATGTCTTGTCAAAAGATGGTTTTGTGACATTGGACCATGTTACAGTATGGACTACTCAGCTGAAAGATCCCACCATTTCACTGTATCACCTTGACAGAGGGAGACAGATTTTTTATTTAAAAGGTCTAGTCTATGATGTAATGCACCACTTCGGACAGAAAGTTTGCTGGTAATGGAGTATGTATCTAAAGATATGGTGGAATGAAGAATCATTCAGTGAGGAAGAAATATAGACATCGTTTAAATAAATAACCCGTAAGTAAAAGATGTTTAATATCAATGGGAAAATGCTTATAAGAGTGAATATGTGCTTTCTATGTGCAAATGCTTTCTATGGGAATAATTGTGCCATAAACTGTTTTGTCAAATGTCATTTTGTCACATCACATATATCATATGTTTGTGTAAACAATTAGTGCAATATAGAAGGCTTTTGTATGTAGGTAACAGCAGTCAACATGTAATAAATAGTATCTATACTAATAAACAGTATCTAGTATCTATACAAATATATGTAAACATTTGTAGGGTACATGATATACAGCAAATATATTTGTAAACAGAAGTTTATTTTTTATAGAATGGCAGAATTGTTTTGTAGCAACGTTCTGCCGCAATCCGATACATAAAGTTAAAGTCGGATATAGAAGAACAAAGAGTTTTAAATCCGATTTAAGGTATGCCTCTGCATCAGTTTGCATTACACACACCTGGCTGGCATTCCTCAAATCCACGGGCCCACATTTCAGGGAGGTGTCTCGGCCCGAAAAGCTCTCCTGGCACATACTTGTGTGATCTTGCTTATTATAACTAGAGATGGCTAACACGCCAGATAACGATCGGGGAAGGGAAAGAAGCATGGTTTAAATCTGTTTATCTGTCCATATTATGCTGGAATGAAAGGTGGTGTTTGGTGAAGTTTGGTGATGTGTTAATGAGTACCCGTCTCCAGGGTTCAACCTCCCTGCATGTGTTCCCATCCGGCCATAGACCAAAAACTATTTAATGACCAGGCCCCCAAACACTGTACTCATACTGTACATAGTGTATTCTTACATCTCTGTATTGCTTATTGTTCTACAGCGGCCCCAGGTAAATTGAGTTTGAGACCCCTGTTCTACACCCTCGCAGACTCGTGGTCATTCACTATACATCTGAGGTAAATTTACATGAACTGACTTGTTGAAGAGGTAGCAAAAGTGACATTGCTTTGTTGTTTACATTGAGTTGTTCGGTTTGATCCATTCTTTTTTTCGTTGTCAGATATTATGAATATTGTGTTTTTCTTCTACCTGTTGAATGGAATTGTGCGTGCCTGAAATATTTGAACCCATTCATTAGAAAAGGTGTCCATATTTCCCCATTCGTAATAAACCCCATTAGGATACCGTTTGATACACAACGCTACCATTTGTAGGTAATACTGTGATTTTATTTTGGTATGAATTGGTAGCCTGTGTGATTATATTTCAGTACAAAATATCAATTTGTTCTCCAATGAGCCCAATGATAAAATATTTTTCTTTTTATTAAAAAGATTTTTGGCCAAAACGCTGTATGATATATATTTTTTTCAAAGCAATTTTTCTAACCTTTTATCTGGTTGAAATTGCTGCATGCCTTATAGTGCTTTTAGTCATCCTTGTAAACCTGTCCAGAAAATGATGGATGGTTGGGCAGAATCTTTTTATAACAATGTATATGTTCCACACATTAATTCTATTAGGTATATATTAAAACATGATGTGTGATTGAGTGTGGTGTTAATGCGTATACAGTTATCAAAATGGATGAATTTCCATGATACTTGGCTGCTATATGAATAAGGTCTCAGACTTTTTCTTTAATGTACCTTTCAGTTGCTTGGAACAGGATTCGTTATTTTTCTCTGACCTGCAGTTCAAAAAAACAAACCAATACTTGTGTGTCCCCAAGGTGAAATAACCCTGGTACATAGCTGAGGGAGACGACGAGCGTGACCTACTTAAGAGCGCCCATAAATTCAACTTAGCTGAGTCTGCCAGTTCGAATGACCTAGCCCAAAGTATCAATAATCACCAGTAGGGCAGCAGGTGCAGCATTACTTTCATTCCGTTCTTTAATTACATCTTTTCACATATTCATACTCCTGCGTTTGCTTTCCAAGATGATTCACATAAACGCATACATTTTGGCATGAAAGCATTTTTAAGTGACCGCGTAAATGTTTCTTTTCAGGTTTGAAAATGGATTTGTAACCCATAGGGATGGGGACAATGGAGAGTGTAAATGGGAATGATCCTGGACACTCGATATTGAGGTGTTTTGTAGAAGATAGTGATTTCCTTTAGCCGTCTATGATGGCCACAAATGAGCAGTCTGGAGCGTTTAAATCAATAGGAAGCTAAAGCATTAGTCAGTGTCTTCTCATTAAAAGAGCATTGTACAACAGTGGTATGTTCTACCATTCATCCACAGAGACTGTGATAATGGATCGGGTTGCCAAGAATGAATGATCGAGGAGGGAGATAGAGTAAACGTCTGGGAATCAATTAACAAGAACAACAACAACAACAAAAAAAGATATGGATGCATTTTTGCAGGGGAAGGCACATGGAAACGATATTGCCTTGCGTCTTGGCTCTTGGCTCATGTAGACTACACAAGCACTGTGAAGGATCACTAGTAATAGACATTGAACAGATTTAGACTATATGACCACAAGGGAGTAGTAAAGTACTAAATAACCATCAACCATGAACGAACCCACCTTACCTACCGCTTTCAGAGGTTCTTAAATTAGTACTAAATTGTTTAAAAACAACAACAAACTTCCTTTCTAATATTTTTCTAACTATTTTCTTAGTCTTGTGTTAGAATGAGCCAACATTACAGTTTATATGATAAAGACTGGGTGGCTTAATGGTGGCTTAATGGTTAGCACGTTCGATTCCCGTCTTGGCCATGTGTGTGTGGAGTTTGCATGTTCTTCCCGTGCCTCAGGGGTTTTTTCTCCGGGTTCTCCGGTTTCCTCCCGGTCCAAAAACATGCACGGTAGGTTGATTGGCACCTTGGAAAATTGTCCCTAGTGTATGAATGTGTGTATGAATGTAAGTGTGTGTGTGCCCTGCGATGGGTTGGCATTCAATACAGGGTGTATCCTGCCTTAATGCACTTAAAGCACAGGATCCCCGTGACCCGAGGGTAGATCGGATAAAGCGATAGAAGATGAATGAATGAATAAATGAATGAATGATGAAGACTTCACAGAACCTTCACAGTCCGTTGCTCTGTGTAAGGGTGTCTGTCCAATACAGTAAATGTAGGTGTTTTATTGCTTGTAAATCAGTGACAGTGGAAAAAACTGTTCAGGTTCTACTTTAAGAAATGCTCAGCTCTTCCGAAAAAAAGCATCTGACACACACTCCCTTTGTATGTGTGTGTGTTATGTAATTGTTGGTGATCTCAGTCTTGCTTATCATGTTACAAAGCCACTAGGCTTCTGTAAGTGAATACGTGTGACGCAAAACCCAATCCTGTATAAAAGTAATAAACATAAAATGCAACTTCACACCTTCTCTCATTTCTTTACTGCCTTTTTTTGCCACCGTCATCCTGTCCTTCTGGGCCTTTTCCTAGGTGGATTGGTGCCCAGTAATCAATACATTACCATGCAAAAGTTTGGTGTGAAGAAATACTGTATAGTAAGAATTCTTCTCAAAAATATACATTTATGGTTTATTCATTCATTCAATCATCTTCTACCGCTATATCCGATCTTCCCTCGGGTCACGGGGTGTCATCTCAGGTGTCTATGGGCATTAAGGCAGGATACACCCTGGATGGAATGCCAACCCATCACAGGGCACACACACACATTCACATTCACACACACATTCATACACTAGGGACAATTTTCCAAGGTGCCAATCAACCTACCGTGCATGTTTTTGGACCGGGGGGAAACCGGGAACCGGAGAACCCGGAGAGAAAAAAAAAAGCCCCTGAGGCACGGGGAGAACATGCAAACTCCAGACGGGAATCGAACCCGGACCCTGGCGGTGTGAGGGTGAACGCGCTAACCACTAAACCACCGTGCCCCATTTATGGTTTATTGTTTACAAAATGTAGCAAAATGTTAATCAGATTGTGAATTTAAGACGCCCTCTTTTTCTGAAGAAACAAAAGACAATGTAGACACAGTAGTCGGCCAAACAAAAGTACATCAAGCTTCCGTTTTCTTGAGACTGGAAGATGGACCATCAGCAGCACTGCCGTTAGCAAAGAAAAGACATCTGAGGGTCCCGGGTACAGCAATTCACAGACGTCTGGAGAAGTCTGGCCAACAGTGGTCTTTATGGAAGAATTCCAGCCAATCGCAGTCAACAGAACAGTGAAGCATAGAGGCGGATCCTTGCAAATTTGGGGCAACATTTCTGCAAATGGAGTTGAAGATTAATGTTTAAATATAAAGGCCAATACTTATCTGTCATGCACTAGTACCATTAAGAACTATTTTCAGTATAGAGAAGAACAAGAAGGTGAAAGTTTTGGCCCCCACAGAACCATGATCTCCACATCAGAACAATGAAATGGGATTAAATCAACAGACAGACAGATTTGAAGTCCGGATTTTTCGATATTTGGAACCTGCTGAGGTAGAACAATTCTTGTTCAAGAGGTGGCCACATTAAATATTGATTAATTCGATTAGGATAATTCAATCTGTTCATTTACTCTTTAAATAATACCCCCCCTCCCCCAAGGTAATCTTACTTTACAGCATTTTTTGTGTCGTGTCTGCCTAAAACCTGTGCACGCTATTGTACATGGAACCTTTCTTTAAAGCCTGCACTGCTTTTTACATCTACTAATATAAGACAAAAGAAAACAGCATAACTAGAAATACTAGTCCTTAAAAACAAACTGGATAGCCTTGTAGTTTTTTTTGTTTTTTTTTAAATAGTTTGAAAGAATGCGATCGTGCTTCAAATGTGCCTGAGGAAGAAACACAGACGAGGAAAACTACAAACTGGATCATCAACTAGGCCGGCGCTTTTTGCCTGACATCAATGCATCAACTCACTAATAACATGGCCGAATGAACAAATCCCCACAGCCACGCTTTGTAATCTAGTACAACGCCTAAACGGCAAAGGAAAAACCCTTGTTTCTTCATTTTGCAAAATAATACATTGAATTTATCTGCTCTATTATATCTACTTCCTGCCTTATATGACATTTACATTTACGTTTACATCATTTGGCAGACGCCCTTATCCAAAGCGACTTACAACTGAGCAATTGAGGGTTAAGGGCCTTGGCTCAAGGGCCCACTAGTGTGGTGTGTAGCTTGGTGGTGGTGGGGTTTGAACCCATGACCTTCCGGGCCAGAGTCCAACACCTTAACCACTAGGTGGGCTACCACCTCCCATAAATAAATAAACAACATAATACATATGTGTGACATAATACTTGATGTAGCGTAAATGTTAACAGGTACTAAATAGCTTTGGAGTGGTTTCCCAACTGTAAGTTAAACAGAAAAATGAACAAAAAAAAAACATTTATTTCTCATTTTCAAGGTTTTAAAGATTTGGGCAACGTTATTCGTAAAAACGGTACATCCTGTTTAGTTTGATTGTACTTAATGCATTAGGTGGGTGTCCCGACAGAACTTAAATGATTGATGGATGGCTTGATCACCTCATACACCACGATCTGAAGAGTGAAACTAGGTGATGTATGAAACTATTTGCCGAGTATTACGTTTCCATCAAGTCCTTTCACCTCCGGAAGGTCACCGTGTTACGCACAGTGCAGTATTATTGCCAGATATAAAACGATATCTAAAAATAAACCCCGCCACGTAGCAAAGGCACTCGAATGTCCCAACACTTCAACCCGTACAACATTTCATCGAGACCTACATACCCAGTTAGAGATGTCTGCATTATACTTCCCCAACCGAGTGTTGATTATTCCGTGAGGAATAATCATTAACTACAATTAATAATCAAAACGTTGTGCACGCAAAAGGCTCGTTACAAGGCTGGGTCGTTAAGCTTGCATAAGAACCGGATTAAACTATTTTAGCTTGTCTAACCCTTCGTTTGTTTATCATGTATTACCTTTGTGTTTTCTTTTTTTGTGTGTGTGTGTACATGTAAGATAGTCAGCTGACTGAGCTTCCTTTTCATTTTTTTTCCCCTCTTCTGCATGGTCACATGGCCACATTTTTATGTTCCCCGGGTGCGTGCGTGTGCGCTGACTACAAATGACCCCCTTAGTGCATTATTTCCCAAAGCTTTCAAAGCATGACTCAGTCACATCATAAAAATAATGAATTGTGCAATCTCGAGCCTTTGTGGAATCGAAAACAAATGGATATGATTGCAGAGTAATGAGCACTATTTTGGAAATTATTTCCAGCCATCGGTGCGTTCCGATTGCTGAAAGAGACGCGTAATTAGGCAAGGTAAAGGCTAATCACACTATTAGAGGGTATGTATGGACAAGAAAGATACCTTTCAGACGGAAATGTGTGTGCCTTTGGCAGTTTTTACTTATTAGTTTATGCTATTAGCAATCAATTGAGAGTTTAGGGAGATGTGCGACGCAGCGATTTGACTCCCTTGTTCGCTTCAAGCAGCTTTGCCACATCTCTCCGCTACATGAAACCGGCCCTGTGGGAGGCAGTCTAAGAGACGTGCTGCACAAACACCCGTGTCCCTCATGGCACATGAGCTACAAAAGTAAACACAACACAGGCCTGTCAAATGCCCAAATTATATGGAAGGCGTGCACTTGAGGGACAGAATAAAATTGCACATCGGTGCTCGTCAGTGTCCTGGTTCTTTTCCGCCACCTGAATTCCTATTTGCAAAGATGGATGGCCTGGATTTGATGTGGAGTATCTGCAACTATTTAAGTGCTCCATGTATAATGAAATAGCCAATATCATATTCATGTCAGCATTGCATCCGAGCCTTGCCAGGGTTAGAGTTAAATGGAAAGCTCTCATGAATTAGTTGAAAATAAGTGAGAAATATATATATATATATATATATATATATATATTTTTTTTTTTTCTTATTTTCCCGCGTTTCCGTCTTCTAAACTGGTGTTTAGAAAACCACATAAGGTCCTGGTAGACTTGACACGCAGAAGGTCCTGGCAGATTTCCAGTTGAAATAATTAAATAAATAAATAAATAAATAAATAAATAAATAATAATAATGCACCCAGGAATCAATAAAAGGAATCAAATTTTAGATTTTAGAACAAGTATCCAAATTTTAATCTTAAGTATTCGATTCCCAAACCTAATCTCTAGTGTTAGTAAAGTCAGTGCACTGATGTAAGGGGAGAAGGACTTGGGTGCACTCAGTGCTCCTGTTAGCAAGTGGTGATGAATTGAGGACACAAATATAGGGTGCACAAAATAGTAAAATGCACTAAATTTTAACAAAAGTTCAAAAACAATAGCAGTCTTTAATGACTGAGACAGCAGACATAGCAGAAAAGCACTGAGCATAACCGGTGAGAATAATCTGGCCCCGAGTTATTGTCCCCTGAAATAACGTGTGAAAAAACGAAATGCGGGAGATCCATTGGTTTATACCAATGGTGTGTAGTAGGACTGAAGTTCATAGCACGCCACTCAAGACCTTCAAGCTCTCCACGTAAACCTTAATTTGAATTTAACCCCCTTTTATTCACAGAGGCGTTGACATGTGAGAACAGGTCGATCCTCTATTTCAAGTGAAGTGAAAATCCAAACGCATCCTATAAAGACGTGTGGCTACAACGCTGTGGTAAAAGTTTTGGGAAGAATCGCATATTGCTCCATATTATATAGCTGTTACGGTAAATTAAGCTTGCCATAGATCATAGTGTTATTATAATAGCTCAGGCTGAAGAAAATAATTAGAACACCGGTTTGAACCTTCATAACCAGGAAAGGAAATGTTTCTCATTCGTCATATGAGTAATGTGAGTTTATAATGAAAAATGTTGAACATAAATGGTAAATATTCCTAACTTGAAGTCATGCTGTGTGCTTTGTCCCAGGGAAACGATGGCTCTCTGGACTTGTTGGAAGCCGAAGACAGCCCAGGCCTCGAGTGCTTTCAGGTACGCAGGCTATCCAGTAGAACCCTGCAGCTTCCTCCTCTGGCGTTCAGGCAAGCCGAGCAGCTCGACTGGAAGGAGAATGACCAAATGCCGCGTCCCGCAATACTGGCTCCTAACATGCCTCCTCTGATCGCAATCACCTTGGCCGACTCGAACAGGTCAGCAAATTAATCACAATGCAGCTCTGAAATGTCGTTGTGACAAAATGTAATTCAGGAATTGCGCCATTCTTCCTCTCGCGCTTACAACAAAGCCAAAGCTCATCTGCTAAACCTTTGGCAACAGGAATTAACCCCTTGTAGACGATTGTCTCGAAATCGCATCAAACTGCTTTCCAGCCTGAACACATCCAATTTACTGTATGTATTCCTTCAATGTCAGCTGATGCATATTTAACACATACCAGAGATCATATTGGAGGCTGTAATTTTGGTATCTGCTTCAAAGCAAAAGCACAATTAATTTTTTTTTATAAATAGAAAATATTGTAAATAAATTCAGGACTTAAACGCATTAGTAAATATGATGTTTTCAAATTCTATCTGGAAAAGCTTTTGTTTTTCTTTTAATTTAATTACACACTTTACATCCCTTTATCAACTATCAATAGTCACTAGTTCGATAAGAGCATGTCTTTTCATTTTATATACCATTTTGCAGGGAGGTTGAATGAGGTTTAAAACTAATAACACACTTTAAATGAGCTACAAAAAGGTACAGATAAAATAACATATGTGGAAGTGATTTCGTTTTGTTCATGTTGATTTCAAATACACACCTAGACTAATAAAGAAACATAAATAAACAAATCAGACTGTGTATTTTATATACAGAAAATAAGGGAGGACGTAAGGCACTGGGCTTCTGGTCTGGGGTTCGAGCCCCCAGTCAGCGTGAGCACTGAAGATTATACTGAGCTCTGTTTGCGAATATTTTGTACTAATATTTTTGTCTAGTTTAGTACATGAAATATGTACACGCCATATGTAAAGCTGTTACACATTGTTACACAATGTTACACAAAGATATTCAGGCATGAGAGGAGAAGAACATAAAAGCAGGGAAAAAAAATCAATAACCCTTAACTGATTGTCAGGAACGACACACTGAGTAGTAGCTGTTGTTTTTACTTTTATTAGTGTTGTTTTTGGAAACATTTGTCGTCTTGCCAGGAATTGTTGTTGAGTATCATGTTTACAGTGTTCTATTGTAGGTACGATGCAGCTTTTATGCAGCTGTCCCTGTCCCTGGTACCACCTTGTGCTGTTTGTTGGGACTCGTAAATGAATAAACAGGCTGATCTTTATGGATCACAATACATGATAAATAACGACATGAGCATTAAGCCAAGGAACATGTTTGGCACCCTGTCCGGCGAATGTCATCGCTCCTTAAAACCCCTGCGAAAGGACAGCTCATTTCATTTCCATAAAAACGACGCAAACAGCCTTGATCAATCTGCCCCTTTTGAGCATTCACCTTGAAGACTCTTTCTAAAAATTGATCTTTGAACCGGGTCACTGTGCCTTGATTAGACTGTAATGGCTTTGAAAAGCAGAGACCCACATTCCGTTTTATCTTTCATTATTGTATCCTCAATGCAAAATATTAACAGTAGAATCCTGAATACACACACACACCACACACACACACACACACCCTCTCTCTCTCTCTCTCTCACACACACACACACACAGCCTTCACATGTAGCCACTCTCCATCTCCATCATACGCTCTCACTATTTTTCTCATATTGAATGCACTCTTTTGCATGGAGAACATGACAGAATGAAAGGCGCCTGCTTACAATCAATATCCTTCTGCAGCCATTTGCAGTAAAGCTATTTTCATTGCCAATCTAACATATTTTTAAGGTGGCATTTGTGTTTGCACTTAGCCATAGCCATGTTCTGTTGTTATTTAATCTTTGATTGATTAGGACCTATGAACCCGCAGTGATCTAGGAAGCTTTATAAATTTATGAGTATTACTGTAGGGGGAACGGTGGCTTAGCACGTTCGCCTCACACCTGCCAGGGTCCGGGTTCGATTCCCGTCTCGGCCATGCGTGTGGAGTTTGCATGTTCTCCCCGTGCCTCAGGGTTTTTTTCTCCGGGTTCTCTGGTTTCTTCCCGGTCCAAAAACATGCACGGTAGGTTGATTGGCACCTTGTAAAATTGTCCCTAGTGTATGAATGTGTGTGTGTGTGTGTGTGTGTGTGTGTGTGTGTGCCCTGCGATGTGTTGGCATTCCATCCAGGGTCTATCCTGCCTCAATGCCCATAGACACCTGAGATAGGCACAGACTCCCCGTGATGAATGAATGAATGAGTATTACTATACATGTCTATAGTAATGTATTGCTTGCTTATTTATTTTCCAATCCTGAATGTTTGAATGTTACACTATATGGGTAAATCTTTGTGAACACCCGACCCTAATTATTATCATTCCACATTTAGTGCTATTTTGCTGTTATGAAAACCGCCATTCTTATGTGAAGATGTACCTCATTCTTATTCGATTGTACCTGTGGAAATCTTTTCTCATTCAGCCATTAAAGCACATTGAAGTCAGGTATTAAGGATGTGATCAGAGTCCCAATTCCACTGAAGATCTTCCACTCCGAATCATTTCGATATCATTTTTGGATCTACCTTTGTACACAAGGGCATTTTCATGCTTGGGCAGGTTCGGGTTTTCAAGAGGAAAATTCATTGCTAATGTACCCAGAAGACATCCTATACAATCGTGTGCCTACAATTTTGTGGTAATTTATCGGGTAGACGCCCATATGGCTAAGAAACATCAGTTGTCACAATAGCTTTGCACAAAAAAATTGTATATTGGACAAACAAACAAACAAAACAATGTATACAGGAAATGAGTAGGGTGCTGTGCCACCACCAGCCACTGTAACAACCTCAGTATAATTGGCAAGATAGATCTTCCTTTTGCTTTATTTCTTATTCTTTTTTTATTAGACTTGTCGTTAAATTCAATATGTTTTCTTACTTCAGCTCGGCAATGCTGAGGCGACAGGAAAGATTTAGGGTCTCTCCCGACAGAGTTTATCTCGCCTCGAAAATGTGCTGCATTTGGTCTTTGTTCTGCAGCAGGGCCAAACTCTTAGTGAATTATTTAAATGTGATGAAACACATATGCTTGAGCCATATCGGTGATTTCATTAATGCAGTGGGTCGTTCTAGACCATTGCTCTCTGAGCTGATGGAAAATGCAAGCGCTCTTGGCTCTATTACTGAGGGCGCATATATTGGCATGACATTATATAATCGATTTAAACTTAAATTGTTTTTATGGTTGTTCTTTGGTCCCGGGTGTACTCTGTTTGTTCGGACTCTGACTGAAAATACAAGAATGAATACATTCAGGTATTATATTTATACAAAATATATGTGTGTTTTTTTACTTGTATGTGATGATTGACATATACAGTTTGTTAGATAAATAAAGGCCATGCTTATTGAATTGGACTAATGATAGAACTAAAATGTTAAAATTAGGGCCGTCATAGGCCTTTTATTAACGAGTTAAATCAAATTCATTTAACGGCACTAATTTTTATTAAGACGAGATTAACGCAGTGTGCATTACTATGTGTGTGATCTGCTCCTTCACTCTGCGTTGTGTTGGCGAATGAACCAAACCCAGACAAAAAAGAAACAAGTGCGCATTCACAACAGGTATGAGCTCCTCACTATATTAGCGTATGTTACAGTACGGAACTTTACGGAAGCGTATCACATTCCCAAATCCGTATAAATCCGTGAATGCAATGCGCTTCCGTATAACCTAAACGTATCACCAGTTTATATGGAATTCTTAAAGGAGCCACGTCCCATATTTTACAATTAAAACAAGCACTAAAGGACATTGAAATTAACAAGAAATTAATAAAAAAATAATCAATCATTTTATTAAAGGGAGTGATTTTAAGAGAAATGTATATAGTTATAACATCTGTTACATTAAGAGTATTAGAAACATGCATTTTACATTGAAAACGTGCGATTAATGTGCGATTAATCACGACTTCACTCATGCCAATCGTGCGATTAATCACGCTTAAACATTTGCATCGATTCACAGCCCGAATTCAAACTTTTTTTTTTTTTTGCTGGAGTGGATGAGATGGGTTCAACTTTTTCATGAGTTCACAGTTACATTTTTAAAGAATTAGGGATGTTTATGTGGCATCCGTACAGTGTTTTGTACCAAGACCAGTCTTTGGTTGGTTTTGTCACATGTCCATATTGCTGGACATTAATTCTGTTTAAGTGCTTGATTAGACGATGTGTTTATACCTTTTCCTTCCTTGAAGTTTATCCTCAGCTTATGCTCTTGTTTCGGCCTTTACCAGGCCTTTGTAATATTGCTTGCTACTTTGATCTGGAACTGTTTTTGTTCGACGATCTTGATTCAAGCCCGCTCTTTGATATTCCGTTTGTTGATCACATGACCTTTTATCCCCCCCGTCTCTGTTTCTGAACCTGTTCATCAGTTTTGTACTATTGCCATCAAAAAAATTGCCTTCATCTGCAACTGCATCTGTCCAGGGCGTCTCATTTGCTTCCTTGGAGAGCTGTCAGGTTCAATCTGCAGACCCGGCTGTTTTTTTTGGGCTGTTATACACTCTGCTATTCACTTTTATGCATACATAAAAACAGAGATGTCCACAATTGCTTAGTGTTTCTGAGATTGATAGGGGATTTTGACAGCCCCCCATAAAAGAGACCACAGTCAATTTTGTATCATTGGCTATGACATTGTTGGAATTTAACGTTGAGAACTCCATTCATTTGTGACGAGCGTTTTTTTAAATCCACGGACGTCAAAAAAGTTCGTGAATACGTGATCAACGTATTCAAGGGGCAGTGTTCGACTCTCATTTTTCTGTTTCTCGTTCCTTACCACATGCTGCACTTCTGTTTGGATCTTTCTCACTGTTTGACTCACTCTCGAGGACGGTCCCATGTGAATACCGATTTCACTTACCAAAAAGCATTCTGATGGACTCATTCAATGGATATCCTAGTTTACTGTACAATCCTCTGCTGTAATCAGTACAAACCCATGAGAACATAATGAACATCATTTCTGTCTATGCTTTACCGAGAGTATTGATTTTATAATAGGTTCTCTTTTTAAGTCCGGTTCCTCTCCAGGTTTCTTCCTCGGACTGTCTATGGGAGTTTTTTATGCTCTTTTTTCCCCACTCTGTCCCCTGATTTGGTCATTAAGGATCTATAACCTCGGATTGCATCCAGGAAGTTTCACTGTGTAAAACGGAACGAAATTTCAATCCAGGCGAACATTTCTTTTATTTTTAGCTCATTAAAAAAAGCACACAGGCTTGATTAACTGCATTACACACACAAGCTTGCTTAATTCAGTTGCACTGATTGTGATTGAGTGACGCCACTATGAAAGGAGACTGGACTGTGTACTGGATACAATAGATGTTTGGTGAGTCACATTTTCCATATCTTACGAGATTCCCGTTGTGATATAAGATTTTCATTGGAAGACGAATTATAAAAATGGCTGACTTGTACATATAACATGTATTTACCATCCATAATATACATTGTGTTCTTCCAAAAAAGGGTAAACGGGATGTTAATGTACAGTGATGTTGATGTAGGGGCGAAGAGGTCCCGTGAACGCTTTCCAATACATTGTGAAGGTGAGGTTAAGCGTGAGGTCAGAGCTTTAAAAGACCACTCAAGATTCACCACAATAACACAAGTATACAATGCTGGCTTTGTTCTCTGGAGCGTTGTTGTGCAGGAACAGGTTTGGGTCTCCTCGGTAAAGTAAATAGGGATAGTTTAAAGCTACCACAAACAAAATGCATCCTGTACAGTTGTGTACGTAAAACCTGCTACATGTTACGAAATTTAATTACAAAATAAATGTAATTCGTTACAGTTACTGAGAAAAAAAATGCGTAATTAAATTACTCATGAAAATGTTAAAGATTACAAATAGGGTCACATAAGAACAACTTCAGGAAAAATCAGTGCTTTGCAGTGACGATCCGCCACACTTACATTTAGAAAAAATCGAACCAATTTGACCAGTGTATGAATGTGTGTGTGTGTGTGTGTGTGTGTGTGTGTGTGCCCTGCGATGGGTTGGCATTCCATCCAGGGTGTATCCTGCCTTAATGCCCATAGACACCTGAGATAGGCACAGGCTCCCCGTGACCCGAGGGAAGATCGGATAAAGCGGTAGAAGATGAATGAATGAATGAACCAATTTTCTCCAGAGGGTTTGAAACTTTTTTTTTTCTTAGAACATTAACTTAAAGTGCCACCTAGTGGACAAATGCAAGTAACGGAAAACTGATTATTACATTTTGAATAGGGTCATTTGTAATCAATTTCCAAACTAACCTTCCCTGTGCAGTTTGGAACGAACCTTATGGGTGGACTAAACTTTAAATTGATTCATTAAATTGAGATAGCTAGGCAAAGCAAAGTTCAGAAGTTGCGCGTTAGTACGGTGAACACACTCTCTCTCTCACACACACACACACACACACACACACACACACACACACACACACACACACACACACACACACACACAATTAAATGTGTTGTAAAAGTGGACTGCCGTGTCGGAAGGAGTGTCAGTGAGGCGGTGAATTGCAGGTGGAGATGTGAGTCGCGCTGGATCTCAGTGGAAGCACCACCACCAGCAGCAGTAGCAGCATTAACAGCAGTAATCGCAGCAGCACCGGCAGCAGCAGCAGCAGCACTAGCAGCTGAGCTCAGCAGCCACTTCAATGCGCTCAGAGCGAGGCACACAGCGCATTCAGAACGCCACGCCGATCCGATTCCGAGCGCCAAGTGAACGCGGACCGACGCGGAAATGGACCGAAGCTACGCGGTGGACACGGGCCACCGACCGGGACTCAAAAAATCGCGGATGTCGTGGCCGTCCTCGTTTCAGGGATTTCGACGGTAAGGAAACCGGTATTGTGCAGGTTTTTTTTTTTGTAGAGGAGAAGGATTGGGTGTGTAGCGGCTGAAAGCGGGCTTTGTCAAGCACACTTGGTCCAAGAGAGATGGAGAGAAAGTGTTGTTTATTTATTTATTGTTATTTTTTCATTGACCGAAATCGCATTAGTAGTATTACTTTCTCCTTATTATTTCTTTTTGTATGAAGTGAATCCTGGATGTGGGACGCGCACACAAACACACACACACACACAACACACACACACACACACACACACACACACACACACATACACACACACACTCAGATGGGATCATATGGATAACTCCTTATTATTCTAATGGTTATTTATAATGGATTTTTTTAAACAATAACACAACTAAAAGTTTCTCGGGAATGACAAATAAAAGCACAATTGTATTTACTTTGTTACTTTCTTGCCCTGGATGATTCACTGTAAGGACTTCAGTACACATGTTATTAATGATGTTAGTGGTCAGGGTTATGAGCAGTTGGAAATTGGGGGTTTTTAATTGGCCATACAGGTACAGGACGTGAGATGTGCACAGAGTTTGGGCAGAGCTCTGACATGGGTGTAAATATAGATAATACACCTGATTCAAAGGTACAGAATAGAATCTGTGGCTACGCTATAGCGTGGTTTGTTTGGCGCATTTACAATCAAGATGCTGATCAGATGAAATGTCCTCCTCTTCACCTCCTTGGTAGGATCTGTCACAGTAAAGAAAATGCTGTTTTGTTTTTTTTGCGGGGGGGGGGGGGGGGGGGGGGGGGGGTGGGCGGGGTATTGGGGGGGGGGGGGCTTTAAGTTTAAAAGGGTAATAAAGAGAAAAGAGAAAGGTAAAGTAATAAAGGTGGGTTATTTAAAGTATTAATTTAATAAGGTAAGGGTTAATGGGTGGTTGGGGGGGGTAAAGAGGAATTGTATTATACAAAGTACCACTGGATTAAAAAAACTGGGGTTTAGGTAAAAATGCCATAATGTCCCTGAAAAGGATGGATGTGATTATAAATGTGAATGTTGATTTGTATTAAATTGTGCACACAGGAGAACTCGTGTGCGTTTATATCCTTAACAGCTTTTGATTATTTTAACTGTAGTAAATGATGGTCCCTGATTTATGGATTTGGTCATTATTTATTTATTTATTTATTTATTTAGACTTGACATAAATTCTCTCTTTGCTGATTGTAAATCAGGGTTGTTTTTCCACCTTGAGTCGTCCTCGCTGAGACTAAAGCTTCCCTCTTGGACACATAATTAATGCGCCAAGGTGTCTTTCTTTGCCTCTCCCTCTCTGCCTTCATTCATTGTGTATTCCGGGGAAATTGTTTGTTTCTCCCAAGAATCTTGTCTTTACCTCCGATAACGATTGTGCACTGAAGTGCTCTTGCCGTTGTGCAGAACGCCTGTTCGAGGGCATGTCATGGCCCAAGTGCCGAAGTAGGTTGAGTAAGGATGCGCTCAGATTTGCTTAGTTTAGTAATGCCTTGTGTCACATTTAGACAATAAGGCTCGGATGCATTGGCAGAGGTGGGGAGGCGGGATCTACATGCTTTCCTTAGTCCGGTCACGTCTGGTTTACAAAAATAGTCCCTGGTCGTTTTGTTGTTTTATTTTATTTTATATAATTTTTTCCCAAAAGTCGAGAGGTTACATAATGTGTCGTGCTGAAATAGAGAATATGATCAATTTTGCAGCATTATGTTCAGGTAGACGCCTCATGTCCTTTCCTACTATAGAGATTTCAATTATAGCTTGTATTCACATGGCTGAACCAGCATCACTGCACTGTGAGATTGGTGGTCTGTTGATAATAATTGCTTCAGTCTTTGTTTTTCAGTAGGGTTTTTTTTTTCTTCTTAATTTATTTAAATTATCTATTGATACATTAAACATCGATTAATGATTCATTAAAAAGACACATTGTGGAGATTTTAAGTAACCAATAATCCATCTTAACCTGATTTTTTTTTAACTCATTGACAACCATGTGGCTATGTTGATTCTGACTAATGGGACTGTGGTGGTGGAATAGAACCCACAGGGAAATAAAGTGTTCACCTCGGCTAGTATTGCTCTTTGGAATGGGATGAGCACAGATGGAAGAGTTGTTCCAGGAATGGGAAGGCAATGGAAGCAGGTTTGCTTTCTCCAGGGATATGGCAGAGAAAGGATGATGTAGAACATCTAGCTAGGTGATATGAGCCAAGGATATACACTAAATGGCCATGAGGATGTTGGACATCTGATCATCATGCCTATTCCAGGGCTGGCATTTTAGTTTATACCATCGGTGTTGAGCATTAGTTGAGGTCAGGCCATTGATTTTATCACACCTCGGCTTTTGTTTACCTTCGTGTTTGTGCGAGGAAAAGGAAAGTGCAACGTGACAATAGAGAAATACATTCTAGGGGCAAGTGTTGGGGAAACTGTTTGGGAAAGAACCCACATTTAGGTTTGATGGTCACGTATTCACATATATTTGTCTTTTATTTTTTATTCCATAGGCCATAGGCACTGGAGGTACCGGATGCAAAATATAAAATCGTATAGCGATGGAGGAGATGCACATCTATTATACCTAACTATTGAAGATGCTGCTATAGATACCTACTATATCTTTCTTTGATACTGTCATGTGCGACACGCCTCAGTCGGGCCTGATTTTCATTTGTGCCAAGTAGAGCAGGGCGATATGTCATAAATATGTCATTTTGTTAGACAAAATTAGATTTTCTATTTTGGATCCACTATTTGTACCTGTTTTTAGGCGGTGTTTTGGGGTTTGCCGCCATCATGTGTATCCACCGCACGCCCCCCCATTCAACAGTGTGGTTGTGTTTGATTTGCTGAAATAAATTAGTCGTGTTGCTTCCTTTAGTTAAAACTTCAGACGAATACTACAGCGGGGCTTTGGCTTGTTGAACGCCTGAAGTTGCAAACCCGAACCATTTCCATATGACTGTTGAAACCCCGCCCCTCTTGGAAATAAGCTCTTCGGATACGTCAGAGCGCCGCCATGTTGTATTTCGTATTATGTAATGTGTAAGTGTAAAACGTAAAATCGATTTTTCAACAAAGACAAACTCGAATTAATTGATAATGACGATTAATTCTCCCAGCTCTAGTGCCAAGTGTAGTCCACAACCCAAGTTAAATCTACCGCAAATATCTCATAGCTAACGTAGGCAAAGTACAAACACAATGCACATCCATCAAAATGCATCGGAGATTATGATAAATTGCATCGATTTAAATTCTTCAGTTGAATTGGACTTTAATTGAATTCCTTATTGCAAATACATGAAATCTATTGTCTATTCAAATATTAAACTTCAATTTAACCGTGTATGTCTATCTAGGTGGGGCACTGTGGCTTAGTGGTTAGCACATTCGCCTCACACCTCCAGGGTCCGGGTTCGATTCCCGTCTCGGACCTGTGTGTGTGGAGTTTGCATGTTCTCCCTGTGCCTCAGGGGGTTTTTTCTCCGGGTTCTCCGGGTTTCCTCCCGGTCCAAAAACATGCACGGTAGGTTGATTGGCACATTGGAAAATTATCCCTAGTGTATGAATGTGTGTGTCAATGTGAGTGTGTATGTGTCCTACGATGGGTTGGCATTCCATCGAGGGTGTATCCTGCATTAATGCCCATAGACGCCTGAGATAGGCACAGACTCCCCGTGACCCGAAGGAAGATCGGATAAAGCGGTAGAAGATAGAAGGTAGAAGAATGTCTATCACGGCCTGGTTAAAATGTTATACTAGTAACGGTTTTCTTCTGGGTTATTACCTTGAAAAAGCGCTTGTAATGATTGGAGGTTGTCTCCTATTACATCAGCTGTGTTCTGGATTAGGTGTAATTTCCCTAAAGACTACGAAATCAATACAGCAATAAATATTTTTGCAGTTCTGAATATGATGTTTTTTTTTAGTTGCTAAACAAAAACACATTTGTCATGCTTGTATTTAACGTTGCTTGAAATGTGTTGTGCAATCGGAGGGGGGGGGGGGGGGGGGGGGGGGGGGGGGGGGGGGGGGGGGGGGGGGTGTGGGTGTCGGGGCCATATTTTATGTGTTGGCGCGTCACTGATGCAGGTAACTCGGTGTACATGTTTCACTCTTGACACAATCTAAGACTAACAATAAACAATCGTGTTATTTGCGGAACAATGCACAGTTCTACGTCGGAACAAAAATCCCATTGACGGAATTTTCAAGATGTTTTGCCACGAATGCTACAAGGGAAAGTGAGCCGCATGCTGGTATGACGTGATGGAGAAGAAATAACAGGGAGAGTTGCTCGTAGGTGCTTTAACACAGTAAAGCAACACTGTCTTATTTTTCAATTCTAAATAAACAAATAATTACAAATAAACTGATTTAAAAAGTTCTTGGATGAATAATAAAAGGAAACTCCTAGTCGGCTGTTGCGTAAGAGGAATAAAACAGCACGGGGTGTACTTTAATAAGAAACTAATGAACTTTGGGGTTGTAACACACCACCCAGTCATTGATTATTTCCTGTAGTAGCACACCCTGTGGCGTTTTTTTATTCCTTTCACTGGCGGGGGGGTTTGGGGGGGGGTAGTCAGTATTCCCCGGGAGTATGAGATTGCGTTAGTCGATGCAGAGGTGTAACCGCAGGCATTGCTGCACTATCCCGGGTTACTGATGCTGCAAGACACGCAATTAGAAATTCGGCAGTCAGAATAAAGGACGGCGTTGCGGATCAGGTCACTTTGTCTAGGTCAGAGTCAATCGCCTTGACGGGGCCCCGTAATGAAAACTCCAAGCGAGCCTCAAGGAATCAAGGCGCGCCTCTTTTCTTTTCACGCCGAGCGCGTACTCGCGACATGCCCGTAAAAACACCCAGGCGCTTTCGTCAAAGTGGAAGTCACTCGATGCTTTCGCAAGATTCGTGGCTTCTTCACTTTGAGTGCTACTCCCGACTGAAAGTGTTAATTGTAATCCCCGGCATGCTTGAACGAGACCCGCTCCGAATG
Organism: Kryptopterus vitreolus; assembly: GCA_030449085.1. Taxonomy (NCBI): domain Eukaryota; kingdom Metazoa; phylum Chordata; class Actinopteri; order Siluriformes; family Siluridae; genus Kryptopterus; species Kryptopterus vitreolus. The sequence continues at coordinate 14,963,796 of JACRUU010000028.1, forward strand.
CAAATCTTCACCCCGAGTGCTTTTATTCTTCAGAGAACTTAATCGAGAACATGTCTGCTTCAGGGCCCTTTATTCAATTTGCTAATACGACTTTGTGTCTCTCCGTCAGACGGGAAACATCTGGGATGGACGTGTTGCGCTCGTCGTACTGTATTTTGAAATTTCGCTTCCAATTAGCATTTAAATGCGACGATCAGACTCTAATGAAACGAAGCACAGAACTGGTAATTGCAGCGCGCTTTAAGACGCGATAATAATAATAATAATAATAATAATAAGCACTTGACTGAAAGGCTTGTTTATACATCACGTGACACGCTGAAAATGTCACGCATTCTCTCAGTAATGAAGTAACATTTGGCGGATGCCAAACTCGCATGGGTGCACGTTTCACTTCCAATGACATATTGGGGCCACTTTGGCCCGGAGAAAAAAAATGTATTAGTAACTTATTTTTAACTGGATTCCGATTTGCCACTGCGCTGTTCGGATTCAATGTCACGTGACTGTGATGTATTTTTTTTTCTTCAGGAACAAATCAGAATCCAACAAATTGTATCATTAGACAGACTACACATGTGGGTAATATAAGAGACGAGGTGGGAGTGGCCTGATTGAGATGGTTTGGTCATGTGCAGAGTAAAACTGGGAGATTAATCGTCGTTATCGATCACTTTATGCCAATGAAACTTGTTTTATTATTTCATCTTGGTTTGGCACAGCGAGCTTCCGTAGTTCTCCTCCTTCCGCCCCGTACTTGCAAAATACCAAATACAACATGGCGGCGATCTGACGCCTCTGAAAAGCTTGTTTCCAAGAGGGGCGCAATTTTGCAATTTCAGACGTTCAAGAAGCCAAAACCCCTCTGTAAAATGTCAGCGTTTGTGGCACCTAAAGGTAAAAGGTAAAGGTAGAACTACAGCAACTACCTCAAATAAACCCGTTGTTGAATGGAGATGTGTTTGTGTGGCGCTGCGGAACATAAATATGACAGTGAATTTTGTCTAAAACATTCATTCATTCATTTATCTTCTACCGCTTTATCCGATCTTCCCTCGGGTCACGGGGAGTCTGTGCCTATCTCAGGCGTCTATGGGCATTAAGGCAGGATACACCCTGGATGGAATGCCAACCCATCGCAGGACACACACACTCACACACATTCATACACTAGGGACAATTTTCCAAGGTGCCAAATCAACCTACCGTGCATGTTTTTGGACCGGGAGGAAACCGGGAGGAAACCGGAGAACCCGGAGAAGGAGAGAAAAACCCCCTGAGGCACGGGGAGAACATGCAAACTCCACACACACATGGCCGAGACGGGAATCGAACCCGGACCCTGGCGGTGTGAGGCGAACGTGCTAACCACTAAACCACCGTGCCCCCATTGTCTAAAACAATTGTAGATTAAATTTATATGACATATCACCCAGCTCTAGTGCTGAGGAGGGACACGAGGGAGAAGAATGCCGAGGAAGGAGCCACCAGGGAGGAGGCAAAAAGGCAACACAACATGTAGCTCTTTGTTTTGGAAGAGGCAGAACCAGCACGACTACACTAGACTAATACAATTATTATAAATTATAACAGATACAAACTTTGCAATAGTATACAACACTAGCTACTAACTGTAGTGTTTAAATTTCCCTAATGAAGTAAGTGCTGCGTATAGACCTTTGGCCTGTAGTGTAAATAATAAATGTGAATTTAGAGGTTGCCTAGTACTATATTGAATAATTTAGCTTTAAATTATTTTGATCATTTTTTAATGCTTTTTTTTGTATCCATTAATTAAATGGATCAGTGGATGAATTTAGACTTTTAATTATTTTATATTATTTTTATATTATTTTAATTAAATTTTAAAAATATTTTTAATTTCCCATGATTGTGTTCTTAATGCTTCATTTAAAACTGTTGTTAGAACCGAACTTATTTATTTATTTATTTATTTTTTAAAGAGATGTGCTATTTGGTGGTTTTGAAGCCAAGATAAACAGTTTAAGCCTCTGGCACTGACGGGTTCTCTAATCCCTGCACAAATCAATTCGAGATCTTTCATATTTTATCATCCGTCAGCACCCGCTTACACCACCCTGTATGTCACCTTTTAGATGATTTATTGCAAACCATAAATCTCTGGAAACATTTATAGGAGTCCCTGGACATTATTTGATGACTAATCGTGGTTTTCGTGGTTATTTACTTTTGCACACCTTGAAGGAGCTGGCTGGAAAGTTAATTGGAATTGCATTTAATGCAAACAGACTGGAGTTAATATTCACTGCACCCAGGATACACCAAATGGACAAAAGTTAGTTGACACCTGACCAGGATTCATATGTGCTTTTAAAGAAAAAAAAAAAAAAAAAAACATTCTTTCACATTTTATAACTATTCACTGATATAAAAAAAACTCTTGAGAAAGGTAGTGTTACCACATCCAGTGACATCATACATTCATTCATTCATTTATCTTCTACCGCTTTATCCGATCTTCCCTTGGGTCACGGGGAGTCTGTGCCTATCTCAGACGTCTATGGGCATTAAGGCAGGATACACCCTTGATGCCAACCCATCGCAGGACACAACACACACACACACACACACACACATTCACACACATTCACACACTCACACATTAACACACTAGGGACAATTTTACAAGGTGCCAATCAACCTACTGTGCATGTTTTTGGACCGGGAGGAAACCGGAGAACACGGAGAAAAAACCCCTGAGGCACGGGGAGAACATGCAAACTCCACACACACATGGCCGAGGCGGGAATCGGACCCGGACCCTGGCGGTGTGAGGCGAACGTGCTAACCACTAAGCCACCGTGCCCCACATCATATACAGTGCCTCCATATTTGTTTTTACAGTTTGAGGATATTAAAAATACCTGTTTATACACGTTTAATCTGTGATTGTTGGGGCGCTCTGTTGTTGTTTACCCTCACAAAGATTTATGCTGTTATATGGAAGAACATTTCGTTTAGAGAAATCTACCAGTAAGGGGCACGGTGGCTTAGTGGTTCAAACGTTCGCCTCACACCTCCAGGGTCCGGGTTCGATTCCCGTCTCGGCCATGTGTGTGTGGAGTTTGCATGTTCTCTCCGTGCCTCAGGGGGTTTTTCTCCGGGTTCTCCGGTTTCCTCCCCGGTCCAAAAACATGCACGGTAGGTTGATTGGACACCTTGGAAAATTGTCCCTAGTGTATGAATGTGTGTGTGTGTGTGTGTGAGTGTGTGTGTGTGTGTGTCCTGCGATGGGTTGGGTGTATCCTGCCTTAATGCCCATTGACGCCTGAGATAGGCACAGACTCCCGGTGACCCGAGGGAAGATCGGATAAAGCGGTAGAAGATGAATGAATGAATGAATGAATGAATGAATGAAATCTACCAGTAAATACACATTGAGACAGAATGTATGGATTCACCTCATAGCTTACATGGTGTTCAAAGAAAGAAATACTGCTAAATATGAAACTACTTTCAACATTTTTAAATTTGTTGACAAATAAATAAATGATAATTATGTGATCGCTCACTTGAAGTTTACCATTATGGCATTTTTTTTTTTTTTTACGGCAGACGCCCTTATCCAACTCAGCAATTGAGGGTTAAGGGCATTGCTCAAGGGCCCACTAATGGCAGCTTGGTGGTTTGTCGGTTGTTTGTAGGATGAACCCTACAAAATCGAAAACATCATACAGATGCAGTAATAACAAGATGCAGTAATCATTTCATCACATTGGCTATAGATGTTGAGATATCAGATTAATCAGATTGCCGATGGTTATCGGATAACGAGGGCGGCTGTCATTAACTAGATTTCCACCCGAATGAAGAGCAAACGACGGCAGTAATTGTAGTCGTTTATTACGCCGGGCTCCGGTGGGCATACGGTGCTCCGGTGGGCGTGTGCACTGTATAAAATAAACAGGAAGCTGTTTTGGTGTGTCACAAACCATTCTTAGTGGCATTTGACTAAGTATCAAGCAAATTAACCTCCAGCATTCTCTTTGTTTAGGAAATTCAACACAATTTATGAAGGATTATGAAGCACAGACGCACTAGAATATTACAAGCAATAGAATGAATCTTGTTTGTATATTTTCAAACTCGACCATGGAGGAAATGAATTCAGTTGCAACAAATGAATATAGCGGAATTTGACATTAAAATGTATTGCTGGGGCAGCATAGAATTCAATTAATAATAATGTTAATACATTTTTTTTAAAATTATGATCATCAGTATTATGATTTTTTTTGTTATATTGGTTCATTAACAATACACGGCACACGGTGGCTTAGTGGTTAGCATGTTCGCCTCACACCGCCAGGGTCCGGGTTCGAGTCCCGTCTCGGCCATGTGTGTGTGGAGTTTGCATGCTCTCCCTGTGCCTCAGGGGTTTTTTCTCCGGGTTCTCCGGTTTCCTCCCGGTCCAAAAACATTGGAACCTTGGAAAATTGTCCCTAGTGTATGAATGTGTGTGTGTGTGTGTGTGTGTGATGGGTTGGCATTCCATCCAGGGTGTATCCTGCCTTAATGCCCATAGACGCCTGAGATAGGCACAGACTCCCCGTGACCCGAGGGAAGATCGGATAAAGCGGTAGAAGATGAATGAATGAATGGTTCATTAACAATATATTGTTAATAAGAGAATAAAAAAACCTCTTCTTCATAAAACCCTTTATATGTCTGAAAGGAAAACCAAAATAGCTTTGTAGGAAAAAACAAAGATTAAGGCTATTTGTTTCAAAACGATTGGTTCAAAATGATGAAACTATTAGGCGTCTTCCCAGCATGAGCTGCATGAGATAATTAAGTTAATTGCAATTCTATGAAATAGCAGCACATGGAGCGCCAAACTGTCTGAGATTCGGGGAGAGGTGTCTTATAGCAACCCTCCAAGATAATGTGTAATTACAAGTATTTTTTTTTTTCTTTTTTTTGGGGGGGGTTTATTAAAAATGTATCAGTTTCATTCATTTGTAATAATCCCATTTGTCCTGTGACACATCGCAGGGAAAGTCATGCTGCAGGACAGGCCTGGCGATACGAATCAGATCCTCTAAAACAAGGGCGAAGAAAACAAAAATGGAAAGGAGCCGCGGCGTTTGTGTTATGATGAAATGTACGGCATTACGATCGTTACAGCGCATTCGACCTGCTTTATTCGTTTTCGGGCCCCTGGAATTTAATGACGCCCCGGTGGAAAATACAACCTTCAGGATACTGTCTATAAAATCCTTCTAGAGTCTCGTATCTCAGAAATCGCACATAAATAGTCCCATCATTTCCTTGGCATTTGAGCTTTTCCCAATGGAATGCTGCCTTTCCCCTTGCAGTTACAGCATTTCACATGTTAGTGCATCTCAGTTATGGGATGCCCCAGTTTTTTTTTTTTTTTTTTTTTTTTTTTTTTCCCGCCTGTGGCTAATTACCCTAAATTGCCCCGAACGAGGAGAGAAACCTATTAATTTCAAATTTACATCTCAGTTTAAGCATAAAATTCGATCCTATTTCTGCATTTCTCATATCATCATATCCCATGCGGATTAAATCTAGAGGAGTGTATATACTGTATGGGGAAATGTCTCAAATTGACTTAGCTCATGAATAAAACGCCTGAGGGAATTGTTTGGGTGCTGATTATCCAGTTGGCCTTATTCCTCTGCAGTGGATGAGACGAACATCCTCCACCACCGCTTTTCTTTTATTTATTTATTTATTCATTATTATTTATTTATTTCAACTGATTTTTGATATAAGCTTTAATTAGCATAAGAACCTCTTCAGTTGCTTTAGTGTAAATGGTTTGTCAGACATAAGGATGCTTGGATTAGCAATGGGTTGTTCATGAATGCTTTGTTCACGTTGAACTGCATTATGAACTCTTTATGAACTTTTTTGTTCCCCTGGACTGGAGTGATTCGCTCACGCGGTGCTGTTCAGTTTTATTTTGTTTAAATGATTTTGTGAGCATCGGGAAAAACTGCATCACTGCCTGGTGTGGGAAGTGTGTCGCCTCGGATCGCAACAACCCTTACAGCGGATAGTGAGAAGAAATGGCAGGTGGGAGCTCTGTAGTTAAAGCATTGTGCTCTGGACCGGAAGGTCACAGGTTCAAATCCCAGCACCACCAAGCTGCCACTAGTGGGCCCTTGAGCAAGGCCCTTAACCCTCAACTGCTCGGTAATTTGTTGCTCTGGATAAGTGCGCCTGCCAAATGCCATAAATATAAGATCATCAGGGCCTCTCTCTCTTCTCAGCAGAGGTGCCGAGGAACCGAATCCAAATCCTTTGTTACCTTGGAAGAAGAAATGTTTGGTATCTATACTTTACCCGATAATTTTTACCCTATTATGATTATTACATTCTTCATTCATTCATTCATCTTCTACCGCTTTATCTGATCTTCCCTCGGGTCACGGGGAGTCTGTGTCTATCTCAGGCGTCTATGGGCATTAAGGCAGGATACACCCTGGATGGAATGCCAACCCATCGCAGGACACACACACACACACACACACACTAGGGACAATATTCCAAGGTGCCAATCAACCTACCGTGCATGTTTTTGGACCGGGAGGAAACCGGAGAAACCCGGAGAAAAAAAAACCCTCTGAGGCACGGGGAGAACATGCAAACTCCACACACACATGGCCGAGACGGGATTCGAACCCGGACCCTGGCGGTGTGAGGCGAACGTGCTAACCACTAAACCACCGTGTCCCCTTATTACATTCTTAAATTTGTATTTTATCTTGCATTGTATTTCCGACTCCTTACATTTTAAAAATAGCCCTGCTTGTTTGTACGCTATCCGTCGCACCTGCACACGACACACGTCACGTCACACTCCAGTAAGGACACTGTCGGGGGTCATTACTCCAAAGAAAAGATTTTCATTTCTTAAAAGTGATTATTTCTCCACTACTGACGAATTTACCAAACGGGTGCGTCCTCTTCATCCTCCGCTAATGAATCTACAGTACCGAGTTCTGTAGAGAGACGTTTGAATAGGGAAGTGGGAGCTCAGTGGTTAAGGCATTGGGCCCTGGACCTGGAATAACAACCGGTTGAATTTCCAGCCCCCCAAGCTGCCAATCGTGGGCCCTTGAGCAAGGCCCTTAACCCTTAAGTGCTCAGTTGTAAGTCGCTGTGCATGAGGGCGTCTGCCAAATGCCGTAAATGTCAAATGTCAATGAATAAATTAGCGATTGGGGTGGTATATTAGCTTTTGTCCATACATTATTACCAGTACCTTTAGATTTTTACTCCAGTAAAAAGCTCATGTTGAGAAGTCTTTTTAAACCCTACTATCTATACTTCTACCTGATTAATGAATGGGTATGCTTTTGACACCAGTGCTTCTCAGTCATGTACATTTTCACAATGTGCTGCATCTGCAAAGCCATTTGCACTGTGGCTGTACACACACACACACACACACACACACACACACACACACACACACACACACCCCTCATGCCCACTTTTCACCCAACTGCCTTCTGAAAACAAAAAAACAACAAAATGTGGGTCCTCACCGCCAGACCATTTTCTGTCCACAAGCCATTTGCTTTTCTCTGTACAAATGGACCGGATTCACAGACACATCCACACACTCGGACACGAACACTTTGCACACATTTCTACCCGCATAAATTGCTGCTAAACAAAGCGAACAGCTACAATATTTATTATTATACGGACAAAACTCTCTATCGCACATCCAATATACAGGCCAGTGCTGCATTTTTACTTTTTCCACGAAATGTTGTGCACACACGCATTTTATGCAGCGTCCCTTTTCGTTTTATGTTTTTGCAGTGGCTATGGTTTAGGGTTTATGGTAATTAAGATTCTTTGTTCAGTTTTTTTGGTGGCATAGTGGTTAGCACGTTCGCCTCACACCGCCAGGGTCCGGGTTCGATTCCCGTCTCGGCCATGTGTGTGTGGAGTTTGCATGTTCTCCCCGTGCCTCAGGGGTTTTTTCTCTCCGGGTTCTCCGGTTTCCTCCCGGTCCAAAAACATGCACGGTAGGTTGAAGGTGCCCTTGGAGAAATTGTCCCTAGTGTATGAATGTGTGTGTGTGTGTGTGTGTGCCCTGCGATGGGTTGGCATTCCATCCATCGTGTATCCTGTCTTAATGCCCATAGACGCCTGAGATTCCCCATGACCCGAAGGAAGATCGGATATAGCGGTAGAAGATGAATGAATGAATGAATGAATGAATGTTCAGTTTTGTGTTTGTGTCTGACCCAGCGCCAGTTTGTGATTGCTGGGCGGGGCTAGATGAAGTAGGCGTTAAGGAGCGAATGGTGTTTCAGGTTGCGATCCTTACTGCCAGCTTTCTCTGAACTCCATTCACAATAAAAAACAAACAAACAGATGGGTTGCATGCTCCCTCGGTGTTGTTTTAATGGCTGTTTGTTTTTTACTTTTGAATTGATGACGGGTCAAGTTCTGATCGATGTTAATTCCATATTAATCTTTTGAACGATTCGGGACTAACGAGTTTTTTTTTTCTCCCCTCAAAGAGCGATTTGTACACGTCATAACGGTCGCAGGCGCGATTTTTCACCGCACGCCGTCTCCGCACAGGAACCAGAAATGATTCATCCACCGTGTGAGTTTTCTGCTCTGGATTTTTCATTCACTTGTAACATGACAGCTGCTCAGGCTCTGTAGAGGAAAGAGAAATGAACGACTTGGGAACGCAAACTAATCATTTCTGTCCCACTTGTACAGAGCTATCATTGCTTTTCAGGATGTTCCACATGTCGACACAAACAGATCACGGTGAAGTTGAGTGGTGAAACGATTCATTTCAGTTTTGCCCTTTTCATTTCGCCTTTCGGAATTTTGTTGACTGAAAACCGGCCGTTTTCATTCGAATCTGCTCGGATCTTCGTTGCGAAACGAAAAAATATCGTAATCACGATTTGTTCTTATTTCTACTTCCGGATCTGTCGAATCCAAGTCCGTAAAACGCTCCCATTTTCTCCTTGTCAAATACGTCTTTTGTTCGCTTCCTTGTCCTGTTGTGTTGATGACGAGCTTCACTCTTTCCTCCGCAACCGCAGCTCATACTCGATTCCCTCGGGGTCAAGTGCTTTTGCCCATTAGTTTCGAATTACATTTTTTTTTTCTTTCTCCCGAGCGCTTCTGAAAGGATTCTATTTCCCATTTGGGTTTTCCTTGATTGTTCCGTTATCAGGCCTCTCGTACACGTGCAATAGAGCTGTTTCATACAGAGCTGTCGACATATCGCTTTTTGCACTGCGCAATGTGTCACGGAGAAAATTCGGATCCATGATGCCATTATAACGAAATAATCGCTGGTCTTTTATGCCGCGGCAATTCATCCTCGTCATCCCCCCCCACTCAGAATGGAGACGATGGCTCTGTTGAGATTTCGCGGCTTTGCACATAAGTATCCTCGGCGTATTTATTATTTTTCTTCAGTTTGTAAGGGACAATGTACAGTACTGTTAGGAAGCCAGTCTTTGTTTTTAAGTTTTACTGACCGTCCATGTTTATTTGTAGGTCTATTTGTTAAAATGTAGGACGCATATTATTGCTGTGACGGATGCCAATTTTTGAGTACCGAGGTGGGAAATCACCGCCAGTGTTGCGGCCCGGGAGTGGGGTGGGGGGGTTTTGGGTTGGGGTAACAAAAACAGGTGGATGATCTCTACGAAGCGTTTTATTAAATCGATAATGACAGAAGCATGTAGTGGTGCTAGTGCCTTAATATAATCCCAGACAGAATACAACGCGTGCGACGGTATAACCCAGGACCACACCCAGCCGGCCGGCCCTTTTAATCGATCCTAGTGATCTGAGTGATCTGTTAAGTTTGTGATCACTGAGCGTATCTGCAATGTATTTCTAGAAGGACGGAATGATTAAAACCTGACTTCCAGAATTCCGGATCCCATCAGTTTGAACAATAATTCCAACAAATCGGGACAGACCAAACACCATGGTTCACCGAGGGCTGCAAGCGTTCATTCTTCCATCTCTCTCCAACGCTCACACTGTTGGATCAAAAAATGTTTCCATGCAATTCATCAAGGCATACTAGTAATTACCACCTGACATTCATTCCAGTCTTTGTGAGCGTTAGTATATCTTAGCCTCTTTCCTATTTTTCTCCTTTTGAAAAAAGGGGTTTCTTTGCTATTTCCCTTCGACAAAGCGCATTTTTGATCAAGAGTCTGCTGGGTGAACTTGGCGTCTTGCCACGTCCTTCCCAGACTCCTTCCTGTCTCTCTTGAAGAAGCTCTGAGAAAGCTTTCTTGGCCTTTCACGCATTTCTTGATCTCTCTTAATTCTTCAGATTTGTCTCTAGCAGCTTGAATATCCAGTTTGTTTGATTGATCTTCGTATGACAGAAGCTTTGCTTATGCAAAAGTGCGGAACCCGGTGTAATTGATCTTTTTCACAGCATTCATTCATTCATTCATTCACCGTGTACCGCTTTATCGGATCTTCCCTCGGGTCGTGTGGAACCTGTGCTTATCTCAGGCGTCTTGGGGCATCAAGGCAAGATACACGGTGTATGGTGTGCACAGACACACACTCACATTCATACACCAGGGACAAGGTGCAAATCAACTTGCCGTACATGTTTTTGGACTGGGGGTGGAGGGGGGGGCATTTTTAAAAGTGAAACAGTAGGACAAATACAGGAGTTAGCAATGACATTAATTACAGTTCAGGTTTAGGTTCTGTTTAGGTTTACGACAGCCAGGTTTCCTTATTACCCTTATTACTAGCCTATGTAAGCTTCATTCATTCATTCATCTTCTACCGCTATATCCGATCTTCGCTCGGGTCACGGGGAGTCAGTGCCTATCTATGGGCATTAAGGCAGGATACACCCTGGATGGAATGCCAACCCATCGCAGGGCACACACACACACACATACACATTCATATACTAGGGACAATTTTCCACGGTGCCAATCAACCTACCGTGCATGTTTTTGGACCGGGAGGAAACCGGAGAACCCGGAGAAAAACCCCCCGAGGCACGGGGAGAACATGCAAACTCCACACAAACATGGCCGAGACGGGAATCGAACCCGGACCCTGGCGGTGTGAGGTGAACGTGCTAACCACTACGCCACCGTGCCTCCACAGCTTTATTTAAATTATTTGAAATGTTATTTTATGTTGGTTGTATTTTTACTAAAGCCACTGAGAGATAATTAGGTACTTTAGGACGATGCCGTCTATCACAGGATAAGTCAGTAAATACCACAGGATGCTTAACATCATCAAGAAACCAAAAACTGAGCGTGAAGAAATGTGGAAAACAACATCTAGACCCAAAGACGACCTGAAGCAACGAGTGCTGCGAGAGGTGAAGCTGCACGCAAGTGATAATTACGACTGGAACGGGTCACATGATCTCATGACACGGTGAGGTGTAGTGTCTAATAGGAGAGGTAGTCGCGTGGCTCTCGGCGTAACCCTGACAATAGTAACTGTAGTAGGTAAATACATTTTGCATAACTTATTCCAATTTTTTTATTTCTTTTTTTAATAACCTCTCCGGGGTACCGTGCACATTCAGGCGAATTGGTTTGACTCGTTCGCTTTACTGACATTTGTAATTTTCCCCACTAGAACGATTTTCCAAACACGAGTGTCGTATCGCATGTCAGTGTCATTTTCTACAGTAGGGCGCTTCGGGACGCCAGTTGTTCTTTTCCGGCGTGCGTCTCATTAGCCTGAATTGGACGCGCTCCTTAAAGACCTATTAGCGGGAAGAAGAAGAAGAAGAAGGGAAAAGTTTGCGCTCACAGACACACCGTTGTCGTCGTCGTCGGAGATCGGCTTCATTAAGCCGCACATGCTCTTATAAAATTCATTATCCTCTGCTCCTCCCTTAGGACACGCGCTTAGTCATCCTCCCTCAAAACAGTTCGGGAAAGCTGTCATTCGACATTGACCGAGGCGACGGTTTAGCAGATCCGTGACCTCCCGAGCCACTCTGTATCTCCGCTCAAGCTGCCGAGCCCTGGGGTAGCATGTTTTAGAGAGCTGTCACGATAGATTGAATGCCATGCCGTTCCTTTAGGCTCTGAGCTCATCAAAGATTAAAAGGACGGTCTGTCGGCTCCGGCGGAGAGCGGGGGGAAAGAACCAACCAACGCCGGAATCTGTCCACTCAGCTACTTGGTAGTACAGTACTCGTCCTTGCGAATTACACCATGACGCCCGGATTTCTTTCCGTAGATGCTGTAGAATGAGTTGTAACGCCGGACACGTCTCTTAATCACATGTCACTGTGCTGATAGTAATTTATCCAGCCATATGTGGAAATTTCAAAGGGCACGGTGGCTTTGTGGTTAGCACAATCAAACATGCAGGGTAGGTTGATTGGCAACTTCCCTAGTGAATGTGAATGTGTGGGTGAATGTGTGTGTGTGTGCGTGATGGGTTGGCACTCCATCCAAGGTGTATCCTGCCTTAATGCCCATAGACGCCCTGAGCTAGGCACAGGCTCCCCGTGACCCGAGGGAAGATCGGATAAAGCGGTAGAAGATGAATGAATGAATGAATGAATGAACGAATGAATGTGGAAATTCCTTCAGCGCAAAAAGTTGGAGGCACACAATTTGTATAGGATGTGTATTTGATATGTAGTAGCATATCATTTCTCTTCAATTGAGATCCGGGTGGACTACGATCATCTCCTCACCCTATATCTGACTGGGATCTCTGGGACTGGGACGACACCTCAGAAGATGGGTTCATATTGAGTAAATGAGGAAGGAGGAGGTATTTAAAAAAACGAACACACTTTTCACACGCTTCTTCTAAAATTGTCATGTATGTTTGAAACGTTTGCTCTAAAAACGTAAAACTCATTTCTTCATATTTTCACACTGGTCTGTTTGGCCTTTGCCTTTCATAGTCTAACCTTTTTTCCATAGGATCGCTGTATTAGGATATGACTAGTGAGGAGAGTGTGTTGAGAAAGGTGTTTTGAGTAGCTGATGAATGAGGGGGGGGGAAAGTGTGGTAGAAGGTGAGGATGATGTGGAGAGGGTGAAGCAGGAAGTGGATAGGATCAGCTATTAAGAGGATGAAGAGTGGAAAGTCAGTTGGACCAGATGACATTCGTGGCGATGTTTAGGAGAGATGGCGGGTGGAGTTTTTAGCTGGATTGTTTAGGTGAGACGACGCCTGAGGAGCAGAGGAGGAGTGTGCTGGTACTGATTATTTTTAAGGATAAGGGAGACCGGCAGTAACTACAGGGGATTCAAATTGATCAGTCACACTCTGAAGTTACGAGATAGAGTAGTGGAAGCTCGGATGAAGGAAAAGGTGACCATGTGTGAGCAACAGTGTATTTTTATGCTGAGGAAGAGCACAGTAGATGCGATATTTGCTTCGAGGATGTTGATGGAGCCTTATAGAGAAGGTCAGAAGGAGTTGGAGAATTAGGGCGACACGATCCTTTGCTAAAAAGTGAATCACTGTTTTTCTCCATGGCAATTGAGATCACTATTTCGTCACACAATTATTCTTTTTTGTCAACAAAAATGTATTACACTCGCGTACCAAAAATAGTCGACCAACAACTATTTAAAAAAAATACCAATAACATGTGAACATACTATGAGCTGAATGCATGGAAAGAAGGCTGGCGATCGAGTGAACGCTGTAGCCTACGCACGTAGCCGACGCCGTCGTGAGCATTTATACTTCTGCGTCGCTCTGCAGTGACTATTCCCAAACACTAGTTGGCGGTGGTGCAGTGTTGGAGTTTCCTCGTTGGTGTTTTCATTACTCATTCCACGATCCTTTCAGCTGCTTCAGCTCCATTCTTGGTTTCTTAAAAAAGGCGGTATATGTACGCTGCTACACTGGAAATACGCTGCCGAGCTGACCAATCACAGACCTCGCGCTCTGCGTCGATGTGACGTGTAGCTACTTTTTTGGAGAAGTGCGCGTGAGGTTACGGCGTAGGCTATGACATAGGGAAGGTGTTGGTGCATAGGCTGTAGCCTCGATGCAGAAGTAAACAGGTTTCCAAGAGAAGAGTTGTGGTATCATATCAGGTAAAGCAGTGAAGTATGTGAGGGTGGTGTAGGACATGCATAAGGACAGTGTGACGGCAAAAGTAGGAAGGACAGACTGGTCCAAGGCGGAGGTGGGATTGCATCAAGGATCGTCCCTGAGCCCGTTCCTGTTTGCAGTGGTGGTGATGGACAGGTTGACTGATGAGGTCAGACAGGAGTCTCACATAGAGTATGATGTTTGCGGATTTTGAGAAGAGTCTGGAGAGGTGGAGGGACACTCTGGAGAGAAGGGGAATGAACATCGGTAGGCGTAAGTGTGTGTATGAAGGAGAGGGAAGGCAGTGGAGTGGCGCGGTTTCAGGGAGAAGAGGTTGTAAAGGGGGATGAGTTTAAGTACCGGGGTCAACAGTGCAAATGAATGACGGGTGTGTTAGAGGTAAGAAGTGGCAGGGTGGAGTGGGTGGAGAAGGAATGCCAGGAGTGATTTGTGACAGACGGGTATCTGTAAAAAGGGAAAGGGAAAGTTTATAGGACTGTGCTGAGACCTGACATGTCTCATGGTTTAGTCAGTGAGGTTATCAGACAGACAGGAGGCGGAGCTGGAGGTGGCAGAGTTGAAGATGTTGAGATTTTTATCAGGAGTGACGAGGACGGACAGGATTAGAAATGAGTTGTTTTTTTGTTTTTGTTTTTTAGAGGAATGGTGCATGTAGGTCGCTTTGGAGACGAGATGAGGGAGGCTAGATTGAGACGGTTTGGACATGTGCAGAGGAGGGACAGTGGGGTAAATCGGGAGAAGAATACTGAGGATGGAGGTGCCAGGCAGGAGGAAAAGAGGAAGGACGAGGTTTATGGATGTGGTGAGATAAGACCGTGTAGGTAGAAGGGGTGAAAGAAGCAGAGGTACAGGAAAGGGTGATGAAAGCAGAGGAAGAATTATTTCCACTGTATCTTCTTTATCGTCCATAAAATGACTGTACAATAGTGCTGTAATTCTGTATATGACGTATAGAAAGTATAGTGTACCATTTCCTATGCATCTAAAGAATACAGTCTGTCTGCATCTGTCTGCATATACAGAATTACAGCAGTATTGTACACAGTCATTAGATGTATAGGAAATGGTACACTATATAGACAAACTTATATGTTTCTAATTGGGCTTTTTCAACATTTCATTCCCATTTGCTGTCATTTTAACCTCCGCCTTACTAAGATTTTCCGCTCGACTTTTTAACACGGATCATCTTTGGCATTTTACAGACGCAACTTTCAATTATTTCCTGTCGAGATCTGACCAGTTCAGGGTTAAGAGTTTTTTTGGATCGTGCTTGTGGAGCTCATTTAGCCTCAAGGGCATTGATAGTCAGGTACTGATTTAGGGTGAGGAGGTCTGGGGTGCGCTCATTGCCAAAGGTGTTCAGTATGGATGAGGTCAAAGCTGCAGATAGAGCCACTCAAAGTATCCCTTTCCAACCCGTGTAAATCACATGTTCAAGGAGCTGTGGATGGGGCATTTTCATACTGCAAGTACAAGTAAAGGGAAAAATGTATCCGACCGTATCCTATGCACATGCCTCTACATTCTATATAGAGATGTATAACTCTATACTAGGAGTTTGGATATGAACCACATATGACAGGAAAGAGTAGGGCTGCACGATTATCATATGTACACGCGACCTCATTTCTAAATGACGGCGGTTCACTTCCGTGGCTGGTTTTTACTTCTGCGTCGGGGCTACGGTGTAACCTACACGTCGACGCCTACCCTACGCCGTAACCTGACGCGCACCTCTCCAAAAAAGTAGCTATGCGTCATGCCGACACAGATCGTGAGGTCTGCAGCGTATTTACGGTGTAGAATCGTACGTATTCCGCCGTATTGCTCCGTACCGCCATTCTACAATTCCATAGTCAAGAAACAAAGCACGGAAACAAACCAAGCAGACGAAAGAATCATTGAAGAAACTATAAACTATGATTCTTCATCACAAGTTTTACAGCAGAAACCCAAAACACCAACGAAGAAACATTGCATCACTGCCAACTAGTGTTTGGGAATACTCAATGCATAGCGACGCAGAAGTATAAACGCTCACGACGGCGTCGGCTACGTTCGTAGGCTACAGCGTTCATCAGAGATATGATTACAGGACTATGCGTTTATATCCAATCAACCTGAGCCACTCGGATAACTGTCAGTCATGCTGTATAAAGATATTAAACGTTGTAACTGTAAACAATTGGCGCGTTGCAAAAAGATTTAGGACGCTCCGATATTCGCGCCCTGTAAAACAAGGCCTTGTTATTCGGCCGTGGCTTTTATCTGTTCTCATACTGCGCCACCATTTGCCCTTCCAGACATTACAGTTCTAATTTAATCTCACATCATTATCTTCCTAATGGCCTTGCCACTTACGCGTGGAGAGGTACAGCATATGTTGACTTCCACTCCGTTCTTCCCCCCCACCCCTGCTTAATCAAATTACAATCACACTCGAGATGGCATTTGACTTATTTCAGGAATAAGAGTTATTGGAATAGGATTATCCAAAGATTGCACTTTTTTTGGAGCATTGTGTTGTGTATGTAAGTCGAATACAACTTAATCCTGATTGGTACAGTCCAGGACAGGTCATTAATCAAACTCAAGACTACCATTTTAGTCACGAGATGCTGATTAATGTGCTTGTGGAATACATTATTGTTTGTATTACATTATAACATTATCTAATACATTATGGTCAGGAAATTTGTAGTAATAAAATATATCTTATAGTCTAAAAAAAACAACAACTTGCAATTAAACGGAAAGTTCTGATTGTTGCTACACCTTTTTTTCTTTCTTTTTTTTTGCCATGTTGTTTGTGTCTTTTGGCACATGACAACAGTCACAACAATGGTAGAATGTTTCCCGTGAGCTTGTCAGGGTGTTTTTGGGTTGACTTGGGATGCAGAGTGACAGCACTGTTTTTGCCTCTGGCGTGCCCAATAGCAGAGTCGGGCGATACTTCATGTAAATTGAATCTGCGATTTTTATTTATTTATTTATTTATTTATATTTTTTAAAGACAAATTTGGATTTTGGATACAGTGGGGGGAAAATGTGTGCGCTGTTTGTACCTGTTTGTAGTGGGTGTTTTGGGGTTTGCCGCTGTCATGTTTATCCCGCAACACACACACACACACCTCCCCATTCAACACCGTGGTTCTTTTTGAGGTGCTGGAATGAATTAGTTGTTGTACCTTTACTTACCTTTATTTGATACAAACTTTAGACATATTTAAACATATTTAAGACATATGTCTGAAATTGCAAAACATGAATAATTTCCATACGACTGATGAAACCGCACCTATTCGTCAGAGTGTTGCCATGTTGTATGTGATATTTCGCGAGTACGGTGCGAGAGGAGGAGGACTACGGAAGCTCGCTGTGCCAAACCAAGGTGAAATCGTAAAATAGATTTCCGTATTTTCAACATCCGCATAAACCATAATCTGGAATTAATCGACAATGACAATTAATCTCCCAGCTCTAGCTATAATCTAAAAAAAGTGATGAGGTCTCTGAGGTAAGAATATGCAGATGCGTACAGCTATTAGAAGGCAGTGGAGCGAGCCCAGCTTGACACCTTAATTTATATAGCGCTTTTAACAATATATATTGTATCAAAGCAATTGTACAGTATTAACATGACACACACAAACAAACTAAAAGGCGATAGCGGCAAGGGATCAAAAAAAGTCCATTGGTGACACAAATGGAGAAAAAAACCATGGGCTCATTCTGTTCTCCTCTCACCAACAAACTAGTAAATTGTGTTCATGCAGGTCGTCTATAGATGCAGACCATCATCTGGTTAAGGACTGGACCAGGGAACTGCAGTGATCATGTGATCAGGATACAGACTGGATTGGAGTGGTAATGATGACCTTGGAATAAATGGAAGACAAAATAATATAAGCGAAGTTGCCGTTCATTTTGTGATGCAAGGTGTTATGGGAAGTGTTCCCGGTTCTGATTGACCTAATTAATACAGCCTAACAATCCTTTAACGGCTTTTAGGAATGTCTCGAACTGCAGCAGTGGGGTGGTGTGGGAGAACTTGGGCAGGTTGTACGCAAGTCATGCAGCTGCATATTTGAATCATTTGCAGTGGACGAACAGTGTTTTGAGGTGCCAGCAGAGAGTCGCAGTAATCCAGCCTCGAAATGACGAGAGACTGAACAAGCACCCGAGCAGAGTGGGATCCAGAGTGACAACATTGTATTCGCCTGGTGTGAACTATAGTAAACCTATTGAGTAATCCTCCTGATACAGTGTGTGTGTATGTATGTGTGTGTGTGTGTGTGTGTGTGTGTGTGTGTGTGTGTGTGTGTGTGTGTGTGTGTGTGTGTGTGTGTGTATGTGTATATATATATATATATATATATATATATATATATATATATATATATATATAAATGCAAAGCTGAGAGTGCATGATGTACCTTAACATTTTACTTTGAAAATATGGGGATTTGTGCACATAAAACATGTAGTCAAGGCTGTCGCAGTATATTTTTTCTTATTATTCTTCAGCTGAACCTTTTCATCTGGAATCTTTTGTAGACTCGACCCTTCTCGGCTCGTGTGCACCAGTGGATTAAATCATATCTTTTATCAAATAAAAACCAAAAAAAAAAACAAAACAAAACGTGAAAGCAAAATGTGAAGGAACAACAGAGGCAGAGGCATCTCATAACCCTGCCGAGTAATTCACTAAATGTTCATTTGTCGCTAACTTCCTTGCCAGTGCAATCTCTGCGTAATTTAAGAAAGCTTTGAAAGTCGTATTTTAATATCTGTGAAGCATCCTTCTTTACAGATAAGAGGAAGAGGGGAAAAAAAAACAGCTGCATCACCTTTAACACGCACAATCGACAGTGTTGTTTGTCTTCGGGTTTCCTTTCTGAAACCAGAACGGCTTCTATTTATGAAGAAGGACAGGTTTAAACGAACCCTGTAGAAAACCAAATCCTCATGTAATGAACCATATTGAATATTGTGGTGAAGATCCAGGGGGTGGGGCAGGATTTCTGTCCTTCCTCCTGTTCAAAATAGAGCCGTTATTATATTTCTCTTGGTTCGGGCGCTTGTTTTAATCCGGATTCGGTGTTTATAAACAAACAAATAGTAAATTAGATAAATTAAAATGTCCAGTAAATGAACAGAAGAGAAATCCAAATCTAATTAATAAACGGTAAATTGTTGTTTACAGTTTTGTCAGAAATGAACTGGGTCGTTGTTCCAGACATGTTGGAGAATTACCCACAGATTTGCTGTGGACGTCGGCTATGTCAGATCTCTCCGTCTCTTCATGTAATCCCAGACGGACTTCATGTTGAGATCAGGGCTGTGTGGGGGGCTATACTATCACTTCCAACTAGAGCTGGGCGATATGTCATATATACAATTGTATTTATATTTTATTTTGTACACAGTGGGGAAATGGGGTAGGGTGGTTTAGTGGTTAGCACGTTCGCCTCACAACGCCAGGGTCCGGGTTCGATTCCCGTCGCGGCCATGTGTGTGTGGAGCTTGCATGTTCTCCCCGTGCCTCCGGGGGTTTTACTCTGGGTTCTCTTGTTTCCTCCCGGTCCAAAAACATGCACGGTAGGTTGATTGGCACCTTGGAAAATTGATCCCTAGTGTATGAATGTGTGAGTGTGTGTGTGTGTGTGTGTGTGTGTCCTGCGATAGGTTGGCATTCCATCCAGGGTGTATCCTGCCTTAATGCCCATAGACGCCTGAGATAGGCACAGACTCCCCGTGACCCGAGGGAAGATATAGAGATAGAAGATGAATGAATGAATGAATGAATGAATGAATGGGGAAATGGGTCCGATATTTTGGCCTCTTTATAGTCTGTGTTTTGGGGTTTCCGCCGTCATGTTTATCCCGCAGCGCCACAAGGGACCAACAACGTGGTTCTGTTAGTGGAGTAATTCACTAACTGTTCATTTGAGGTGCTGTAATAAATTAGTCGTGCAGTAGTTGTGCGTTTACTTACTATCTTTAGTTGGCAAAAACATGGGGAGAACATGCAAACTTCACACACACATGGCCGCAACAGGAATCGAACCCGGACCCTGGCGGTGTGAGGCGAATGTGCTAACCACTAAGCCACCGTGCCCCCCATTCCTAGTATATCTCCAGAAATCAGAAATGTTCCTCCAGTGGGCAAGGAACCTCCACCATGCTTCACCTATTGCCTGACTCAATGCTGTACCGACTTCCAACAAACGTTGTTTTTTGTTTGTTTTTGTTTGTTTGTTTTTACTACAGAAGAATGTTTCAAACCAAGGCATTTCCCTGTATCTATGTTTTCATGCACATCTGCGTCTTGTTTTACGTCTCGGAGATCTGGACAGGTTTTTCTGGACACTAAATTTGTGTATCAGTTTGTTTCCACCAGTTCGTTGTTTATGGCACGGCTGGACATCTTGCCAATGTCAAAGGAAAGTGAGCACGATGTGTCTTTCATCTGCCGCATTAAGGGTCCGCGGCTGTCCACCGCGTCTACGGTCTACGGAGTAACCTGGATTCCGTAAACCTAAATGGAGCGGATCCCTAATTAATGTGATGACTCACGTCCTGCTATTTCATGTCTGCTGCGAAAAGGTCTGTTACATCAGGTTTGTGCAATTTTATGATGTGATAATTTCTAAAAAAATAAAACTGTTTATTTATAAAACAAACCACGCATAGCTTGGAAACGAGCTCTTCGGATTGGTCAGCGCGTGCCACCGTGTAGGCGGAGAACTACGGAAGCTCATTGTGACAAACCAAGGTGACATCGTAAAATCGATTCTTGTATTTTGAACATCGACATAAACAATAAACTTTAATTAATCGATAATGATAATTAAATCGCCCAGCTCCAGCACACACACACACACACACACACACACACACACCACACACACACGCACACACACACACTCACAAGCTGTGTGTTATTCCGACTGGGAGACTCTTCCTGCTGTTTTTGTAAGCAATTTATATTTTTATGTGCTTTCTCTTCAAAATAGAGAAATGCTTTGGACCCGCCGAAGTCCCGAGAAGTCCCAATTGTAGCTTTTCCAAGTACAGCGCTTGTTCAGTCTTCATGCTTTAGGCCTGAAACACTGGCGTGTTTTTTGCTGCAAAATGCAACACTCACACTAACAGTTATGTAACTCTCGCTGTACCTAACTTTTGCTCAGCCCTAAGCAGCACCTGCACTGTGATATTGCATAAACGCAACATGACACATCTCTATAATGGCTTGTGTGCTCGAGAGAATGAAAGTCAAGAGCCTTGTAAATATTTGTTCATTTGTTGACCGGGCACCTTTAATCGCTCGCACTTCGAAAGGCGGCATGAAAGCGAGAAAAGCGAACTAATCTCAGGAAATAAGGCGCACGCTCACGTGTTTACGCTCCGCATCTCAATGAGGAACGAGCCCTCGGCCGACGTTGAGTGATTGCCGCTTGGTTTCCCGAGCTGATATTAATCACATTAGAAGAGAAGTCCATTAAGTCCGGTCCCGATAAAGACTCTTCTCTTCACTGCCAGAGCTCTTTGTGTGTGGGAAGCCGGATTATCCATTAGACTCAAATCGTTGCTCTTGAGAGCCGTAGGTGTTTTGCAGCAATGAGGGTTTATTTTTTTATTTATTTCTGCGGAACCTTCAGCGTTCACAAATGTAGATTCATCTGCGGATTCATTTAGAATTTTTATTACCACTTCTCGGCACTAAAAACCCGACAACGGCAAGTACGGCAACGCAAAGCACATTTTTGTTTACGTGTTATTACTCACTGAAGCTGTTTAGCATGTGAGGGTTCGAGCTACTATTGTTTATTTTTTTTTGTCTCACAGAAAAAGGAAAGGAGGAATTTAAAGGAAGGATTGGGTATCTGAGATATGGAGCGCAGCGTGGGAGTCCTTCTGGGAGAGCTGAGATTCTCCGGGATTCTCATCCAGATAAATCTAAAAACATGACAGGATACACATTTTTCAAACTATGTCTTTCAAACACACACACACACACACACCCACACACACACACACACACACACACACACACACACACATTCAATTATGAAAACTGTACTTATTGTAATCCATGTAGACAGGGGAGGGCAATTATATTTTCCACGGGCCACATGAGAAACCTGAGGTGTGTTCGTGGGCCAAACCAACAATAACGTTGAACGTAATATGTTCAATATGAATTTTTACTTGTAAGATGTAAATATACTTATTTAATGTTTTTCTTCATTAAAACTGTACTTATTGTAATCCATGTAGAGTATGTATTAGGGCCATCAAAGTTAATTCATTTTTAACGCGTTAACCTGAATTCACTTTAACAGCACTAATTTTATTAATTTGCGGTTAAAGCAGCGTGCATTACTATGTGAGTGATCTGCTCCTTCACTCTGCCTTGTGTTGGCGAATGAACGAAACCTGAACAAAAAAAGAACAAACGAATAAAGAAAGTTTAAGTGCATCCACTCACGCTTCCTAAATTTCCCCCCGAATTACGCCTACTAAGCTGCGCATTCACAACAGGTACGATCTCCTCACTATATTAGCTTATATTACCGTATGGAACCTTACGCAAGCGCATCGCATTCCCAAATCCTGTATTACGCAATAAAGCGCATTTTTCTTTTGTGAACGCAATAAATGCGCTTCCGTATAACCTAAACACCGTATCACCAGTTTATACGGAAAAGCAACCGGAACACAATTCTTAAAGGAGCCACGTCCCATATTTTACACAACCAGTAAAAAAGTAACTTTAAAATGAACAAGAAGTTAATGAATTAACAAGAAATTAATAATAAAATAATCATTTCCAAAGTAAAATAAATATAAAACAATCAATAATTTTATTAAATGATGAGATTTTGAGAGAAATGTATATAATTACAATATCAATTAGTTATAAAGTTATAACGCACAATAATAATAAGACATAAAGATAAGCTATATTTTCTTTTCTAAGGAAAGGGTTCAAACCGGGAAACTAGTAATAAGATAAGATATAATAGATATAAAGGATATAAAAGGATATACAAGATATAAAAGATATAATAAGGGCATATGTAGATAAGAAAACGACCATATAGAAAATTAAAGGAAATGAAAAAAAGATTTAAGTGTGCAATGTGGGAAGTCAAATGAGCAATAACTATGGATTGATGTAACACTGTACGGTTAATTAACCTGCTCTTTATGAAAACCTTGTTCTCTCTCTCTTTCTCTCTTCTCTCTCTCTCTCTCTCTCTCTCTCTCTCTCTCTTTTTCCCTCAGTCTCTTTTTTTTTTAATTTGCAATGTCGTCTTGACGTCACCATTTCCAAATATAGGCTCACAGCCAGAGTATGATGCGTGCAGAGATTGAGTGGCTAATTATAATATGATGCTATGCTTTGCTCCTATATTTGCATCTGGAACCGTAGAAGCTCCTTCATTTTAAAACAACTTAGTCTGTAATTTCACATCAGTGAAGTGTAAACACACACGCAATATAAGAAAACAAAGATATTGGAACATATAGGAACAAATTGGTGTTGGGTATTTTTTTTCCTTTTCAATTATATAAATAAGAATCTCATTTTTAAAAATAAAAATAATGTATATATGTGTGTGTGTGCTATCTATCTATCTATCTATCTATCTATCTATCTATCTATCTATCTATCTATCTATCTATCTATCTATCTATCTATCTATCTATCTATCTATCTATCTCTGTATGTATGTATATATATGTATGTGTTATGTATATATATATATATATATATATATATATATATATATATATATATATATATATATTATATATTTTATTATATATGAGTTTGAAAAGGGACAAATTGTGATGCTAGACGTCTAACATCTGGCGTCTGGGTCAAAGCTGCAGCTCTTGTATGGGTTTCTCAGTCTGCAGTGGCCAGTGTCTATCACAGCTTGAAGAAAGGAACAGTGGTGAACCAGCGACAGGGTCATGGGCCAAGGCTTAGTAATGCACATGTGGAGCGAAGACTTTCCTGATCTAATATACAGATATTCAGAAAGTCTTGGATAAATCTGTTCACAAGGGACAATATCTGGCATTTAAGCTTTTATAACGAAATATAAAGAATCAGGAAAGGTCATGGACAAAAAAAAAAAAGTCAAGCTTTCAAAATCTGATGAGAAGTTTCCCCCGAAGGTTTATTTTCTTTGAGAGACAGATCGAAGTCCATCAAGGACCTGGCTCAGCATCTGGCAGCTTAATTGGGGTGCCAAGCTGATCCCTTCTACTGTCCAAAGAAGCTCGATCGGGAGTCGTGGAAGGGATTTGTGGAAGGGAAACGGGCTGGTGGTCCCACTAAATACTGACTTGGGCAATCTTGTATTTTCTTTTTCTATATTAATAAAGCAATTGAAAAAAAAAAACGAATATAATAAAAAGTAAACATTAATAGAATTTAACAGGGGCACGGTGCCGTAGAGGTTAACACGTTCATCTCACACCTCCAGGGTTGGGGCCTCGATTCCCGCTTCCGCCATGTGTGTACACCCCCTCCCCCCCACCCCCCCCCCACCCCCCTCCCCCGGTGCAAAAACAGGCACAGTAGTTTGATTGGCGTCTTGGAAAAAATGTGTGTGAATGTGAGTGTGTGAATGCAGTCCTGCGATGGGTTGGCATTCCATGCAAGGTGAATATCCTGCGCGAAGACGCCTGAGACAGGCACAGGCTCCCCACGACCTGACCTGAGGGAAAATGAATGAATGAATATATATATATATATATATATATAATATTATATATATATATATATATATATATAATTTTTTGAGAAGCTCATTTCTTTTTGTTGAAGAGAAAGATTAGTCTGTATGTTCTTGCTCACTGAGCTGCACCGACTGCTCAGCAGACGCAATACTCTCATTGACTAGCGCTATTCATGTCCCCAGCCACATCCCTGGCCTGGACTGTTAATGAGTCACACAGATTCAGGGCCGGATGAAAAAAACAAAACAATTTTGCCCCATATAAAACAAAAAAAAAAAAGAGAGAAATGTGTCCAGAACATAGATACATTTTGAGTTTTTTTCACTCAGTGCACGACAGATGCACTTGCTCCTTTATTCAATGCACAGCTGCAGCACAATACACACATTTAATGTTTGCCCTGACGTTGCCCAAATGAATTATGGAATAAAATTATGGTGGTGGTGGGGGGGGGAAATGAACCTCTCTGAAGTCTTACAGTTCTCCGAGGCAACCCGGGCGACCTTTTGAATTCTGCTCGGGTGTCTGATAAATGTCCTGGAAGGTCACAACGTTCGATGAATCATGGCTCTAGTTTGACAAAGAGCTTTGTTCTTCCTGGCAACATGCTGTAGATGATTCATCTAAATGGAAAAGTAATTATATAAAAAATGTATTTTTATTTGCAGGTGAAGAGCAGGGTTTTGTGTAATACTGGAGATTGTACAGTACATGGAACACGGTCTCAGTAGATGGAAACTGGAAGGTTCTAACAATCACATGTAATACCACAGTGATCAGATTTACACCATTTTAACTTCTTGGACTGAACTGAACTGTTTGATGACATTTCGGGATATTAGAATGATTTTGCAAATCGGTTATGTTGAAAACATAATATATATATATATATATATATATATATATATATATATATATATATATATTAATTAATATAATTCAATTCCTTCATCTTCTAATCTACCCTTCTTATCCCGCTTTATCCGATCTTCCTGCCGATCGGTCACGGGGAGTCTGTGCCTATCTCAAGCGTCTATGGGCATTATATACACACACACACACACACACATACATACATATATATATATATATATATATATATATATATATATATATATATATATATATAATATATATATATATAGATATATATATATATATATATATATATATATATATATATATACACAACATACACACACACACACACACATATACACATATATATATATATGTATAATACACATATATACACACACACACAATATATATATATATATATATATATATATATATATATATATATATATCTATATATATCTATCTCTCTATATATATATACATATATACAATATATATATAGGTGTGTGTGTGTATTATATTCATCCTGCTCTGCTTCTGGATGGCATCACAAGTAATAATTCAGAAAGAAAATCTGAATGCGTTTATTTGCCATACCGTTTATTTACACATATTAGGAAATTCTCTGGTGTTGTTGTAGTTACACAGTAGGATTCATTTTCACACACAATAACACACATCACCGCACACACACACACACACACACACCACACACATTCCTTCGACAAAACAATTAGCATCCTAATATTCAAACATTGCACCTTAAGCAGATATGTTCTGGCACTGTCTTTTAACAGCTGTAGAATGGTCTGGTGTGTGTAAAAGTGTGTGTGTGTGTGTGTGGTGTGTTGGTGTGTGTGTGTGTGTGTATATATATGTATGTGTGGGTGTGTGTATGTATGTATTTGTGTGTGTGTGTGTGTGTGTGTGTGAATATACTAATATATATATATATATATATATATATATATATATATATATATAAATATATATATATATATATACACATTAGTTTTATTTTAATTGATATCCATATGTGTGTATATACAGTATTATATATAATATTAAATAATATATCGATAGTAATAAATAAAACCATTATTATGCGAATATTAATAATGATAGCATTCATAATGTAATGGTCCTGATGTTTTGTTTCTGAAATAATAATAATGATAATGTTAATAATTATAATAATAATAATAATAATAATAATATGAAAGTATTTAGGAACCAATATCATTCATAATAATACTGCAATAATAATGTACACTCGCTTGTTGTTGGATAGACATCATTATAGATTTGGGAGGTATCAGGGCCGACACTGACCTGAAAAGCGTCAGAATCGCATCATATCTTTGTGTCTTCCAATCCGATGCACACACCTTTTTTTCCTGTGTTTTCCCTTCAACTCTGTTCTTTTCTCACTATTATTGTATAGCTGTGCGCCATGCAAAGGCTTCCATTAAAACACACGACAGCGGCAGATCATTTCAAACCCCGACACTAATACGATGTCAGTGTAGGTGGACACGCTTGGATGGAAAAACGCGAACTTTTCTCCTCTGTATTCATGAGCTCATAGATGCCAGCGACTGCTTAGTGTCACTCAGACGAACCGGGCAGACAGCAATGCCATGTCTCTCACTACGGTATGCTGTATCAGACACTTTTTATTGCACATGGGGGGTTAATGATTTATGGTGCTGGGCTATTGATCGGAAGGTTGGGGGTTCGAGCCACGGTATTGCCATGCTGCCACCCTTGGGTCCTTGAGCAAGGCCTGTGCGGCTGACCCTGTGCTCTGACCCCAGCTTCCAAAACAAGCTGGGATATGGGAAGAAATAATTTCACTGTATATGTGACAAATAAAGGCTATTGTATTCTAATTTAAGGCATTGCATTGCGTGTCCTTAAGTATTGCGCTATAATATCTTGGATATTTCACATAACTGAAGGCCAACAGATATCAACAGATGTAAACAAATTGATTATACATATATAATAGTAATAGTTTGTTTGTAATAGTAATTAAGATCCAACCGATAGTTGAAATGTATTTTAGTTGATGTCCATGTGTAATGTTTGTTAAAGGGCTTGTAAATGACACCACTGTAGGCAGATTTATATGTAAAGCGTGACACGGCCTTCCCTCTGAAAATACATCCGGAAGTGACGTTATGTGCAGCTCTTTGCTTGTCCTAATACAGATCTTGGATCTAATACATGCAAATAAATGCTGTTATGGGCTTCAGCATCACACAAACCATGTTACAGAGTTTGAAACCTTCTAGTATATATAGAATGTTGATATCCAGGTAGTCCACCATTTAACATCCCAAAGGGAATTTATGGTTAGGGGTGCAAAAACTTAAATCCCACAGACTATTAAAATGGAGTCTGAAGTATGGTGAAGAGAAGGTTTCATCACATGATCACTGTCTGCAAGATGAGAAGCGGATGAAAGTTTGCGCATCAATTTGAACGGAAGACGTTAAATGGACAATGGAGCAGCGGAGGACACAAGAAAGAAAACAAATAAACAAACAAAAAAAACACTAGAATTGTAGTTCATCATCATTCATCTTCTAGCGCTTTATCCGATCTTCCCTCGGGTCACGGGGAGCCTGTGCCTATCTCAGGCGTCTATGGGCATTAAGGCAGGATACACCCTGGATGGAATGCCAACACATCGCAGGGCACACACACACACACACACACACATTCACACACTAGGGACAATTTTCCAAGGTGCCAATCAACCTACCATGCATGTTTTTGGACCGTGGGGAAACCGGAGAACCCGGAGAAAAACCCCATGAGGCACGGGGAGAACATGCCAACTCCACACACATGGCCGAGACGGGAATCGAACCCGGATCCTGGTGGTGTGAGGCGAACGTGCTAACCACTAAGCCACCGTGCCCCCCTAGAATTGTAGTTAAATAGCAGAATTGAATACTGACCAGTAGTCCCTACTCTCCGTCCTCAACAACTTTCTTGGGGTCGTAGTCTCTTTGGTTTGCACTTTATACTGGTCCTCGGGTCCTCTGGGATTCCCAGAATGCCGAGCACAGTCCCAAAGACGCCGCTGAGGATTTTGATACGAAGGTCGGCTCAATATGCTATTTCAGATCGGAGTGTTTGACCTTACTATTCTAATATCTAGGTCTTGGACCTCCCTGCATGACTTTGCAATTAACAGATTGAACTGTGTAGATCGCAGCCTCTGGAATGATGTTATTGCTGCATTAACAAGATCAAGGATATTCTATAAGCTTAGGGGTCAGAGAGATACGGGCTTGCCGAATTTGCTGGGGTTTTTTTTTGGATGGAAAAATACAAAGAACGAAATAAACAAAAGTGATCATCTATCATCATTCTGTGTGTCATCGCGTCTCACCAGAGAGACCGTTTAACGTCACGTGACTCGCGCTGTAGCGCAGCCGTCGCTGTGGCAATGGAAAAACTCCCTTAGATGGGAAAAAGGAAGAAACCTTGAGAGGAACCCGACTCAAACGGGGAACCCATCCTCATTTGGGTGATAGTGTGAATGTGAATAATAGCAGAGTTTGGGGAAATAACACGAACACTGGAGTGTGTGATTGTGAGTAGTGTCCTTTCTGCCGTTCTATACAATCAGGCGATGATTACAGCACAGCTGGAGCTGGCGGGACCTCAGGAAGCCTCGGTATATGGTGAAACACAGCTGGAGCTGGCGGGACCTCAGGAAGCCTCGGGATGAGAGAGAGTGGAGAGGAATTAGCGTAGCTGCTGTTCAGGATGTAAACAAGATCACATGTGCTGTAGCACTAGGACAGGGTTGGGCCGGAACAAGTGAATCCAAGTTCAAGTCTCCCACCGGGTTGTGCCCGGATATCCCACGTCCGCCGATTTCTAGCCGGGGAGGGGGTGGTATGGCGGCTTGGAGTGTTGGCGTTTCGTGCTGTGAATTGTTGCCCTGTGGTAGTTGAGCGGGTGCCATGTCTCAAATCGTTGCGGAGGAGGCGGGGCAAGCTTTACATTCGCTATATTTCTGTGCATACTAACAGTAACAGTAGGTTATACTTTGATTTGGACGATTCTGTACTGACATTCGTCGGCCCAGATTAAAAGGACAGGCGGGCCGGGTGTGGCTCATAGTTTGCTCATATCTGCACTAGGATATGACAAGTGTTATGTTATGTTATGTTATGTAACGTGTAGGCCTTGTTAACAAGATAAGTCTTTAGTCTACACTTAAACCGGGAGAGTGTGCCTCAGCCCTGAACACTGTCAAGAAGGCTATTCCAAAGTTTAAGAGCTAAATATGAGAATGCTCTACCACTTTTAGTGGACTTTGCTATCCTAGAAACTACTAGAAGTCTGGAGTTTTGGGGTCTTGGAGAGCGTGACCGAGTGTAGGATGTTAGGAGATTTGATGGATATACTGGCGTTAAACCATTGAGGGATTTATACGCTGCGTTGGGAAGTAATAGGCGTAATAGATTACAGATTGCAAGTGACTCTATTCAAAATGTAATAAGTCGTGTAACTTTTCAATTATTTTACAAGAATAAAGTAACCAACCAAATCATTTCCAACCATTTATAACTTTACGGTTCACCTTACAGTAGTAAACAACTTATGTTTACTGTTCGAAATCATTACAAAGACATATTTAATACTGTATGGAAAGCAAATCTTTACATCGCTATAATGATAAACACTGTAAGACACACTGGCAAGCATCATGGCGGAACCCCAAACCCTGGAGGTGTGAGGAAAACGTGCTAACCACTAAACCACCGCCTAACATATTATTATTATTATTATTATTATTATTATTATTATTATTATCATTATTATTATTATCAGGATCATTTGCCAAGTGTGTTTATGTACACAAGGAATTTGATTTCAGCTGTTGGTTACAGAAAAGTTATTATTATTATTATTATTATTATTATTATTATTATTGTTGTTATTATTATTATTCAACATATACTAGGTTTCTAAACAAATTGTTCACATATAACCCTATTTGTAATCTTTAACATTGTCCAACTGTAATTTGATTACACATTCTATCTCAGTAACTGTAACAATTACTGTTAAATTTTTTTTGTAATAAAATTGTAATAAATTAATAAATTGTAATGTAATAAATTGTAATAAACATGTAACTAGTTCCTCGCCGTCACTGTTAATACGCCAGTAACAGAACTTCCATCTCCTTGTGTTTCTTTTGCACAGAGAGAGACAGTGATGTGATGTGATGTGATGTGGATTGCTTACATCATTCGTTCAAGGCCGTCTGCTCGGTTCTTTCCTTGCAAACCCGATGAACAAAGAACAGACAAAAAAAAATAAAAACACTGATAATTCTTCACTATAAAGATGATCATCTTGTTCCTGGCTTCTGGAAGGAACTATGCGGCGCTACAGTTTGCTAATAATGACAAATCGGCTTTCCCGAGCACATAAACCATCTTTTTCTTCAGTAGAATTCAGACTGCATTACTTCTTTTTGTGTATTTGATAAATGGCGCAATCTGGAGAAATTTGGCACTTTGCCTCTTCTAATGCACACATTAGAAAGTAGAGACTCCATTTGTGCAAAAAGATCACAACCGTCAATGCCACCCCAAAAAGTCCTGATCTTATTAGTTCCTGTTCTTTCCAAAGGCTTTTTATGACCCATTGATTACTGTGACTGTATATTCTGTTAAGAACATTTTACCGATATATATATGGCGGATATATATATATATATATATATATTATATATTATATATATATATATATATATATATATATATATATATATATATAATATTAAATTGTTTTTTTTTGTTTGTTTGTTTTTTTTTCGGCTGGAATTTGATTAAGCCTATTATGAATGCAATGTTTCATTGTGCAGTCCAAAAATCTACACCCCCACCCCCTCCCCACCTTACCCCGCCACCCCAAGCAATATTCCTCCCTCAGCACAGATTGTGTGGGTAGGCTATATCATTTCTTCATCTCTGAGTAAGTGCACTTGCCAGCCCGCGCTGTTACCTCATCCAAATGCTGTGGCAGGCTTATCTCCATCAATTGCTCAACGACGCTCGGTGAGCAATCACTCTTTTTTTCGGTAGTTACTAAGAAAAAAGGTTTTTGGAATAATTCTATTTAACGCCTTTATTCGTATATGAAACGTCAGATAAACAATCTAATCGATAATTCACTACATTTCATGGCCTTTTCTTTTTAAACATATCCTCTATTTACACAGGTTTATAAAGCTTGTTCAGCAGAAAAGCTTGGACTTTGTTGACAAGTGCGCACACACACACACACACACACACACACACACACACACACACACAGTATTGCTGACAGAAGCAAATGTAAATTCAAAATAAGAAAAGATTTTAAGCACAATGTTGTGTCAGAGTGACATAAAATGTATACACAATCATGTCATATATACAAGTAGTGGATAAAATAGGTAAAAGTGTATGTAATGCAATAAATATGATATCAAATTTCTTTGTAGAGTGTTAACTTCTTCACTAGTTTGAGCTACAGGAGCACGTCTGTTGTCTGTTTGCTCCCAATGTGTCCCAATCAACAAGTCTTTGCCACGTTTGACTCTTTTTGAACTTCATGGATACTGAGTCATACAAAGGGCTACCAGTTTAAAGCACTCGTCTGAAATAACACATTTGCCTTTCGTTATATATTATAATTAATGACACTGATGATTTCTCAAAATAAGTATCAACAATACTTATTACTAACATTTTAGCTGCATCTCACTGATGAGTTTTTAGAACAGGCCCGAGAGCTGCTTATGTGGTCCTTGGGGGCGACCTGGTGCCCTGCGGGCATCACGTTGGTGACAATAACACATCTTATAACCTTTGACTACAAAAAGTTTACTTGCCTTTCTAATAAATTATCCCACCCACTAATAATGCCATAATGACATGATGAGTGTTTTTCACTTCACTGGTCATAATGGTATAAATAGAGCTGGGCGACGTGTCTCATAAAGTGAATCTCCGATTTTTGTAGACAGAATTCGATTTTGGATAAAGTGGGGGGAATGTGTCAATTTGTTTTTGTACCTGTTTTTAGCCGGTAGCTGTTTCAGGGCTTCCGCAGTCATGATTCGTCAGAGTGCGCCGCCATGTTGTATTTGGAGGCGGAGAACTACGGAAGCTCACTGTGTCAAACCAAGGTGATATCGTTTTTCTGTATTTTCAAAATCGCCATCGAATAATGACAATTAATCTTCCAGCTCTAATTATAAGGTTCAGAATATTATGGCTGATACACTCGGAGGCCATAATAACAAATTGTGGTGATGCAATGTCTGTATATTATGGCTAGACAGTAACCATATCACCCTGTCTCCCATGACTGGTTGTCCACTGAAGCTAAGCAGGGTTCAGCCCCGGTTAGTACCTGGATGGATGACCTCCTGGGAAAAACTAGGTTGCTGCTGGAAGAGGTGTTAGTGAGGCCAGCAGGGGGCGCTTACCATGAGTGGGTCCTAGCACCCCAGTATAGTGTCAATAAAGCACCGTCCTGACTCTCTGTGGTCAATAATAATCCCAGGAGGTCTTTTGAAAAAGAGTAGAGGCATGTCCTCGGCATCCCGGTCAAATTCGCACATTGGCCTCCTAACCGTCCCCATATCATCCTGTCTCCTCTCCACCAGTAAGATGGTGTGTGGTGGATGTTGTGGCGCACTATGGCTTCTGTTGCATCATCCTGGTGGATGATGGTGGCTGAGGCAGATCATAATGCAAAGCGCTTTGAGTGTCTAGAAAAATTCTGTATAAATGTAATGAATTATTATTATTGTTACATTTATAAAAGCAAAAAACACCCTGGATTTACAATTGCAGACTTCAGTATTTCTGGGTGCGACACAACAGGCTTTGCACACCTGGATTGGTGATTTTCTGCCGTCGCTCATGGCCGGCTCAATCAGGTGGAAGGAAGCTGTCAGTGGAGAACCATTTCACGTCTCTCCAGAGATGTTCAAAAAGGTGCAAATCACGGCTCTGGCCCGCCGCCACTCCTGTGCTGTCTTGGCTGTGTGCTTAGATTTGTTGTCATGTTGAAAGATGAATATTCCACCGAGTCTGTCGTTCTGAACATTGCGAAACAGGTATTTGTTGAGTATTTTCCTGTACCTTGCTGCACGTAGGTTTCCCTCAACCCTGAACAGTCTGCCACCCCCACAGCATGAAGCTGCCACCATCGTGCTTCTCTTTTGGGAATATTTGGACAGGTGATGAGCATTGCATCGTTTCCCACAGACGTCATGGTCTGAATTGAGGCCAGACATTTCAATCATGGTTTCATCAGAGCAGAGAATTTTGTTCTACACACACTGAAAGTCCCTCAGGTATCTACTGGCAAATTAAAGAAGCGGGCTTCCATGGGTTTTTCCGTTGAGGAGAGATTTCTCTATAGCTGCTTGTGCATTAAGCCCAGTATCAGTAGTGGGCTGCAGTGATGGTTATCTTTCTGTCCCATTTCCACACAGGATTTCCAGAGTGCTGTCAGAGTGATCATCAGGTTCTTTTTCTCCACTGAAATGTCCTGGTACACACACACACACATATATATGTGTGTGTCTGTGTGTGTGTGTGTGTGTATGTATATATATATATATATATATATATATATATATATATATATATATATATATATATATATATATATAGATATATATATTATATATATAATATAATATTTTTTTTTTATTGGTCACATATACTTTACAGCACAGTGAAATTCTTTTCTTCGCATATCCCAGCTTGATGTGTTGGTAGTTGGGGTCAGAGCGCAGGGTCAGCCATGATATGGCGCTCTTGGAGCACAGAGGGTCAAGGGTCTTGCTCAAGCACCCAAAGGGGCCAAGCTTGGCCATACCGGGGCTCGAACCCGGATTTTCCGATCAGCAGCCCAGCGCCTTAGACTTGAATGTGTTCTCACTACAGCGCTGTGCATTTGGGCAGAAAAGCACCAAAAATCTTGTTAGCAGTCTAGACTGTCCATTGTAGTACTCTAATGACTGAATTTTCTCTGTGATCATCGATTACTGTCTGATTTGGTTCAGCTAATCTCTATCATTCCGATTGTTTCTGCTCCTTCTACACACAGACGTTCATTAGGACAGCTTGAACGGCTCTAATGTACGGCATTACATCACGGGAGTTTGTTTATTATTGCTGTCTCCACTAAGACACACACAGTTCCATTTGAAACTTTGGTACATTAGTTTTGAACAACAGCGTTGGAGATCAGAGAGAAGAAAACACACAAATTAAAGGCTTTCGCTGCTTTGGATTTCGCTACTTAAGGATTACGGAGTTGTATGTAAAACCAGAATAGGACTGAATCAGAAACAAGAATAACAATGCGATTGTCATGGTTTGTGATTACAGTTTGACCCAGAATTATTGTCTTTCTTCCATGTGTTTCCTGCTAGATCTCTGGTTTCCTTCCACCTAGGGCGGCATCCTTGCTAAAATTTCTCCCTGGGAAATTGTACATTCTCTGAAGTCTCTCAATAAAATTAAAGGCTTTCGTAGCCGACGCCATCGTGAGCGTTTATACTTCTGCGTCGCTCTGCAGTGACTATTCCCAAACACTAGTTGGCGGTGGTGCGGTGTTTGAGTTTCTTCATCGGTGTTTTGGAGTTCCTGCTGTAGCAGCAATGGTGAATTCGTGCAATGACAGGAATTCGCTGGCAGTCTTTGTAAAATGGTGATGAAGAATCATAGAGGTGTTTATATTTTCTCACTTCTTCCATAATGCTTTCGGCTGCTTGGTCCATGTCCATGCTTTGTTTCTTCACTATAGACTTTAAAAATGGCAGTACGGAGGAATACGGAGGAATACGCCAGAATACATACAATGCTACACCGTAAATACGCTGCCAAGCCGACCAATCACAGACCCTGCGCTCTGCGTCGACGTGACGCGTAGTTTACTTTTTGGAGTGTTTTTTTTAGGTAACTTTTAGGTTATGGCGTAGAGTAGGCGTCGACTTGTATCCTCGACGCAGTAGTAAAAACCGACCTATACACGGAGGTGAATCAGCGCCATTTAGAAATGAGATCGTATATATGTATGAATCGAGATCGCGATTTTTTTCTCTCTCTGATTAATCGTGCATCCCAACATCCACCTTCCTAGACCATGCCAGTAAGTGGATCAAGTAAGTAGATTACCATATAGATTACTCCGAATGGTGATTATATGTGCTTGGTGCTTTAGAACACCCTTCCTTGCCATCCCAAGGTATATTCATACTTAAGATGTGTGATGCTCCAGGGATAGAGCTTGAACTGCACTACAAGCCTTAATAAAATTAACCAGTTATGAATGAATATGACTGCAAGCATATATATATATATATATATATATATATATATATATATATGTATATATATATCTATCAATTCAAAATGTAGCTTACTTCCTCAAATCCTTGGGTTTGTTCTGAATGAGATTGTGGATGGTTAGAAACCTGTCCAAAATGTCTTCTACTAATCACTCTGACATTCTGTCTGTTTTTAATTTGTCCGCAAGTTTCATTCTTGGAGATCATCATCCAATTAAAACAGGCTACACCCTCGGGCAACATTTTAATGAACTTGACCCACATTTCGGAGTTGCCTAGTTGTTTCATTCTAAAAGTTCAGGTTCTGCAGAACTACTTACAGGCAAGCGGAACTCCCAAGCGTACAAGAGCAGTGAAAGTGGGAAATAATGACACGATGGAGTAGAAATAATGATCTATTTTTTTAAAGCCTAATACTCTGTAATATTTAAACGTTCAATTTGTTACCAATTAAGCTTATCGACTTTAATAACATTGAGTATTTTTACATGATAAAAACATAATATTCGGGTATTTCACAAAAAAGCATTTGCTGAACATTCTATTCCAGATTTCCATCTTTGTTGTTATAATAACTAACTAAAAATGATTTTTCATAATCGATTAATCAGACAGACTTTTTACATGTGGTGTTTTGCTTATTATGACTATATAAAACCCTACTTCACTGTATTTATGTATAGAAGTGCACTTTATGTGTAAACATGAGTTTTGTTTTGCATATTAAAGCTTATATTACCTGCTTATTAAGGAATGCACGGGGAATTTCTCCCTTAAACAAATTCATTCATTCTGGGTTGTTCTTTCCAGGAAACAAACAAACATAATAAAAAACAGCATTTGAGTACGCAAGGTGAATCAGTTTGTGTAAATCAGCATTTGCATTGTGTTTAATGATAAATAGAAATGGCCATAATGCTAATGCTATAAAGGTAAAAAATGCTATAAAAACGGAGAACCGCAGCAAGCGATTGAATGAATGAATGAATGAATGAATGAATGTATATCCCCCGCTCATTTTATCCAACTGTATATTATTACTTTTTTATGAATATTTCTGCTTGTTATCCTTTCTATCCTTTATACCTTTTTTTGCGCCATGGACCGGTTTAATGTCAGACGATATTTTCACGGAGCGGCCTTTAAGGTGTGACACAACAAAATAAAATAATACGACGCGTATTTTAATGCAGAAAGTTTGATCACCCAGTGGCGAAGCAGTTTTGAAAGCTTCATTGCATCATTACAGAGCCGGTGGGCGTAATATTATACATATCCATAAATGTATCCATATTTCAAGTAGGGACTCCTGGTATCATCTGTTAAAGGGAGAGGGGTGTAGCTCAGTGGTGTACGGCGCTGGGATCCTGATTGGAAGATTGAGGGTTTGAATCACCAAGCTGCCAGTCTTGGGCCCTTGATCAAGGCCCCCATATGCTCCAGGGGTGCCGTATCAAGGCTGACTCAAAGCCGTATTACTGCTTTTCTTTAAAGTCATAGTCTCCTCACTAGCTCTTTTAACCTGCGCAAAGAAACTTTTCAAAGACGTTTCTTTTTTGTTCATTTTGTTAGCTAGGTAATGTATAATGTGTTAGCGGGCTGTGCAACCCTCTTTAAAAGGTAGCGGATGGAGGTAAGACATGTGACCGAGGCATCTTGACATGCATCAACAGCGAGTCATGGACAGATGTGGCGGAGAAAATGCAGTGATTTTCCAAATTAAAGCATCGTTCAGAATCAGACAATAAATAAGAACAGAAATAATGTAAGTTCATTCATTCATTCATCTTCTACCGCTATATCCGATCTTCCCTCAGGTCATGGGGAGCCTGTGCCTATCTCAGGCGTCTATGGGGCATTAAGGCAGGATACACCCTGGATGGAATGCCAACCCTTTGCATGGCACACACACACACACACACACACATTCACACACTAGGGACAATTTTCCAAGGTGCCATTTAACCTACCGTGCATGTTTTTGGACCGGGAGGAACCCGGAGAAAAACCTCTGAGGCACGGGGAGAACATGCAAACTCCACACACACATGGCCGAGAAGGGAATCGAACCCGGACCCTGGCGATGTGAGGCGAACGTGCTAACCACTAAGCCACCGTGCCCCTTATAATGTAAGTTATGTATTCTTTTTGCGCGGCCCTGGTACCAATGAACCCACAAGCCGGTACCGGTCCACTGCCCGGGGGAAGCTGTCCACTGCTTTATGTGACGTACTGTTGAAACCTGCAGCAAGCGTTAATCAGCCTTTATGATGCTGCATCCCTCTATTATACTATAACCCTATATATACACATATATTGTCCCAATCTCATCCAGTCAGGAAAAATGGACAGTGGCTGGATACGGTTGTGTTATTTAGGTTGCTTGTTAGCTTTTACTCCCAAGGGGAGAGCAGTGTAAGCAGAGGGCATGCTGGGAAGAAGTCAGTGTTTCCAGCTGGAGAGCCTTTATCCGCACTGCCTAATAAAGGCTTGGGGTGCTCTTTTCTCAGTGCTGAAGGTCAGCCACTGCATTCAATAAGGGAGCGAAAGAGATAGTGAGAGAGAGAGAGAGAGAGAGAGAAAGAGAGCTGGAAAAAAAGTGGGGGGACGAGGGAGTTATGCAGAGCGGTGGATGCTTATAGTCTGCGACTGATTGCATGAATTACATGTTCAGTGCCTTCCAAGGTCACAATAGTACAGACATTTCATGTGAAAAATCCCAGAATGACCTACTTTATATGACATGCCTTTAACTATAGAGGTCCTGTTGTACGAGGCCATCACAGTATATTGCAGCAAAAGGCAACCTTTTTTTTTTTAAATGGAAAGAGTCTTTCAGTCTAGAGCAATTCAATGTCAATGTCACATTTAAAGGTCTCTTTGAGGGTTTCTTTTCTTTGACATTAAGGGACAGATGTACCTACGTCATGAGGTGCAGCCACAGGCACAAAACAAGCTTGCAATGCATCTAAAATTAACATTGAACACTGTAGTCCTTCATGCAACCTGAACCTTGGACCCCCTACTAAAGTTGTGGGGTGTAAATTACAATTTAAAACGACGCTGCGCAAAACGGTGGACTTGGCCAAGAAAAAACTGCAAGTTCATTCATTCATTCATTCATCTTCTATCTTACCGCTTTATCCGATCTTCCCTCGGGTCATGGGGAGTCTGTGTCATCCTATGTCTATCTCAGGTCATCATCTATGGGCATTAAAGCAGGATACACACCCTGGATGGAATGACAACCCATCGCAGGGCACACACACACACACATACACACACATTCATACACTAGGGGTGCCAATCCAAGGTGCCAATCAACCTACCGTGCATGTTTTTGGACCAGGGAGGAAACCGGAGAACCCGGAGAAAAACCCCCTTGAGCACGGGGAGAACATGCAAACTCCACACACATGGCCGAGACGGGAATCGAACCCGCACCTTGGCGGTGTGAGGCGAACATGCTAACCACTAAACCACCGTGCCCCCACAAACTGCAAGTTCAGTAACGATAATTTGAAGTTTATAATGAATCATCATCCGTATGTCTAAAATAACATGGTGATGATGAGGTTGATGTGCCTTGTGTGCCTGTGATCTAATGTGTTATTGGTGTTTATTCGAGTAGGCTGCTGTACTACAAACTATGAAAAAAGTTATAGTTTATAGTTACAACTGGCCGAAGCCTTAAAGTATACTTGGAAAAAGAGTAGTTTAAGAGGCCCTATTTTTTTCATTTTTGATATGGATTAATATTAGCTTCAATCAATCCATTTCAATCCCAAGGAATCATCTGATGTGTATATATATATATATATATATATATATATATATATATATATATATATATATATATATATATATATATATATATATATGTTGTGCCCATAAATGAGTCACCAAAGTGAACTAATCAGTCATGGTCATTGCCTTGCACTAGTACAGTGCAGTGAGTCCTATTTGTCTTCATTTTAGGGGTGGGCAAACTATGGCCAGCGGGTCACATGGTCCTTTTAATCTCGCTCGCCAAAGATTGATACAGAATTCATTCATTCATTCATCTTCCCTGCCTATCTAAGCATCCTATCTCAGGCGTCTTTGGGCATCGAGCCAGGATACACCCTGTATGGAATGCCAAACCATTGTAAGGCGCACACGCTCACATTCACATACTAGTGACTAATTTTCCAAGATGGCAATCAACCTACCATGCATGTTTTTGGACAGGGAGGGGGGGGACTGGAGTACCCAGAGAAAAAAACCCTGTGGCGCAGGGAGAACATGCACACACACACTCCACACACACACACACACACGACAAAGGCGGCTCGAACCCCTGATCCTGGAGCAGTGAGGCGAACGTGCTAACCACTATGCCACCGTGCCCCTTTGGTACAGAATTGTCCAGATGAAATCATATAATCATGACTGTATACATTTGACCTTGTACGCTATCTGACATACCACCAGATGGCGCATTAGGCGCGGTAATACAGTGAGTATTAATATTAATACCGTTTATATGTTTGTTTGATATGTATGGATCTGGTGCTGGCCCGGCCCCTCTGTCAAATTTTGAAAGTCAGGGTGGCCCCGGAGCCAAATGGTCTGCCCCCCACCCCTGCTGTAATTGGTTTGAGGTGGATATTTCCAGTTATTTATTGCTAAACAGTAGTATAGTACTGATTCACAAATGAAATAAGCCATTTGGCCAATTTGATTCACTGGACAGACCGGAATTTGATCTCTGTGCAAACACGGGATTCCAAAACTGTTCGGTTCATGCTTTGGATGCGAAAGAGGTGACATTCTAGTGTTCAGGCCGAGTAGACAGAGAGAGAGAGAGAGAGAGAGAGAGAGAGAGAGAGAGAGAGAGAGAGAGCGCACAGTGCGTTTAAGAAGGATTTCAGCGCTGACGTCCTCTCGTCATTTTAACAATCCTAGTGATCTATTACATCTTTACATTCGACTGGAGCTCTCCATCAGCCTGTATCACTAGTGAAACCATCAATGTCTATACAGCAGACATTCATCTTAACCTTCTGTATCTGCCATTTGTAATTACTGTGCAGTACCCTGTTTTCAGGTCACCGCTTCACTGAGGTTTAGGATTCCACGTCAGCAGTCATGGCTCAGTGGATTGGCTTGTGTACTGCATAATCTTATCTTAAACAAGGTGCCTTAATCCCTTAAATCAACCTGGAGATAAATCCATTTTGACAAAAGTGACTTATGTGTATAAAATGTATTAATGTCAGGTAAAAGAGCCAAAGGCAGTCTGAATACTTGCCTGTAGTGCATTTACTACTGCTGCCAAAACCTCAATTGTGCTCTGATCATCAGTGCCTTAGATGGTGGGCTATCAGCACTCTCTGCTAAAGTGGACTTCCAGTTTAAAGAATGAGACGCAGCCAGACTCTATCTCTCTTTTTTTTCTCTCTCTCTCTCTCTGGATGCGAGGCGGCTGTAACAAGCTCCCCTCTGAGTTGTGCACTTTTATGTGCTATTGGAGTGCTTCTAAAAGCCCTTGCATTTGGCCCGTGCCTGCTGCCAGCGACTCTGCTCTGTAACCCAGTAAAGGCACTCGCTTCTTTCTCTTCCTACCACTGCAGTCCTACATAGACGTATTTGTTGCCCGCTTTCGCTCCCAAAGGAATGTAATGAATAGTTAATGGCATTCGCATAGCCCGTGCGCGGCATGCCATACTCGCCGCTGTCGTCACTTAGGCCAGGGCTCGTCCGAAATGCCTCTGTCTGATGACATTCCTGCCATCAATCATAGGCTATCAATTGTACTTTGTCAGGGCCCTGAGCGGAACAAAAAGCGCTCAACCAATCTCAATTCTGCCCTGAAAATGCCAGCGGAGAATTTATGGACTTAAAAGGAATAAAAATGATCCCTGCGTGTTCACTCGAGTCAAACGCTAAGTAACAGTGTCAATAGCAGGCTTATTAGCAAAGGATTAGAACAAAGGATTAGAATAGCATATATACACACACAGTGTCTTTGAAGAAGAGGAGAATGGAATGACGCCTAGTTTTCCCATGTAGGGTAACGGCTGTGGGGTAAAGACTTCGATATTGGAGCTGCCCGGGTACATTGGAATAATCCGGAAGGCTCCCGCCTGACGAACAAACACTTTACCAAACATTCATTGATGCAAACAAACATGTCCACAAAATAACATTTGTTTGGAATCAAAAGCAACGTGCCGGTATCTTTTCATGGAGCGTAACGAATGCAGAGCGTAGGGAACGAGTGTAATAACCATGTAATGCCTACCACCTCCTCCTCCCCTTCCCCCCATCAAACACAGGTATTAACCACTACATTCCATGGTAATTACAGTACTTACTTTATAAATTACTGCATTATTTTATACTGTTTATTCATTCATTCATCTTCTACCGCTTTATCCGATCTTCCCTCGGGTCACGGGGAGTCTGTGTCTATCTCAGGCGTCTATGGGCATTAAGG
This sequence comes from Kryptopterus vitreolus, assembly GCA_030449085.1. NCBI lineage: Eukaryota > Metazoa > Chordata > Actinopteri > Siluriformes > Siluridae > Kryptopterus > Kryptopterus vitreolus. The sequence continues at coordinate 15,006,425 of JACRUU010000028.1, forward strand.
CAGGATACACCCATCGCAGGACACACACACACTCACATTCACACAAAGATTCATACACTAGGGACAATTTTCCAAGGTGCCAAACCCGGAGAAAAACCCCCTGAGGCACGGGGAGAACATGCAAACTCCACACAAACATGGCCGAGACGGGAATCGAACCCGGACCCTGGCGGTGTGAGGCGAACGTGCTAACCACTAAGCCACCGTGCCACTCTGTTTATTCATTTGAAATATTGTTGTTTTCTTAATTGCAGCATTCAGGAAAACTAAACTACCAATTTTATAGCTTATAATCTTACGGAGATAGTTGGGAGACATGCATAGTCAATAGCGAACGCCACGAACAAGCTCATAAAACGAACAAACTCTTGGAATGTAACTCGTTCGTAAGGTGGGGAGCGTCTGTTTACCAGTGTCTGTTGAGCTGATGTCTGCCTGAAAGAGTTTAAAATGTCGTTTTCGAATCGGATTTAGATTTTCAAGTCTGTAATCGGTTTCATTCATGACCTCACTGACCTAAAGGTGGTAGACCAGTGGTAGGGAGGTGGTAAACCAGTGGTTAAGAGGGTTAAGGTGTTGGACTCTGGACCTGGAAGATCACAGGTTCAAACCCACAACCACCAAGCTGCCACTAGTGGGCCCTTGAGCAAGGCCCTTAACTTTCAAATTGCTCACTTGTAAGTGGCTCTGGATAAGGGCGTCTGCCAAATACTGTAAATGTAAATTGAAGAATGCATAAAGATTTGAATGTACGGTTAAAATGAGAAAAAAAAGCCACCACCAGCAGCTTCATTATTACTGGATCTATCAAGTAATACACACAATATCTCTCTTAAAATGTATCCAAAGAACGGGAATCATTTATTACTTGTCTTTATTATTTAGAGACAGAATTCCGTCACACCATCAGTGACAGTTTTGACTTGTCAACACGACAAGTGCAAATGCACATAGTATAATTGGGATAATCCTTGACTTTCCTTGCTCAGTTTAGGACACTTAATTGTTTAGAATTTTGTTAAGTTTTGTTTGTGTGTGTCATTTATTATTATAATAATAATAATAATAATTATTATTATTATTATTATTATGACAGGGGCACGGTGGCTTAGTGGTTAGCACGTTCGCCTCACACCTGCCAGGGTCCGGGTTCGATTCCCGTCTCGGCCATGTGTGTGTGGAGTTTTGCATGTTCTCCCCGTGCCTCAGGGATTTTTTTTTCTCCGGGTTCTCCGGTTTCCTCCCCTGGTCCAAAAACATGCACGGTAGGTTGATTGGCACCTTGGAAAAATTGTCCCTAGTGTGTGAATGTGTGTGTGAATGTGAATGTGTGTGTGTGTGTGTGCCCTGCGATGGGTTGGCATTCCATCCAGGGTGTATCCTGCCTTAATGCCCATAGACGCCTGAGATAGGCACAGACTCCCCGTGACCCGAGGGAAGATCGGATAAAGCGGTAGAAGATGAATGAATTATTGAATTATTATGACACAATCTCTATTGTTAAAAAAGCGCTATATATATATATATATATATATATATATATATATATATAAAGAATAATTCATGGTAGGGTGTGCATTACACCATGACAAAGTTCTGCATCGGGTGATTAATTACCGCCGTGCCATGCATTAAAATCGTGCCCACCACGCTGTAGATGACCCCATAGTTGATGTACGGTTGAGCCTTCGTTTTTCGCCAGTGTTTCATTCCATGTACTGTAAAAGCGACGCGAAGGGTCACATGTGTCCATCAGTGCTCCCTCTGAAAAGGTCTGTTTTGAAGGGGGCCCTTTAAAAGAAAAAAGCCCTTTGTCACCAGTTGGTATAGAAATGGCTGCCGTGGGTGGTCCCGCCTTGACACAAGCCGCTGATGTATGGGTTTGTGACATACGCACTTTGACTATGGTCGTCAGATCTGCATGATAAAAGCCTCCCAATTGTAACAAACAGTATTTAAAGACATCATTTCTCTAAAACCTTGTTAAATCGTTGTCTTTGTTTCAATTCACTGAGCTTCCTGCCGACAAGCATGATCTGTAACACCCTAGATGACATGGCTGTTCCACTCTTCCTCTAGAGGAGCGAGATTTCACCACCGCTTCGTATTTCTGTTTCGCCTCCCCAAGCTTGTGCCACTAGAATGTGTTCTTGCCTCGTCTGAACGTCAGATTACATCACTGGTGTAGAAAAGAAAATAATGGATTGATGGATCTAGTGATGGATAGCTTTGTGTGTGTGTGTGTGTGTGTGTGTGTGTGTGTGTGTGTGTGTGTGTGTGTCACTGCAAGATTGTGTAACATTCACGTGGAATGTGCTCTGGACATCTGTTTTTGTCCGACTCAGCACTTTGTTCCATGTCAGTAGTAATAAAGGCATCTTGTTAGTGGAGGCTCATGCTTGTTGCTAAGCTATAATATATTAAAAAAAATATACTAATGGAAATTCGCCAGTACACACGAGTGAGTGTAACCCCATAACAGGCTTGTAACCTTTCGCCAACTGTTCTTTTTGCACAACGTTCACTGTAAACATGTTGGAGGAATTAGCGAAAATAAATGGAAATGCCTGCTCTGACGAAGGCGCGGTCTAATTGCACGTTCCGGGTATAACCGAGCTACAAAGCCTTCTTGCCTAACAGTGCTTAATAATTATGAACAAACCGCCAAGACTTTTATGTCTTCTGAGACTCAATCAGTCTCTTTTCAAATAATAATAATAAAATAAATAAATAAATAACAACACGTACTGCTTTAAAGCTGACAGCAATTTCTGGGATGTGAGTCACCCACAGCAGTCAGGAGCACAAACTAGAACAGTGTTTAATGTCTAATAGTGCCTTTATATATCTGTCTGTCTGTCTCTATCTATCTGTCTATCCATCTATCTGTCTGTCTATCTGTCTGTATCTATCTGTCTCTCTCTGTCTATCTCTATCTGTCTCTCTGTCTATTATATCTATCTATCTGTCTATCTATCTGTCTGAACTCTCTCTATCTGTCTGTCTCTCTCTCTCTCTCTCTGTCTCTCTGTCTGTCTCTGTCTGTCTTTATATCTATCTATCTATCTATCTATCTATCTATCTATCTATCTATCTATCTATCTGTCTATCTCTCTCTATCTGTCTGTCTCTCTCTCCGTCTCTCTGTCTGTCTGTCTGTCTATCTGTCTATCTGTCTGTCTGTCTGTCTGTCTGTCTGTCTATCTATCTATCTGTCTGTCTATCTATCTATCTATCTATCTATCTATCTGTCCTATCTATCTATCTATCTCTATCTGTCTATCTGTCTGTCTCTCTCGCTGTCTATCTATCTATCTATCTATCTATCTATCTATCTATCTATCTATCTATCTATCTATCTATCTATCTGTCTATCTCTCTCTATCTGTCTGTCTCTCTCTGTCTCTCTGTCTGTATGTCTCTGTCTGTCTCTGTCTGTCTGTCTCTATCTATCTATCTATCTATCTATCTATCTATCTGTCTGTCTGTCTGTCTGTCTATCTATCTATCTATCTATCTATCTATCTATCTGTCTATCTATCTGTCTATCTCTCTATCTATCTATCTATCTATCTATCTATCTATCTATCTATCTATCTATCTATCTATCTATCTATCTATCTATCTATCTATCTATCTGTCTGTCTGTCTCTCTCCGTCTCTCCGTCCTCCTGTCTATCTGTCTCTCTGTCTGTCTCTATCTGTCTGTCTGTCTGTCTGTCTATCTGTATGTCTCTATCCTGTCTTCTGTCTCTATCTATCTATCTATCTATCTATCTATCTATCTATCTATCTATCTATCTATCTATCTATCTATCTATCTATCTATCTATCTCTTCTATCTATCTATCTATCTCTGTATCTATCTATCTATCTATCTTTCTGTCTGTCTATCTCTGTCTGTCTATCTCTCTCTGTCTGTCTTTCTGTATCTATCTATCTCTGTATCTATCTATCTATCTGTCTCTATCTGTTCTCTGTCTGTCTGTCTCTATACATTCCATCTGTCTGTCTGTCTGCCTCTGTCTATCCATCTGTCTTCTTTCTTTCTCTCCGTCTGTCTGTCTCTCTCTCTTTCTATTTATCTATCCATATGTTTATGGACACCTGACAAAACACCTGTATGTGTTTTTTGAACGTCCTCGTGTTGCAGTTATTTACATTTATATGTATGGCATTTTGGCAGACACCCTTATCCAGAGCGACTTACAACTTGAGGGTTAAGGGCCTTGCTCAAGTGGTAGCTTGATGGTTGTGGGGTTTGAACCTGCGATTTTCTGGTCCAGAGGCCAACACCTTACCAGTTATCCTTCACCTCCCTATGACCTCCATTCTTGTGGGAAGAAGTTCCTCGTTTCGGTAGACTTTGGAGTGTGCTCGTGGAGATTTGTGCTCACTCAGCTACTAAAGTTTCAGGCGTCAGGCAGTCTGAGGTCGAGTGAGGAGTGTGGGTGCAGTCACCATTCTCAGTCATCCCCAAAGTGTTGATTGGAGCTCTGTAGTATAGACCTGTGCGGGATGGATTTTTCCCACCCGCACACACAAGGATCTCTCCCGCTGCTGCAGAAATATATATATATATATATATATATATATATATATATATATATATATATATATATATATATATATATAAAACATTAACATTATACCACATTCATTACACTCATATATTGTATAACAAACATGTAGAAAACACATTTCTGATCATTTTCTGTGCCCTGGTGGTCAAGAATGGATATGCAGCCGCGTTCGCGTTGTCAGTCTGTGTGTGTGTGTGTGTGTGTGTGTGTGTGTGTGTGTGTGTGTGTGTGTGTGTGTGTGTGTGTGTGTGTGTGTGTGTGTGTGTGTGTGTGTGTGTGTGGGGGGGGGGGGCGTGCGTGTGTAATTGAGCGTGACGTTTGTAATGAGAAATGAAGCTCGGCATTTGATTACTTTTTCTTTTTGTAAAATGGGGGGATTGTAAAATGTGTCATTCATTCTGTCATTGGTCTTGAGTCCATTGCTAGTTTCAGACACAAGGTGGGGACAAAGGACTTCTAAAGTTGAGGGTTTTTTTAATATTTATATTTATTTATTTATTTATTTGTATGGAATTTACAGTCCAAAATGATATTATTATATAAGATAATGCGGTTCTATTACATTCATTAGCCCTCCTTTTTTTTTAGCAGGGATATATAAAATCATGGCCTATAGAAAGCAACTTTTTTATGTGTACCAGTTGCAGTATTTTCTCTCTCTCTCTCCTCTCTCTCTCATCTCTCCATCTCTCTCTCTCTCTCTCTCTCCTCTCTCTCTCTCTCTCTCTCTCTCTCATCTCTCTCTCATCATCCCACTCTCTCTCAGGCTTGTCATGACATGATTCATCTCTATGTGCAATATGCTTATGAATTAAAATGATATGCAGAAATGTTCTCCGAATTACCTTATTTTAAGCAACTCAGCAGACTCAATGTGATGCCGTCAGTATATTATGTTTTTATGTTATATGATACCTCCCGCATTGTTTTTCCTTTCTAATTTGGAACTTTAAATGCATATATATATATATATATATATATATATATATATATATATATATATATATATATATATATATATATATATATATAGTTTTTGCAGACCTTCCCAAGTTTTTTCACAGATAAGGTTTTATTGTGTTTGTAGAATGAGATCGTTAGTCCCACTATAGCGCAACACCACACACACACACACACACACACACACACACACACACACACACACATACTCACACCTTGATAACACCCTTATAGCTGCTCATTCCATACATTTCCATTCTGCCAGCATTTACACAGCGACTTACAACTGAGTAACTGAGGGTTAAGGGCCTTGCTCAAGTGGCATCTTTTTGAACCTGCAATCTTCTAATCCAGTGCCTTAACGACTGAGCTAGCACCTTCCTAGGCACGATTCCCCTGCCATACTGTAAGATATGCAGACTTTATAACTCTCAAAAATCCAGACGATCCTTCTCCTCTTTAGTCTGTGAGACTAAAAATAGAAGTTTCGATTCTTCTGACCACAAAATGCAGAACTTCAATCCATTTTAAATAAGATTTGGCCCGGAGAATATGGCAGGGTTTCTAGATGATCTTCACATATGGTGTCTTGTTTATATAATAGAACTTTATACTGCAATTAAGGATGACACGGCAAACTGTGAAAATGGACTGTCTGCGTAGATGCACACACACACACACACACACACACACACACACACACACACACACTGAAATTAGGGACAATTTAGAATAGCATGGCCCAAAGCCAAAAAAAGAAAAGCCTAATTGTCCCCCTCAATGCACCTAAAGTCCAGGTAAAATAAATAATGTGTCACCAGTTAGGTTATCCCAATAAGTTAAAGGCAATGATATTATGAACAAATGAAGTCCAAAGTATATGCTTTTGTTTTAAAGGGAGGTGATAGCCCAGTGGTTAAGGTGTTGGACTCTGGATAAGATCATGGGTTCAAACCCCACCACCACTAAGCTGTGCCACTAGTGGGTCCTTGAGCAACCCTGGTTAACCCTCAATTGCTCAGTTGTAAGTCGCTCTGGATAAGAGCGTCTGCCAAATGCTGCAAATGTAAATGTAAATGTAAATTCTGTCCAAATGTCATATTTGAGATGGAACAATGATGTCATAGTAACTCTGGAACTGGTTTCCCATTAGGGCCAGTTTAAATGTCCAATGTCTTGCCAATGTGTCTTTTGTTGCTTTTAGAGACATACAGTAGTTGGGCTAAAAGTGTAAACGAATATACTAACGAGTATAATATGTCATATTATTTGAACAAAATTTGATTTTTTTTTCGATACGTTTGTACCTGTTTATAGTCAGTTTGTTGGGGTTTGCCGCTGTCATGTTTGTCCCGCAGCGCCCCACACACACCTCCCCATTCAACAACGTGGTTTGTTTGAGGTCCTGGAATAAATAGGAAATAAACAATAGTTATCATCTCTCATCGTTCTGTCCGTCATCGTGTCTCACCAGAGAGACTCGCAAAACGTCACGTGACTCGCGCTCCGCTCAGCCGCCAACTGCTATCAATTTATATCATTCTATCAATTTATTTTGACGCCATTTAAATTCTAGTTTCCAAGTGGTCTGTTTTATTATCTGTATCATTATACCACAGTGCAAATATTTCCACTTGAACCATTATAAAGTTATTAGAAACTTTGCTTCTAAGATATACAGTACAGTACAGTCAATATCAATAAGGTTTAAACTGGTGATGTGGCAAGATACATATGTTATAACTGAAGCAGAAAACTGGACTGTGTAAATATATATCATTTTTACATTTTTTTACATTTATCAAATTTAATCAAATTGTTAAACAAAAACAAACCTTGCTGGAAAGTGTTTTTAATGCTTATTGCATAGCACTAGATTTAATGGTATACATTTATTCGATGACATGTCAGAGCCAATGCATTCCATTCCGCCAGGTTTCCAAAGTCCGACTATAAAATGCGATTTTTATACTGACGTTGATGAGCTTTTTCTTTTTTCAAAGTTTCCTGTCATTATGATTGATGTCATGGGCCCGATACAGAACTTAACATTCATTCATTCATCTTCTATCGCTTTATCCGATCTTCCCTCGGGTCACGGGGAGTCTGTGTCTATCTCAGGTGTTAAGGGCATTAAGGCAGGATACACTCTGTTTGGAATGCCAACACATCGCAGCACACACACACTCACATTCACACACACATTCATACACTAGGGATAACTCCACACACACATGGCCGAGACGAGAATCGAACCCAGGCCCTGGCGGTGTGAGGAGAACGTGCTAACCACTAAACCACCGTGGCCCCTATGTTAATAAAGACGAGTTAAAACTCTCACACTCTATCTTAACCAGAAGATCTCCTACAGTACGATTGAAGGGACATTTGCATCACAACAAATGTGCACACTACGTTGTAAAACACATGGGGCTGTTTTTTTTTTGTCCAATTCAGCCGAGGTAACGTTCTGTTGCTCCTACTAAAAAATATGCTATGTATGCTAACAGTGATTAGAAAGCGCTATGGCTGCTATTAAAAATCAGCGCTATGTATGTTTACAGTACTCCTGCTTTGAAGATTGATTACACGTTGTATGAATTTGAAAACGACGTGCTTTTTCGTTCGCGGTCGAGGCTTTTGTTTGTTTGTTTGCGCGATACAGCAGTCCCCGCTTCGCCAGTTACCATTGTTTGGCCAGTGCTGAAATGCTATTCACTATGTAAACAACCTTATCTGTTATGGCTTTCATTTAGCGTGACAAAACGATTGTGGGCTCTCACCAAAATTAGTCCGGCTGTTCATTCCTTCTTCTTCTTTTTTTTTTCAGCAGCTTGGGTTTGCGTTTGCCTGCGTTTGTTTGCTCTAACTCTTAGATCGCTCGATTGAGCCGATAAACAAGGAACGGCGGTGAAAGTTACCTTGCACACTACTGCCACACAGGCTGTGATGCTGCTGGGAGAGGCTGGTTTATTGAATAACCGGCATAATATGACTTTGGCTTTGTTTATTGTCGCTACAGCTGACAAGTGATTTGCTCCTGCCCCCTCCTCTCCTCTCCTCTCGTCTCCTCTCCGAAAGCCTCCTCCCTTGCTCTCTCCACTTGCACAGTGTGTGGATCCTCTCGCCATCCCTTTAGATCATGCGCCGGTGCTGAAGCTTTTGGCTTCATCGTGTGCTCGAGGACAGAAATTGCGCGGGGATGCAGACAGAAGAAGGAAAATACGCAAGGCTGACTGGATAAGGCAACATCAGCCTTTCAGACTTTTGTTTTCCACTCTTGGAGCGGACCAAGGACATCAATTTGTTCAAGTCTTGGTGCGGGCTCTGACGATGGCTCAACCAGGAGGCAGTCAGGACACACTTGCGGTGCCTGTCAAGCAGCTCCACCAAGGGGACCAGACCGGACTAAACGAGGACCTAGTACGCATACTGAGGGAAAACCTGCTCCAACAGGAGCGCCCTCGGCGTCCCCGGGGAAGGAAGTCCCCGTCTTCGATGTCTCCGGGGCTGTCCCCGACCGCACTCTCGCCACGAAACTCACCTCGACTCTTGCGCCGCATGTTAATAAACAACAACGTCCACAAACAGCGGCGCTTCACTGTAGCGCACACATGGTAAAGTATTAGAAACTTTGATTCCTTCCAAATTCCACATTCATCCAAATAGAGTCTATAACCATATTTACTATTAAAAATGGATATTTGTATAGCAGGGAGGGAAACTTTTATGAATGGTTCATTATGTTTTGTTTTTTGTTTATTTTATTTATCTGATTAACAGGCTAGACTACTGACATCCCGTTTTAAATCCCATCCTGATGAATATAGATTTAAATGCAACGATTCCGAAGTGTTGGGATATTTGCCTCTGCCAAAGTTTGTGTTTCATTGGAAGAGTCGAGTTTATGTGCATTTATTTTCCTTAAAGATATCCCATTTCCAGTGTAAATAAATATAATATCGAACAAATAAAGCTTTTGTTCCTCTTGCCCGGTCACACCCCTCCCCCTCCACCCCTAATAAAGAAATGACAAAACCTTTAGACAAACACATTTGACATTTACCCAATGATTTATTTCGGGCTTTATTTAATGAGAAACTAATCTTCGCTTCATAACGAGGAGGCTAAATGTCAAAAGGATGACCTAGAGTGACCCGTAACTTGAATTTGCTCTCAAGGGCAGAGAACATGGCTGGAAATCAGTGTTGCCCTTCCGGTTGTTTGCACTCTGATGTTTGTGTCATATGCATTTCATATCGGTATGATATTTTTGGATATCCCCACAAATTATTTATTTATTTATTTATTTATTTAAAATCAAAATCGTTGTCATTTATTCAGTGACAGTCAGTGATTTACGTTGTATGTTTTTATTTCCGTACTTTCCAAGATCACGGCGAGTCCTTGAACCAAAAAGCACGTGTTCGAGTCAACTACTATTTACCAACCTTGGCGCTCAGATAAACGTCACGGAAAATCACGGATTAGCGTTTCTTCTACACGCCATGTCCTCAGCGGAAAAGAAGCTAGCACAATGATGGCTACACGGAGCCGCTTCTGATCTCCGGATGCTAATAACTGACATTTTCTGGCTATTTTTATTGCCTCTAATGCACCGCGGTGTGGACCGTAAGAGGATGAAGGTGACTGCGTTAGATGGTCTAAGTAAACAGAGCAGTAATGAGGAGCAAACAGTGCTGCCAGCTGGAGGCAGAGGTTCATTGCTACTGTTTGACAACCGCGCCCTCGTTTTCCCCGTCCTGTTGCATCGTAAAATCCACTGCTTATATCGTTCATGTAGTCGCATTCTGCTCAGGTAATGCCCCTGACCAGCACAAGCTTTAGGATCGAAGCACATTTTGCTCATTTAGAGAGAGAGAGAGAGAGAGAGAGAGAGAGGGAAAAAAGGTGCCTGTATTTGGGTAAGACATTTGGTTGGCTTACTGTGCATGACTCAAAAAACCTGGATTGAGAAGGACCCGACACATGGCTTGTAGTCATCGCACGAGGCATCTGGTGCTCACAGCGTTCTGTCAAAATTGCTCTCGGGAAGAAAAAAAGAAAAAAATCATTCTTCAACCAATGAATCCTCCTTGTGAGATTTCAGCTGGATCGCTCAATGCCACTCTGTGTTAATTCGGGCCCAAGCACTGCAATGTGCAGGGGCCCCTCTTGTTGTCCCTAATAAGGATTATTTATTTCTTTATTTTCTGACCCTTCGCCACTTTTTGGGGTCTTAACAAACTCACTCAGTAAGTCGCTCAAGTTGGAATCTGTGGCCATTAGGACTTCAGTGAGGCACAGCCCTGTTACAGAACGGCCCTAGAAAGTTCAGTAGTATCTCTCATACACACTTTCACATGTAATTGTAAAACTCAGTAGCCAATTAGAGCTCATTAAACCGAACCACTTTCACGCTGCATGTCATTGGTTGTAATCCACAGGAAGTGAGTTGTTTGCAAAACACACCCAATGGAATGTGCAATACTACTCCGAGTCTTGGTTTCTGATTGCCCGTGTATCATCCACCTGCCAATAAATCACTCTTCCTTGATTGATCGAATGCCCTTTATGCTCTAGAATGCTTACGGAACCTTTCGAGGGACTAAAACATCCGTGTCCATGATTTCTCTATATGGCTAAATGGTTATGACGTCAGTGGAATATCGGTCCAATGCTGATTGAGTGTGATTGTGGAGATTTGTGCTACAAGGGTGTTGGCAAAGTCAAGTACCGACGCGAAATATGTAGGCCTGGAGTGCAGTTAGTGTTCCATTTCATTGCAAACGTGTTGAATAGAATGGAATCGGCTTTATTTGTCACAGATATGTTACAGCACAGTGTTTCTCCACATATCCCAGATTCTTTGGAAGCTGGGGTCAGAGCTCAGGTTCAGCCATGATACGGCGCCCTTGGAGCACAAAGGGTTAAGGGCCTTGCTAAAGGACCCAAGGGTTTCAATACCGGGTTTGGGCTAGGGCTAAGATTTATAGCAGGCCACATTCTGATTTGCACCACAACCCATTAGAGCTGGGCGATATGTCGTATAAATTGAATCACTGATCTTTTATTTTCGATTTTTGAATTTTCGCTATTTGTAGCCGCTGCCATGTTTATCCCGCACACACCTCCCCATTCAACAACGTGGTTGTGTTTGAGGTGCTGGGATAAATTCATCGTGCTGCTTCCTTTAGTTGCCACAAACTTTCGACAAATGTTAAAGCGGGGCTTTGGCTTGTTGAACGAACCATTTCTATACGACTGATGAAACCCCGCCCCTCCTGGAAACAGACTCTTCTGATTCATCAGAGCGCGCCGTCATGTTGTATTTTGCAAGTACTTTTTTGAGTCTCCTAGTTGAAGAGATTCTATACAGTACCAGCGGTGTCAAACTCATTACCACAGTTGGGCTACATCATAATTATGGTTGCCCTCGAAGCACCAGCTGTAACTATAAGACAGTATAGAGTGTTTGATGAGTGATGACGACGCTCATAACACAAAAGACAGCACAAACATATTCATGTTCCCTTCTTACTTGGAAGTGCCTTCTATCTGCATACATTTTTTGCTTAATGGACATTTTGGGATAGAAATTTCTCAATTCTGTTGGTTGCAAAAAAGCGCCTCTCGGTAAATGCCGATGTGGGATACACTGCCCTCTGGTGGCGGGATGCCGTCACTTCATGGGTAATAGTCACTTGCTTTGTGGTAGATGTAGTTTATTGACTCGCCTTATTTTAAGAACCGTGTATCGCTCATGTATCTTTCTTTGAAGTAACAATGAAATCTGATGATAAAAAATGTGAGTAATTAATGACCAAGCTGCTGTTTGCCGTGAGAGGGAATAGAGCATGCCAGGACGGGGTGTCGTTTTGGGGAACGGCGCTCGTGTTTGTTTTTAAATATCCAGGAAAGAGTGTGAAAGGCTCTCTCTCTTCTCTCTCTCTCTCTCTCTCTCTCTTTATTTGAGTCACTCTCCAGACAAGCTCATTTCAATATGAAAGTGGCCAGCTGCAGATAGAAAAATGTTCCATCTCCAATCTCACAGACGGCTTGAATGGTGCCATTCCCTTCACAACGCAATTGTGTCGTTCATCCGTGTCTCAGGTGCACTCTCTTTCTCTTCTCTCTCTCTCTCTCACTCTCTCTCTCTGATGCTCTATCTCTGTGCCTTATTAGCATTCTGCATTCTCAATCTCCCCACTTACTGGCCTGGTGTGTATTTGTTTATCGCTCCGGCACTTGGTGGACATTTTGGTTTAGTATGGGGGAGAGAACACGGGGGTTTTTCCCTGCAGCTCTCCCATGAGGCACCCGAGCGAGTCGTTTACTTCATGTCGTTTCGTCGTTTATTTAAAGGCTATATAACAAATATGCAAATCCGTGCATTAATCACTCAACCCTCCGTCAGTCCAGGGAGCGATTCAATAAAGGAAGGGTGCACATTGAATATCTAGCCGCAGAATAACGTTTATTATGTTTGTCATTCCTTCTTTTATTGGTCACAGTCGTCCCTCGTTCTATTGCGCCTCACCTATCTCAGATTCCCTACATCCCATCCGGGTAATATATGTACGTCTATATCGCCAGATTCTGCAAATATTTCATTGATTTTTTTTTGTTTCAGTGTTTTAAATAATCTTCAGGGAGCACGGTGGCTTAGTGGTTACCTCACCTCACCTCACACCACCAGGGTCCGGGTTTGATTCCCATCTCAGCCATGTGTGTGTGGAGTTTGCATGTTCTCCCCGTGCCTAAGGGGGTTTTTCTCCGGATTCCTCCCGGTCCAAAAACATGCACGGTAGGTTGATTGGCACCTTGTAAAATTGGCCCTAGTGTGTGTGTGTGTGTGATTGTGTGTGTGGTTGGCATTCCATCCAGGGAATCCTGCCTTAATGCCCATAGACGCCTGAGATAGGCAAAGGCTCCCCGTGACCCGAGGGAAGATCGGATAAAGCGGTAGAAGATGAATGAATGAATAATCTTCACTTTTGTCAACAATAAGAGAGTGAGAGATGTTTATACGAGGGTGGGAAGGGTTTATAAAAGTTACAAATATATAAAAGAAATATTAAAATAAATAAACGGTTTCTATTTCGCGGATTTTCACCTAACGCAGGGGTGGAACCGATTCCAGCCCCAGCCCTTCGACTGTATTTGTTATTGTGGATCAAAAAAGTGGAAAAAAAGAAGGTAAATTGTGTGGTCCTCACCAACTTTCAACTTTCAATAACAAATATCCTGAGGGGGACAGATACGAGAAAATGAATACATATGCAACAGATTTCAATCGTCATTACTTCTGAAAATACCAACACTCAGAAATCCGATGGGACAAACAGTATATTACAGTGATTCATGGTATATATTTAAGTTCTTTATGGCAATAGTTCATTGCTATCAGAGAGCGTTTACTTATATAGAGCTCGGTATAAGATTCTGCCCTAACTGGGAAAGATGGAGATCCTTGCGCCCCTCAAAACTTCCAGAGTGGCATCTCTTGATAGCTTGGATAAGACTCTCAATCGGTACCATGAATGTATTTATAAGCACTGCACAGCACAATGCAACATTCCATGAAAAAAGATTCCAGTCTCATGCTCCTGACTTTATAGTGGCATATCTCACTCATTGGTATATATCTTTGAACACACACACACACACACACACACATTAGCAAACGCAGTGTGTGTAAGTATATATATATATACGATATGTATATATATATATATATATATATATATATATATATATATAGTCTTATATATATATATATATATATACACTTACACACACTGCATTTGTTAATTCTGTACACTGTACATTTTTTTCTGTTGTTGGACCATGCGTGCTACTTTTTACTTTTGTTACCCTTACCCAAAATGTATTTCAGGTCGGACTTTGCTCAAAGGGTAAACCCACCTTGTGTGTGTTCAGTTGACCGTACACTAGGGACATTTCCGGCATTGGTGTGGTTGTTCTCCAGTGCAAAGTTGGAGGTACACAACTGAATAGGATGTCTTTGGACATGTCTTTTTTTGTGTGTGTGTGTGTGTGTGTGTGTGTGTGTGGTGTGTGTGTGTGTGTGTATATGATATGATATATATATATATATATATATATATATATATATATATATATATATATCTATATATATGTATATATATATATATGTATATATATATGTATATTATCTATATATATATATATATATATATATGTATATATCTATATGAATATATATATCTCTATATATATCTATATATATATATATATATATATATATATATATATATGTATATATATATACGCGTGTGTGTGTGTGTGTATATGACACACACACACACACACACACACACCATATATATATATATATACTGTATATATAGTATAGTATGTATACTGTATATATAGATTATATACATACTCTGAGGGAGTATGCATAAAACACATAAAGTGCATCTAAAGCACATAAAGAGTGAAACCTAAGCAGTGTAGAACAGACAACACGAAACAGTGCAGGACAAATACACAAACACAAAATATCAACAACTCGTAACCTACTATACATGTATACAGTGTAATGTAAAAATATTTAAGTAGTGAAATGTACGAGTAATAAAATGTAATAAAAAAAGCAAACAGATCAGCATTGGTGAGATTGGTGCAAAAAAAAAAACCCGTCTCAATTGCAATAACATGAAGCAGCAACACACCTTGGTTGAAACTAGAGGAGATTTAATTTCGTGCAAGTTTATGGTTCATGACGATGTTGAAAATATGAAAACCGATTTTCCGATTTTCGCCTTGGTTTGACACAGCGAGCTTCCGTAGTTTTCAGGACAGCCACAGTAGATCAGCAATGTTCTTCCACCCTCGTCCTTGCCACTGGAGTACCACAAGGCTGTGTGCTGAGTCCCTTCCTCTACTCTCTCTTCACCTATGACTGCAAGCCTGTATATAGTTCCAACACAATTATCAAGTTTGCAAATGACACCACCGTGATCGGACTCATCAAAGACAATGATGAGTCGGCATATAGAGAGGAGACGGACTGTTTAGCTGAGTTGCGCATTGGCAGTCACTTGACCCTCCTTCCTGAAATCCTGTAGTAGATCACTGGTGATCGCAAACATATCGCACACATTTTCGCACTGTATCCAAAATCGAATTCTGTCTTCATAAGGGGCACGGTGGCTTAGTGGTTAGCACATTCTCCTCATACCGCCAGGGTCGGGGTTCGATTCCCGTCTCGGCCATGTGTGTGTGGAGTTTGCATGTTCTCCCCGTGCCTCAGGGTTTTTTTCTCCGGGTTCTCCGGTTTCCTCCCGGTCCAAAAACATGCACGGTAGGTTGATTGGCCCCTCTGAAAAATGTCAATACTGTGTGAATGTGTGTGAGTGTGTGTGTGTGTGTGTGTGTGCCCTGTGATGGGTTGGCATTCCATCCAGGGTGTATCCTGCCTTAATGCCCATAGACGTCTGAGATAGACACAGACTCCCCGTGACCCGAGGGAAGATCAGATTAAGCGGTAGAAGATGAATGAATGAATGAAAATTCAATTTATGACATATCGCCCAGCTCTAGTTGAAATATGAAATATTAGCGTGTATGATTGGTATGTTTTGCCTCAAAAATAACCCCCGGGGTTGATCAGTTTTTTATTATTCACAGCTGTTCTTCCGGACCAGTCTCTGAATTTCAAGTACAGACAAAATGTATTGCTACCATATGCCAAAGTCATTCTGTACTACTGTGTGCCTCTAGCTTTGTGCTAAAAGTTTAGCGAAGAACCACATATGGGTATAAAAGTCCAAATACTTTTGTCCATGTATTGTATCTGCTGGTTAAATTTACACCAAGACCACCATGAGTTTGCTTTGGTAAAAACATGCATGCAGTTATTCAGTACTTAATGAATACAAGCATTGTGCATTGTACAGAACTAATTAAGAGTTTCGGATAGTGTGAACAAGCGAGTGTTGGGCATTGTCCTGAAGCACACATGGTGTAATTGTATAGTTGTGTTGAAAAAAACAAAAACAGGCCTTTTAAATGCCATGAGTGTGGAAAAGTAAATAAGAAAGTGCTTTGGCTGGCAATAATAGTGGAATCATAACACCTATAATATGAATCTGTAACTGCAATCCATGTCATTTTTCCTTTTTGTATACCTTCACAACCTTCGGTTTATGGATGTAGTGAAGGAAGAGACGGTTTAGAGTACAAGGTATTATGGAGAAGGAAGAAGAGGTACCCTTACACGAGCATTGTCCTTAACAACAAATGACACTTTGACACCTAGTGATAAAGATTTTCTCTTTTACTTGTGCATTTTCTCCCTACAGTGACATGTGAAAAAAATTGTGACCACTAGAGGGACTCTATCCATTTAAACAGCTTAATGTTTATTCCATTCTCAGTGTAGTTCATATTGCGAGTTACTTATAAATTATTTGCACATTAATAATAATGATTAGACCTTGAGTTTATTCAAACCGCGTTTGGGAAACCAATCAGGTCTTAACAATTAAATGCATGGTTTGATATTTTTATTTTCTACTGTCTGTTTTAAAAGTCTGTTTCGCATTCATCTTCATTATTGCATGTCACATATTTCCTGCCCACTCTGTACCTTCTGAGAACAAAGTTATTGGGACATGAAACAGAATTTATATGCATCGCCAGTGATGAAGTCATGCGTGCGTGGGCTTCAGTTATAGAGCTGTAATAAAAGAAATTTTTGGATGGAGAGTCTAATTTTTTTATATATATATATATATATATATATATAGATATATATAGATATATATATATATATATATATATATATATATATGTGTGTGTACATTTTATATGTGTGTGTGTGTGTGTGTGGAAAATGTGTGTAAATGTACTGTATATGTGTGTGTATATACAGTACTGTACAAAGGTTTCAGGCAGGTGTGGAAAAAATGCTATAACACAAAGAATGCTTTCAGAAATATAAATAATTATTCTTTCTTTTAGTCAATATCCAAAATGCAATATGAGGGAACAAAATAACAACCTAAATCAAATCAATATTTGGTGAGAGTAACGTTTAGAAGAAGTAGAAGTAGTGGAAGTGATGGCACGACCCCCACAGAGTCCTGATCTCAACATCATGGAGTGTGTGTGGGATTCCATGAAGAGACAGAAGGATGTGAGAACGTCTACATCCACAGAAGATCTGTGTTTACTTCTCCATGATGGAACAACCTACCAGCCGAGTTCCTTCATAAACACTGTGTATGTACAAGTGCACCTAGAAGTATTACTGCTGTTTTGAAGGTAAAGTGTGTTCACACCAAATATATAGATTAATTAAATAGATAGTGTAATAAATAAATATAATTTGATTTGATATAATTTGACCAAATAAATAGATTTGATTTCCATTTCTCTTTCCTTCATTCACTGCATTTCCGTTCATTGATGAAAGTAAATAATTAAAACAACACGTCCATTTTTGAAAGCATTCTTTGTTTACAGCATTTTTTTTCCACACCTGCCTAAAACATATGAACAGTATATATATATATATATATATATATATATATATATATATATATATATATATATATATATATATAATGGAAGCACATAACTGTATAGTTTGAATAGTTTGTAAGAGTGGAATTTATAAAGCTCTGATCTCAGCTGACTTTAATTAATTCCCTTGTGGCTGAATTACTTCTTTGAAATTGTGTTTACACGTCATTTTTGTACTTTCTTCCTCAGATGGAGGATAAATACGGCCTGTAATAACAAAAGAAAAAGCCTGGTGTTGGGTTTGGAAAGCCTGCCGTCATCTCATGACTCTTTTTTATTTATTTTTTTTTTTTTAAATCCTGCTTGATCAGCATGGATTGGGGGCGATTAGGTCGCTGCGGAAAAAGAATACACTCTGCTGTGTTTGCCATCTTTTTCCTTTCGTTTGCGTCCAATCGCAGGACTCTCAGCTTTACCGGGTGCTCACCGCCGTCTCGTAATTAGCCCTAGCAGAGCATGATAGGCCCATTAATGATTCCCAGCGCTCTTGGTCTCCGTTATCACAGAGGGTATCGCGGCAGAGGGCGAGGTCAAACACCGCAGTCTGAGGGAGACAGAGACGGAGAGAGAGAGAGAGAGAGAGAGAGAGAGAGGGGGGGAAGAAAAGAGGAGGGGCTGTCAGGTGGAGTGCAGCGATGACGTTTATGTAAACGCTACAGTCACATGCACAAGCGTCATTCCCACTAAGGCGTCGAATTATAATAATCTTATAATCAGATATCCTTATTTTTGGTGCAGTTTGATGTACGCACATAAAGATTCGTGTCTATTTCCGCATCAAGCGTTCGAGATTGACGCATGTTGTACGTTTGGATACAGCTTGATATCAGATCACAGAGTTTCACACGTTTATTCGAAATAAAAATAGAATGAGGGGAAAGCAAGGGTTTTTTTTTTCCACAGAAGAGAATTCCATGAGGAGACATCCATATCATTCCTGGCAGGCTTTGTTGTGTTGACCGGCAATTCCAGGTGGAATTTTGTGTGGGTATGTGTGTGTGTTTGTGTGTGTGTGTGTGTCTGTGTGTATGTGTGTATTGAAGTTATGTGTTCAGAAAAATGGGTGTGTATATACCGGGCCAGGAATGCACCAGGAATAATTCATATTAATTATTCTGTGTTACGATGAATGTAAATAATAATGATGATAAAAGTCAGATAATCATAACAATAATATTAATATAATGACATAATAGAGCAGTGAAATGAAATTCATTCAGGATCGTTATTAAATTCGTTAAAGTATAATAATATAATATAAAAAAAAATACCCATAGAACAAAATACTCCATCTACACTATAGGGTCAGGGTCCGGGTTCGATTCCCGTCTCGGCCATGTGTGTGTGGAGTTTGCATGTTCTCCTCGTGTCTCAGGGGGTTTTTCTCCGGGTTCTCCGGTTTCCTCCCGGTCCAAAAACATGCACGGTAGGTTGATTGGCACCTTGGAAAATTGTCCCTAGTGTATGAACTGTGTGTGTAGTGTGTGAGTGTGTGTGTGTGTGTGTGTGTGTGTGTGTGTGTGTGTGTGTCCTGTGATGGGTTGTCATTTCATCCAGGGTGTATCCTGCCTTAATGCCCATAGACGCCTGAGATAGGCACAGACTCCCCGTGACCCGAGGGACGATCGGATAAAGCGGTAGAAGATGAATGAATGAATGAATGAATGAATGAATGAGTATAATCTAAAAAAAAATACCCACAGAACAAAATCCTCCATCTACACTATTAATTGTGTAACGTCTGTTTTCCAGTATATTCGTGTGTGTTTGTGTGTATCAGTGTATTCGACTCCATCTTATTACTTGTCAGGACTGTTTCTGAGTACTGGTCGCCTAAATGCACTCTGGGTAAGTGCACTGCATTATTCATACGATTTGCGTTCTTGCATGACGTCATGCACGATTTATTTATTTATTCATTTATTTATTTTCGATTTGAGCATCAGCATTGCAGCACTGCTTTCTCTGTACTTACATAAAAAAAAAACACACGTCAGCAAACACATTTATTGTAAACGCATGTATTGTAGACTTTTCCTTCACTTTGTTCGGAATTGTTGCAAAACCTACGAACGCATGTAATGCGACACAAATCGCCAGTGACACAGAAGCAAATTTCCTGCCGTCTTTAAGAGAGGCGCTAATAAGCCGTTAACGTCGAAGCGCGTTGGGAGGTATGTAGCGGGAGGTTAAGGTGTTGGACTTTGGACCGGAAGATCACGGGTTCAAACCTCACCACCACCACCACCACCAAGCTGCCACTAGTGGGCCCTTGAGCAAGGCCCTTAACCTACAATTTCTCACTTGTAAGGCACTCTGGACAAGGGTGTCTGCTGCCAAATGCTGATAATGTAAATGTAAGCGCGCGCTTGTATAAACCCGGGCGAAACTGAAGCGACTCACGCACATCGCGACGCTTCACGTGGTGGAATGCGCCAAACACGAGCGAAAGTTTTGGACACGTGTTCGTGCGTAAATGAGAAATCTTCTGTTATTCCGAAGTGAAACGCAAGCCAGATCATTGACGTCAGCGCGCCTTGTGTTTTACGCCGTCGCTCTGTAACAACACGCTCACTGTTTTGCTGCATTTCAGGAGATTTTCCTGCTGCTGCGAGAGAGAGAGAGAGAGAGAGAGAGAGAGAGAGAGAGAGAGAGAGAGAGAAATTAATTGTGTAAAGCCAAAACTTGGGGAAGGAAAAAACAACAACAACAACAACACATTCTTCGGGTGTTTGTGCAAGCTGCCTTTGTTTAGTTCGTAAACAGCTTGGTCCTTACAAGGTGCCTTTGTGATTAAAAAGGCTGTTATTTAAATGCATGTGGAAGTTTTTGCTCATCCGTCTACTATGGCATTGCTGGCGTCGCTTGTGCATGTAGGTCAGGGGTCACCGCTATTTTAGAGAGCTAGTTCATGGGTCATACAAAGGGCTACTAGTTGGACACACTCCTCTGAAATTACTATTATTATTATTATTATTATTATTAATGATTAATGACACTTGTTTTTAATTATAATTATATATTATATTTATTATACTCATTATAATGGACACGGTGGTTTAGTGGTTAGCAGATTCGCCTCACACCGCCAGAGTAGGGGTTCGATTCCCCCCCTCGGCCATGTGTGTGTGGAGTTTGCATGTTCTCCCCGTGCCTCAGGGGGTTTTTCTGCGGGTTCTCCGGTTTCATCCCCGGTCCAAAAACATGCACGGTAGGTTTATTGGCACCTTGGAAAATTGTCCCTAGTGTATGAATGTGAGTGTGTGTGTGTGTGTGTGTGTGTGTGTGATGGGTTGGCATTCCATCCAGGGTGTATCCTGCCTTAATGCCCATAGACGCCTGAGATAGACACAGACTCCCCGTGACCCCAGGGAAGAGCCGATGAAGCGGTAGAAGATGAATGAATGAATGAATGAATAGTGCATGTAGTGGATGAATAAAAAAAGAAAAATTATGATGGATAGTGGATGGGATGTGGCAGATGTGGCAGTGTTGAATTTCAAGTGTGTGCAATATGTTCAGTATGTGTCCTTGTTAGTGACATTGTGCAGGTGTTTGTCCAGTGTAAGGGTTATGCAATGTTGTGTAGGAGAGAACAGAAAGAATACAGTGGGGAAAATGTGTTTGTAGTCTGTGTTTTGGGGTTTGCCGCTGTCATGTTTCATCCCGCAGCGCCACCACACACACACACACACACACACACACCACACACACACACACACACACACACACACACACACACACACACACACACACACACACCTCCCCATTCAACAACATGGTTCTGTTTGAGGTGCTGGAATAAATTAGTCTTTAGTTGCAACACATTTTACTGCAGGGATTTGGTTTGTTGAACGCCTGCAACCCGGACCATTTCCATACGACTGATGAAACCACGCCCACGGGGCGGCAGGCGGAGAACTACGGAAGCTCGCTGGGTCAAAACCGATGTTCCTATTTTTAACATCGGAATAAACGACAAACTCGAATGCATTGATGCTGATGATTATAATCTCCCAGCTCTAATCGCAGACCACTCGAGCTCGTCCTCTCCAACCCATGTATACTCTATCTTCATAGAGATGGCTTTAACTGGCTGGCTGACTCAAAGTGGCTTTTGTGAATTCTTTATTTAAAAAAAAAAAAGACGTAATGAATTCAGGGAATATTCTGAAAGCTCGCCGAGCGGCTTGTGCGTTTAATGCGTCGTGAATTATTTAGGAGGCACTTTTACCGAAACATACAGCTCGAGTGTGAATACGCAAGAGATAAAAGAGGTGGAGTTCAGAGAAGACTTTTCACTTTTCGCTCTGGATCAGGGGATCACATCCTGGAGGTGTCGGTTCGAATCCTTTCAAATCTCTAAAATATCCAGGCAAGGTGAACCGGTGATTTTTAAAGTTGCTCTAAGAGACTATTCTCATTGTCATAACCTTTCAATCTCTGGGATATCGGGGGTTCCCTGATCCTCCGTAAAGGAGGAATAGGCTTTGCTTCCAGGTTATTGTTTTGTTTGTTTTTTTTTTGCATGCATTTGATTTTATTTAATTTAATTCAATTATAGAATAATAGAATAAAAAATTTATTTGTCACATGCACAAACATACATAGTACAACATGCAGTGAAATGCTTCTTACAACCTTCCAGCATGTAAACATCAAAGAAAAAATAAGAAATAGTGCAGCAATTATGTAATGAATGGAAAGAAAATAGTGAAAAGAATATAGTGTATATTGTAAAGTGTAAAGTGACCTGTGTAAAATGTCCTGTGTAAAGTGACCTGTGTAAAGTGTCCAGTGTAAAGAGGCTAGTGTAAATTGTCCAGTGTAAAGAGGCTAGTGTAAATTGTCCAGTGTAAAGAGGCTAGTGTAAAGTGATCTGTGTAAAGTATCCTTGTAAAGTGTCCAGTGTAAAGAGTGTCCTAGTGTAAAGAGGTCCTAGTGTAAAGTGACCTGTGTAAAGGACTGTCAGAGGCTAGTGTAAAGTGATCTGTGTAAAGTATCCAGTGTAAATAGGCTAGTGTAAAGTGTCCAGTGTAAAGTAACCAGTTTAAAGAGGCTAGTGTAAAGTGACCAGTGTAAAGAGGCTAGTGTAAAATGATCTTTGTAAAGTATCCAGTCTAATAGAGGCTAGTGTAAAGTGACCTGTGTAAAGGGGCTAGTGTAAAGTGATCTGTGTAAAGTATCCACTGTAAAGAGGCTAGTGTAAAGTGATCTGTAAAGTATCCACTGTAAAGAGGCTAGTGTAAAGAGGCTAGTGTAAAGTGATCTGTGTAAAGTATCCAATGTAAAGAGGCTAATGTAAAGTGACCTGTGTAAAGTGACCTGTTTAAAGAGGCTAGTGTAAAGTGTCCAGTGTAAAGAGGCTAGTGTAAAGTGTCCAGTGTAAAGAGGCTAGTGTAAAGTGTGTAGTGTAAAGTGATCTGTGTAAATAGGCTAGTGTAAAGTGTCTAGTTTAAAGTGACTAGTATAAAGTGAGTTGTAAAGTGACCTGTGTAAAGTGTCCAGTGTAAAGTGGGTAAAGTGTAACCGTGTGTAGAGTTAAGGGGGTAGTGTAAGGTGACCTGTGTAAAGTGACCAGTACCGGTATTATGTGCTGGGTGTTTACTGGTTTAGGGAACCTGGAATAGGTTACACACACTCCAACAAATTCACACCAAATATATTGATGTTCAGTTGAAATCCAAAATTAAATGTACAAAATGACCTGCAATGAGATGACACACACACACACACATTCATGACCGTATTATACACAAACACATTAAAAGACATTGAATGGAGGACTTAAACCTGCCCATGGCTGTAGCATGAATTTTACTGCATTCACAAGTGCTTCTCAATATTATTGTGTGTGTATAAGAGAGCTTTGGATGCAGATCCTTGGTGCTAATAGTGACACATTATTAATAGAGCTTAACTGTGGGCGTGTCGGCTTCGTTTTTTTTTTTGTTTGTTTTTTCCTCATCCGAAACACGGTCCAACCGTCCGCCGTGACTCAGCATTTTACCAGGGAAGAACCAGTCCAGGCTTAGAGTTTGCACACTCGTCGCTTTACTGCAGCAGATTCACCCAGGAGCCACATCTCAACCAATAGCAGTGGCTTTCACACCACCTCAGTATCTCAGTGACTGTATTGAGAAAATAGTTTACATATGATTCATGATGTCTTTTTTTTGTTGTTCTTTGTCTCTTTTTTTTAGGTAAGTTACAGATGGGAATTACTTCCAATCAGTCTTGGTAAAGTATTGCTTTCTTTTTGTATTTTCTGCCCCTGTTTAGACTTTATAACCTAGAGTACATATGCCAGTTATGTAATAGTGCAATAATACACCTGGTTTATGAGGACTGAACCTCCCGATGCGTACATACCACTTTATTATTGGTTTTAAAGGCGCTGCAACGAGAAGACCCACAGTTATTATAACAGGGGATAAAAAAAACTGGACTAAATCAGGTACGAGACGTCCAACAAGCAAATATTATGGCCAAACAATTCGCCTGCTAGCAAAACTCAATAGTGCGGCCTGAACGAATGGTTTTAAGTGGCAAATCCATCCCCATTTGTCTTAATAATGGTATCTGGGTAGAAGTAAATTTGGAGGGAAAAAAAAAAGTCTACCAATCACATTTATTACCTGTGCTATGTGTGTAATGTATTGTCCAGTGCTTTAGCTTTAGTCTTAAATCTAACATTTTGTTGCTCTCTGTGCGGAGCTGAATGCTCCGGGGTGCGGTTTAGCCCCAAGCTATTTGTAAAACGAGTTGTAAATGCGGGCCAATGCATCACGGAGACGGCCTCCTCTTGATTTGTTAATATTTGTCTCGAGGCTGTAAATCCAGCAAACATTGCGTCCTGTTCCCGTGCCAGTTTCACAGTTACTGAACCACATCATCAAAGTCCTCACAAACGTCCTCACCCAAATGTCCATTCTTAAACCGCCCCCCCCATCCCCGTCCCCTCCTTATTTACATATCCTTGTACAACAATCACAACCATTACTTTCGATAGAAGATATTTAATTATTTCAAGTGTGCCGAGCTTTATATATTCCGCTTTATTTGACCGTAAGCTGTTAAGTGGACTTCATGCGATCGTGTGGTCGTTTCCCATGCTGCATTTCATCTTTCAGAGGAGTGTACAGGAATTACCCGTAAGATTACTGTGGTGCAGTTATTCCCACAGTGCAGCCAAAACCACAAGTATGGAAAAAAAAAGGTAATCAATAAACATGTTAACTGTAAGAGGAGGATGTTTTTCCCTATACATGTTCATGTTTGAACATAATGGCATTTGTCCATTTGCAAAACTGATATTTTAAAACTTTATGCTCCATGTTTGTTTCAAGGCGTACCTCAAATCTCCTATTCTACCATCTACACGAAAGCCAAAGCTCATGACCGAGGAGGTTATTTGATCAAGTTTAGAAATCCAGTGTGAGATGATCTTTGTGCTTTCGGGGACTTGATGCAATATAATGCTTATATGATAACGAATGCTGAGGATGGAGGTAGGAGTGCACGATCCTTGCTAAACCGTGAATCCGTGGGAATTGAGCTCACAATTCTTTCACACAATTTTTTTCCAAAATAACATTCATTCATTCATTCATCTTCTACCGCTATATCCGATCTTCCCTCGGGTCACAGGGAGCCTGTGTCTGTCTCAGGCGTCTATGGGCATTAAGGCAGGATACACCCTGGATGGAATGCCAACCCATTGCAGGACACACACACACTCACAATCACACACACATTCATACACTAGGGACAATTTTCCAAGGTGCCAGTCAACCTACCGTGCATGTTTTTTTTGGACCAGGGAGAAAACCGGAGAACCCGGAGAAAAAAAACCCTGAGGCACGGGGAGAACATGCAAACTCCACACACACACACATGGCCGAGACGGGAATCGAACCCGGACCCTGGAGGTGTGAGGTGAACGTGCTAACCACTAAGCCACCGTGCCCCTCCAAAATAACAAAAAAGAAAAAATGACAAGACAATCAGTTAAAGTGCTGAAGATTGAAAAATAGTTTACCAATAACTATTTAAAAAATACCAATAGCATGTGAACGTAGCATGACATGAATGCAGGGAGATTGAACGCTGTAGCCTACGCACGTAGCCAGCGCCGTCGTGAGCGTTTATACTTCTGCGTCGCTCTGCAGTGACTATTCCCAAACACTAGTTGGCAGTGGTGTGGTGTTTAGCTGGCAGTCTTTGAAGAAAATATAGACGTCTTCATGAGGATTGGTCCATGTCCATGCTTTGTAGTTCACTATGAACACTAGGAAAAATGGCGGTACTGAGGAATACGCTGGAATGTGTACAATGCTACACCGGAAATACGCTGCCGAGCCGACCAATCACAGACCTAAAAAAAAAATAGTTACTTTTTTGGAAAGGTGCCCGTCAGGTTACGGTACAGGGTAGGCGTCGACGCGTAGGTTACGCCTTAGCCTCGGCGCAGAAGTAAAAACCTAGACTATACTCGGAAGTGAATGGAAGAAAACAGATATGGAAAATAAGTGATAGGTAGTACACAGGCTTCCCCTCAGTTCAGCGACTGCTGTTCACTGGAGCCGGTATGTCTACGCTGTTGACAGCATTGGCGTTTAACAGAAACCTACTCACCTAGCTCAGACTTCAGCGCAAACAAACCATCTGCTTCATGAGCCTGAGTCTCAGCAGAGGCTGAATGAGTGAGCCTCGCCGTGATGAAGAAGGTGAATTAAGCGCCACTGGGCTTCTCTATCAAAAGGGCATTACAGTTTCAAAACCAATGTCTAGACGCCTAATCCCCGGGTTGTGACTGTTAGGAATGCGGGTTTATTCTAATGAGAAAAAGACTTGTGAAAAGGTGCAGATCTATAAGTAAGGCGCTTTCTATTTATTATTAATTTGATAAAGGGTTAAACCGGTCAAAAAGGTTTTAGTAACTACATACCATGAAAATTAACCACTAACTAGCCTGGCAGAGGCTGTCTAGACGTCTGGAAACCAAATATTCAGCTATATCGTTATTTATTTATTTATTTTTTACTCATAAATTATTCCTGGCTGTTAAAATAGAGCTTGAACATCATCAGAACGACTAAGTGTAGACTAAGGCATGTCAGTTTATTTAGAAAACACTCAAAGAGAAGTTTATATATATATATATATATATATATATATATATATATATATATATATATATATAACGTCAATTTGACATTTACAAGTGTATTAAATATTGAAGAACACCACATTTTCATTAAACCTTAATAGTTCCATTAATAAAAGCTTCTGTAATCAACTATATGGGCTCATAAATTAAAAGTTCAAATTGAGGAAATGAAATGAATCTCGCAGTTCATTCATTCATATTCATATTCATTTATTCGGTAGAGTTTTAGGTCAGAGCTCTGTAGCAGGTCACTCACGATATTCCACAAAAATATTCCGTGTAAATATCTTCATGGAGCTCGTTTTGTGTGTTGTCGTGCTGGAACATGTTTGGGGGCTCTGCTGAAGGGAAAGTGTAAAACCATCACATCCAGAATCGTGTATAATGGTGTAACACTAGCTTTGTGGGAACAGTTCAGGTGGGAATATGGCGGGAAAATTCCGGCGTCCCGATACATTTGGTTATATTGTGAAATCAAGTGTAGCATTGTGCTGAATCTGATTTGAGACTTGGTCCATGTGGCATCCTCGAAATAGATTTCAACATCTAAGAGACTCAATTTGTCTTAAACACTTCTCAGAGTGTGTTAAGCCTTAAGCTAAAGACTTCATTACTAGAGAAATGTGTTTACTAACACTTGGGGTTTTGAATTTTGTTGGTATGAGTGTGACTGGTCAGGCTTAGAAATACAAGTTTGTGTGTGTGTGTGTGTGTGTGTGTGTGAGTGATTCATTGTATGCACCAAATTTTACATTAAAAACCTTTAATTCCTGACCTTAAATTTCATTTATTCATTCATTCATCTTCTTCCGCTTTATCCGATCTTCCCTCGGGTCACGGGGACCCTGTGCCTATCTCAGGCATCTATAGGCATTAAGGCAGGATACACCCTGGATGGAATGCCAACCCATCGCAGGGCTCACACACACACACACACACACACACACACACACACACACACACACACACACATTCATACACTAGGGACAATTTTCCAAGGTGCTAATCAACCTACCGTGCATGTTTTTGGACCAGGGAGGAAACCGGAGAACCCAGAGAAAAACCCCCTGAGGCACGGGAAGAACATGCAAACTCCACACACACACACATGTTCGAGACGGGAATCGAACCCGACCCTAAAAATGTGAGGCAAACGTGCTAACCATTAAGCCACCGTGCCCCTAGACCTTAAATTTGACATTTTTCCTGAACAAATAGGATTTTTTAGCCCCATGTACACAATATGGACTACTATTGGAAAATCCTAATTTCTTTATCATTACCAGGTTCCAGAGGTGGCAAAAGTTCACACACCCCTCTCCTACTTAGGTAGAATTACGGACACTCGTGTTTTTAAATGCGCAGTTATAGTTGACTATACTTTTTGAAACCAAAACTCAACACAAAGCATGAAAACAAAAATATCCCTGTAACAGTATTAAAAGAATGATGGCAGTTTAA
This sequence comes from Kryptopterus vitreolus, assembly GCA_030449085.1. Classification (NCBI taxonomy): domain Eukaryota; kingdom Metazoa; phylum Chordata; class Actinopteri; order Siluriformes; family Siluridae; genus Kryptopterus; species Kryptopterus vitreolus. The sequence continues at coordinate 15,035,180 of JACRUU010000028.1, forward strand.
ATTACATAAATCTTTAGGGCACCAAACGAAACCTATGTTCCCACACGGACCATTAATGATGTGATGCAGTAGAAACTGTAAGGCTTCTTTCACACTTATAACATAATCAGTGAATATTATGTAAAACAAGACATTTAGATCTTTCTATTCATATGTTTATTATGTATTCACCGCGATTCAGGATGTGTTATTTATGTCTGTGAAGGGAAATGACAGACTGCCGAGATGCCGAGGCGATTTGCTTTATTTTACAAAAGCTCTACGTTTTGTTAGTACGAATGTTACAAATAAAAGTAGACCCTTTATATATTAGAATGATGAGTTGCTCTGATCAGTACGATAAAAAAAGAATAGTTTAAGGAAAAATGATGGAAATGAGGGGAAAAATAAATGGTGTATTTGTGCATTTTACATTTACATTTATGGCATTTGACCGACGCCCTTATACAGAGCGACTTACATTTGCAGGGTTTGTCTGAATTGCAGGTTAAGGGCCTTCCTCAAGGGCCCACTAGTGGCAGCTTGGTAGTGCTGTGATTTGAACCTGAGAAACCCCTTAGGCACGGGGAGAACTCCAAAAACTCCACACACATGGTGAAGGTGGGAATCGAACCCCCAACACTGGAGGTGCGAGACAAACATGCTAACCACCATGGCCCCTAATACATTAATACAAAATGAATTTCATGATGACCAGGTGACCTGGAATGTCTTTGTTGTTGTTGTTTACCTCAGTGACTCTACATTAGCCAGACTTGTTGCCTTGTTAGCTACTGCAGTGTTAGCTTGGTAAACTAGCCTACGTCTGTGGTGCACGATAAGCAGGAAATGACACACAGGTGGTAGGTTAAGCAGAAATACACGGATGGACTGGAAACGAAGCGAAATGGGAAGAAGAAATATTGCCATTTCACCATATGGATTAAAACTAAACCCAACAAGCCTGGTTTTATAATGTAATTAAAAACAGATATTTGTGTAAAACATTGTAATGAGTAAAAATAAAACGTTTGCAAGGAAAAATGAACATCGACGTAAAGTAGATAATAGAAAACTCTACTTAAGTACAATAACGAAGCTCCTGCCAGCCGAAAACATCTTCGAGAGGATGTATTTTGCTATCCCCCGTTCCACCTTCCACTGGATATTTCCTGAGATTTTAAATACAACAGAAAGTAAGCAGATCTTCCGGAAACAAAAACTAACTAGACTCTGGAGATCGTAAATAAAAAGGTCTTCAGTGAATTCCACCTCTTTTATCATTTGTGTATTCATACCAGAGCAGTATTTTATGGTAAAAGTGCCTCCTAAATAATTCATGGAAACATTAAGGGTAAATGCACCGGCAGCTCAGTGAGCTTTCAGTACTTGTATTTTTTATAATTTTTTTTTATTTTTATATATATATATATATATATATATATATATATATATATATATATATATATATATATATATATATACTTTTCTAAATCCACTCATTGTAGATGCACTATATTGATCATAGTATTGACACACAACGTTTACAGGCACACTCTTTTCAAAGTTTCTTTCCCAGACTTTCAGTGTAAAGTCTTAGGCAAACAGCCGTTCAGGGTGTCTTTGGATGTCGTAGCATGCAAGCTTCCTTTTACCTGAGCTAGGAAAACCAAACCTGCTACAGCTGGGTGATGTCATTCATTCATTCATTCATTCATCTTCTACCGCTATATCCGATCTTCCCTCGGGTCACGGGGAGTCTGTGCCTATCTCAGGCATGTCTATGGGCATTTAAGGCAGGATACACCCTGGATGGAATGCCAACCCATCGCAGGACACACACACACTCACATTCACACACACATTCATACACTAGGGACAATTTTTCCAAGGTGCCAATCAACCTACCGTGCATGTTTTTTTGGGCCGGGGAGGAAACCAGAGAACCCGAAGAAAAACCTCCTGAGGCACGGGGAGAACATGCAAACTCCACACACACATGGCCGAGACATGAATCGAACCCGGACCCTGGCGGTGTGAGGCGAACGTGCTAACCACTAAGCCACCGTGCCCCTTGATGTGTCATATAAATCTTTTTTTTTTTTAGACAAATTTCGATACAATGGGAAAATGTGTCCACTGTTTGTACCTGTTTTAGTCAGTGTCGTTGTTCCATGTTTATCCCGCAGTGCCAGACACACCTCCAAATTCAACAACGTGTTTGTTTGAGGTGCTGGAATAAATGAGTCGTGCTGCTTCCTTTAGTTGCCACAAACTTTAGACTTATTTTACAGAGGGGTTTTGGTTTGTTTAACGTCTGAAGTTGCAAATCCGGACCATTTCCATATGACTGATGAAACCCCGCCCCTCTTGGAAACAAGCTCTTCTGATTCGTCAGTGCTCGCTTCGATTTTGGATACAAAATCGGTGTAAATGTGTCGGCAATTTGACCTGTTTGTAGTGGGTGTTTTGGGTATTACCAGTGTCATGTTTATCCCGCAGCGCCACACACACCTCCCCATTCAACAATTGTGTTTGAGGTGCTGGAATAAATTAGTCGTGCTGCTTCCTTTAGTTGCCACAAACTTGCCATAAAATTGCCAACCCGAACCATTTCTATACGACTGATGAAACCGCTGCCATGTTGTTTTTGGTATTTATCAAGTACGAGGCAGGAGGTGGAGAATTACGGGAGCTCGCTTTGCCAGACCATAAACCATTTTTTTTTTGGATTTTCGACTTTGACGCAAAGCATAAATGAATCGATAATGACGATTAATCTCCCGTATGCACAAGATTCATAAAGACATAGGAATGGTCTTGAGTGGTCTTCTTTAGAGCTCTGACCTCGACCCTATATCACCCTACATCAGCAACCCCTTTCCTCATGCCCTCGTGGCTGAATGAGAACAAGCCAACAACTCCAAAACCGTGTGGAACATCTTCACGGAAGGGTGGAGGTTATTATAACAGGAGACTCAGTATTTTTCTGGGATATTCAAAAAGCCGCATTCAAATCTCAAGGTCAGGTCCATATCGTGTATCTAGCAACACAGTATTCTAGTTTATAATATATCTATCAATTTGAAAGTAATTAGATGTTAATACTAATTCATACTATTTGATTAGGCCAAAACAAACCCAGTAAGCGATACTAGAAGCTTTCTCCTGCTTTTAATTATTCATACTAGGACACAGGAGCAGTTTGGGGAGAGTAGAAACAATACCAAAAGTTGAATTATGCATTAGTGGTTTGTGTGTCCACCACTACATATGCAGTGTGTAAGTGGTGTTGATTATGTACTGTATGACTATTATAATGTCACCAGTGCTTTATAGCTATTTTTATTGATCTGTTTTAGCGCTTCAAACATGCATTTCTGTAATTCGCTGGCCCTTTGCAAAAGTGCAAAGACATAAATGTGTTTATCTGTGCTATCTGGGATAATTCACGTACTATAATGAAGCGGTAAAACACCTTCATGTACGCGGTTATAAAACGATTCAAGAACAAGGGTGCTGTTTTCCACTGTAATTGCAATTGCAAAAAAAACAAAAAAAAATAAAAGTCGCATAAAAACACAACCACATTATATTCATATTAACACAAGGTCAAATTTAAATAAAGTGTTCATAAGGACAGCAATATTCACTAATGCTAATCTAAATACGGTATAATGATAAATGTAGCACAATTTGCACAATGATAAATATTGGCATGCATTATTTGGTCTAATTTTAAGAATGTTAGAAAAAAAAAGATATAAAATATTTGTATCCTGTACAGACGCTCCACACACTACGAACAAACGATAAGAATAAACCTGTCCACAAAGTAAAATTTGTTTGGATCGAAAAAAAGTGCTGCTAGTTGGTCACGGAGCGTAACAATCATAGCCATATAATGCCTACCACATATGTACCCGTATACATTACTGTATTATTTTATATGTTTATTCATTTGAAATGTATTACTGTTATTGCTTTTATAACTTGTCTTAAGTGCAGCGTTCAGGAATAAGGTAAACTACCGTTTTTATAGCTTAAATCGTCTTTACCGGTATCTCATAAACCCATATTTAATTCACAATAGAACATAAAAAAAATTTAAATGTACTATTTTAGTGAAAATATAAGGTCATTTGTTTGTTTATAAAGAGGGGCACGGTGGCTTAGTGGTTAGCACGTTTGCCTAACATCGCCAGGGTCGGGGTTCGATTCCCGTCTCAGCCATGTGAGTTTGCCTGTTCTTCCCCGTGCCTCAGGGGGTTTTTCTCTGGGTTCTCCAGGTTTCCTCACGGATCCAAAAACATGCACGGTAGGTTGATTGGCACTTTGGAAAATTGTCCCTAGTGTATGAATATAAGTGTGTGTGTCCTGCGATAGGTTGGCATTCCATCCAGGGTGTATCCTGCCTTAATGCCCATAGACGCCTGAGATAGTCACAGACTCCCCGTGACCCGAGGGAAGATCGGATATAGCGGTAGAAGATGAATGAATGAATGAAAGTCTAAAAAGTGGCACAAAAAGGCGGTTGCTGGAGTTTGTATCATTTGTGACTAATACAGGATTCTATCAGCTCAGTGGTCCAGTGTATTTTTTGTGGTATTTTTCTTTTCCTGTTGTACACACCTAATAAGTGCATGCAGAGTGTATCTTTCCTGTATCTCTATTTTAGTAACATGTACTGAACCTTTTGTTTCCCTCTCTCAACTTTTTTTTGAGAGCATGATACTACTATCAAATTCCAAAACGCCCCTTTTCTTCAAATTTGACATTTATTTAGTTTAAACATTTAACATGTGTTTAATGAAAATATGGGTTTATGAGATCATTTTTTCAATAATTATTAAAATAAGTTTGTAATAATATTAAGTAAATGAAAATAATTTCACACCGTAGCCAACCTTATTTATTTATTTATTTATTTATTTATTTTAGAATTTGCTGTTTTAAGTTTGTGTGTCTGTCCAGTTAAGTTGCTTATTTTTTTTTCCCCCAGTATATTTATTTTACTGAGAATCAAGTAGTGTTCCAAGGCCACTGTTATGTAGTAAACACAACAACAAGAGGTTGTCGCTGTCGGTTTACAGCCATGCTGTGGTGTATTTTACTTGTGTGTTGCAGTGCATTGTGGTCACTCAAAGAGAGTCTAGAAGAACGCGGTATGTGGCGAGATTTGACCTCTTTACTGGCTTTTTACTGTATATCTGCACGGGGAGCACTTGACATTTCCACATTTCAGCTAGCAAGAACGGGGGGGTGACAGATCCTTAGCGACACACACTCACACACACACACACACACACACACACACACACACACACACACACACACACACACATTTTTCTTACTATTTTTATCAAGGCCTTTCTTTGTCGTATGAAGACAAGCCAACTGTCCCCCCATACTCAAAGCTGACATGTATTTCTACCATTGTGTCACCACTAACTAATATAAACACACACACACACACACACACACACACACACACATATATATATAGACACCCACCAGTGCTGGTCTTTGCGCCCCTTGTGCTGTGTTATATAACTCTGGACCGAGTTTGTGTTCATAGAAGGTCAAATTATGCAATAAATGCAACTAATTTGTGCTTTTCTCTAATTAACGCTCATCAAGGCTGCATCCCAGACTGCCTAAAGCCGTATGCTTAATTATCAGCAACGCCATTCATGTACTGATGGCGGTATTCGTTTTACGAACTTTCCCCAATACTAGCAAACCTGTCTACAAAGTCAAATTTGTTCGGACCGCTAGCTAGTCACAGAGCATAACAAACGAGTGTAAGAAGGCAGACCTTCGCCTCCCATCCACAAACCTATTAACATCACATTGCATGGTAATTACAGCACTTATTGTATACATTACTGTTATTATTTTATACTGTTTATTCATTTTATATGTTTTACTGTTATTGTTTTTCTTAAGTGCGGCATTCAGTAATGCGGTAAACTACCGTTTTTATAGCGTTAGTTATAGTTAGGAGACATGCGTAGCCAATAGCGAACGCCACGAACAAATTCATGCTAGGATCGATCTCTTGGAACGTAATTCGTTCGTGGGGTTTGGAGCGTTTGTACTGAAAAAGATCTATTTCTTCTTTTAGAGGAGAAGAACCACTATACCGTGTAGCCAGTAACGTTATGTAATGTTAGACAGCGGATGTCTAATTGCAATAAAAGGGAATAGACTGAATGACATAATGCTATAATGTGATCCCGTGAGCATCTCGGCTAGAATAAGTTCGTACAGTCTTGTTCATTGTCCTCGTGCTCCGGCGTTAGTCACGAAAGAATGCCAGCTACGTGCTGAACTGTGTAAACAAACGTGAGCGAGAGAAATGTGACTTTGACCTAGTTGTGAACTTTTTCTCTGGAAAAATTAAGGATAAATAATGAACCCCCACCCGAGAGCATATTTTCCACACATTGTTTTAAATGATTATTTATTTATTTATTTTTGTCAACCTCTGTAAAGTTATCCAGTCCATCTGCTCATGGCTAAACCGTGATGAACACATACCAGGCAGTCAAAATACACACACTAGGCGCAAGCAGAAATGACTTCATTACTCTTTATGCTGTGGTCCAGCTCTAGTGGAGGATTTTATTCACCTGTGACAGTCACAATGACATTTAGTGCCGAAGTCCTTAGTCATGCTGATGATTGTTTTTATTTATTTATTTTGTAGCGCTTATCTTTTCGGGGTTTGTCTAATATTCCATTCTCCGTTTCAAAACCCGTATGGACTCATCATAAGTTCGCACTTTGCTGATGTCACCAAAGTGCTATGGGAGGTCCATTGGGTTTAGCGTGCCATTTGGGACGTGGCCTAAAACAACAACAACAACATGCAATAAGTGCACCAAGTTTTGTCTACAAAGACCTGCACTATTGTAGAATAAACAGGATCATTAAACGACTTTAGGCAGTTTATGTAATCTACTCGGACAGACGCGGCAACAAAAAAAAGAAAAAAAAAAACGGAAAGAAACACAAACACGGCGCGATTGCAAGAACTTTCCAGCGTTTATTTTGGTGTATATTTGTGTAGGGTTTGTTATCGTGGAGGTTGCTGGCTGCCAAGAGTGTGGTAATAGGGAAGCCGTATACAAACCATGCGGACGGGAGGAGATAGAGCCCTGTGCGCCTCGGGGAGGAAATGATGTCCGTGTTATCTTATACTGTTACACCCCAGAGTGACTGCACGCGAAGGCCAGGAGCGGCTGATAGCGTCTTCCCGAACTGAACTTCTGCTTGGGATCGTTATACAGTATCCTTGCCTTAACATGCTAATGTTACATGATTTAAGTTCAGCGAGAAACCCGATCTCAAGTCGATGGCCAACTTTTCGCTGATGAAGCATTCTTTGAACATATCAGTGTTAGGGGACGTATTTTGACTGGAATGACTTTGCCTGGGCTAGACGTTTCGAACCCCAATGCGAAGACGAATGACGAGGAATGACGCATGAACTGGCATTAAAGCGTTCGCTCGTCGCCGCCGCGCAAATCTAATTCACTAAGACAAGCTTTACTGTACAGTCCTTTCCTCTAATGGCATGTGGGGCTCCCTGTGGGATCTGCTGGTGTGGACAAATGTTTTGCTTTATGATAAGGTTTAGTGTGTATCCACAATCTTTATTCGTGTATCCATTCCTGGATTACTCATAATCTTTTGCTTCATTTTTGCTTTACTGTCTTTATATATATATTTGCTCACATTTGTTTCAGATCCTGTTTCCCAGAGCCACAGATATCCAGTGTATTGCCCAAGGTGTTGCCCAGTCTTGTAAGAAATCTCTCATTTATGACACTGGATAGCTAAGTGAAAGATACTGTGCTGGTTGTAGGGCTATGAACTAACTCAAGCTCGGAGTTAGTAACCCTGAAGAAATATATACATGAGCAGCTCTGACAGTATTCCTGACTAAAGGGTGGTGGTCCAGTGCTTAAGGCACAAAGTTTCTGGTCATTAGGTTGGCAATTCGAGCCCCACAACACCACCAGGCTGCCACTGGTGAGCCCTTGAGCAAGGCTCTTAACCCTGTTTGCTCCACAGGTGCTGTACGATGGCTTGACCCTGCACTCTGACCCCAGCTTCCTGGGATATGCGAAAATCAGGAGTGGTCTAAGGCGCTGGGCTACTGAACGGAAGGTTGGGGTTCGATCCCCGGTATCGCCAAGCTGCCGCCCTTGGGTCCTTGAGCGAGGCAGCTTAACCCCCTGTGGTCCCCTCCAGGGGCTGGTCGACCCTGCGCTCTGACCCCACATTCCAAAACAAGCCGGGATATGCGAAGAGAGAATATCACTGTGCTGTAATGTGTATGTGAGACTATTCTAAAGCACAGCTATATATATATCTAATATATATATATATATATATATATATATATATATATATATATATATATATATATATATATACATATAATCATTTCTCAGTTTATTTTTTAATCTGTACTCAGCATTTCAATGAATCCCGATGGTGTCCAGTAGGGTTGAGGTCAGAGCTCTACAGGTTTGGTGGCTCCTCGTTCAAGTGGAGGGAAAGTTTAATGCTGCCAAAAAATGCTCCACCGCCATGTCCAAAAGCCCTCCCTTGTTGATGTTTTTCACCTCGGTGAAATTTGAGCCCTCGCTATTTATAACCGTCACACCGATCACAAATTTAGCACCGGCATCAGGGTATTCAAGATCAAGACAAAAAGAATAGACATTTGTAGTAATGCAACCCCTTGTCTTTATTATCAGCCCAAAATGTGTGAAGTGCAGTCATTTTTTCTTCCGTTGTGACCACATTGCAGTATTTGCATATACCTCACGTAACTCTCCCTCACTATATATATATATATATATATCTATATATATATATATCTCTCTATATTTATATATATATAAAATATATTATATAAATATATATATTTTTATATGGGTCACGGGGAGCCTGTGCCTATCTCAGGCGTCTATGGGCATTTAAGGCAGGATACACCCTGGATGGAATGCCAACCCATCGCAGGACACACACCCACATTCGCACTCACACACACACACACTAGGGACAATTTTCCAATGTGCCAATCAACCTACCGTGCATGTTTTTGGACCGGGAGGAAACCGGAGAACCCGGAGGAGAAAACCAACCCTGAGAAGCACGGGGAGAACATGCAAACTCCACATACACACATGGCCGAGACGGGAATCGAACCCCGGATCCTGGCGGTGTGAGGCGAACGTGCTAACCACTAAGCCATATATGTATATACACATACACACAGAAACCAACGCTTCATGCCGTGCTCATTGTCTATTTGTGTCATGAGTACTTGCCAACAGTGTATGCACAATCCGTCCCGTCATCATATAATCTGAATCTGCAGCCGAGGCAAACGTTGTTCTTGTTTCCGCGCCAAGACATTTGATCATAACCCCCCCTTTTTTTTAAGCTGCTTTCCATTGCCTAAACACGTCAAAGGGCATGCCTTCATGAAGCAGTGCCGTTTGTGTTCCATTTGTTAATCCTATAAAGCTATTAGAATGTGTTTATTGACTTGGCTTTGAAGGTGTGACACCATGGATTTATTTGAATAGAATAGAATCACATGTACATTACATCACAGTGAAATTCTTTCTTCACATATCCCAGCGTGTTGTTGTTGTTGGGGTCAGAGCGCAGGGTCAGCCATGATACGGCGCCCCCTGGAGCACAGAGGGTTTTGCTCAAAGACCCAAGGGTGGCGATACCGGGGGCTGGAACCCCCGACCTTCCGATCAGTAACCCCTTAAACCACTGAGATACACCCCCTGCTCCTTTCGAACAAAACAAATAAACAAGGCATATAGTTAAAGGACAGGGATGAAAATGACTGATGGTCTAAAAATACTGACCAAGACCAGACATGCAATTAATAATACATTCACTTCCTGTAGTCTCTTAAGTAGATTCTTTTTCTTTTTCCTTAAGAAAACCCTCGGACAGACTTAAAAAAAAAGAAATAGAAGGCGACCACGTCGAAACCCTGCGTATTAGAACATCATCAATGCCATCCACAAATCTAATTCACTAAGACCACCTTTGCTGTATAGTCCTTTCCTCTAACGGCATGTGGGGCTCCCTTGGGGATCTGCTGCTTTGGACAGATGTTTATTTGCTATATTACAAGGTTGCGTGCATGTCCCAATCCTCGTCTATCCATTCCATGCTCATTTAAACATTTCCGTAAAGTCCGTTTTTATTTATTTCTATTTTACAAGGGGAAACCTTTCACCTGGCGATGAGTCGCTTTTTGTCTCCTCCCCACGGTCTCGCCTTATGAACCGCGTCCTTTGTCTTAGTCTTAACGGATTTCCTGAGACAAACAGGCTGTTGGTTGCTTTGTAACGTTGGCCTGCCAGAATCTCCCTCGTAGGGGCCCCTTTGACGTTTACAGTCAGACCTCCAGTCACACAGTCTTTCCCAGACACACACACACACACACACACACACACACACACATATGCATGCACACACAAACCCAAACACACTGCAGCCTAGAGCCGGCTCTGCAGCACAGTTTGAACAGAGTGAGTAGAGAGTCAGGATTGCCCAGAGTAAAGGAAGCGATGGGAGGGACCTCACGGGGGACGAGTTAGAGTATGCTAGATTAGCACGTGCTAGGAGGAGAGAGAGAGAGAGAGAGAGAGAGAGAGAGAGAGAGAGAGAAAGCGAGAGAGCGCTTTGTGTGCCTGCTTTTTCACAGGCTCTGCAGTCGCGCAGGGCATGACAGCTGGAAGACATGGGCTTTCCAACAGGACAAGGTAGCCTTGAGATGAGAGATTTCCTTTCCAGCGTTCTCACCGCTTCTTCTTCCCCCGAAGCTCCCGTCCTTTAGTAAAGCAGGGCTGAATTAATCAGAGCTGTCTGCGCTAAGAGGATCAATAGCTTCCGCCTGTGCCGTGCACGAGACGAGCGTCCTCCACTCCTTGATGCGTTTCTACCCGCTGGAGGATTGGATGAGCCAGACCTGCCCTGTTGTTTTGCTCTATGGCATCCCAGCGCATTGCAGGACAGCGTAAAGGACGGAAACTTTGTCCCACCCGAGGCTTCCCCCGATGCACAAGCTCGCAGGACAGCAGCACGGGTCTGACAGCGTGCGACAACAATGAAGGGCAGCGTCCGGACTTTTTCCACAATGGGATGAGTTTGGCGCGATTCAGGAGCGAAGAAGCCGGGAAGTGATGACCCCTTCAGAACGCTTCGGTTGCGGTCCAGACTCGCTCTCGCATGGGTGGTTTCCTTTCCGTGTTATGTCGGATTTACGTCCGCAAGTGCTCGTTTTGCTGCCTTATAACTTTCGTATGGACTTTGTAAAGGATTAGAGCGTGTGCTGAGAAATTCGGCATGCCTTTGAGACGCGTTTGAAGTGGAAGTATGCAAGGCGAGTGGGGATAATGACATTCTCTAGACCTGTGTGAGGGTTTTTATTTTATTTTTTATTTTTTCAAATTTATTTATATATATATATATATATATATATATATATATATATATATATATATATATATATATATAAAGGTTTTGTATAGATTTCATTCTGCCTTAAATGAAGGCCGGCTGCACTTGCACGGGACTGGAGGCGAAAATGATGCAAGTCAATAATTTCCCACTCAGGAGGCATTCGTGGATATGGTGAGTACTGAGGATTTTATTCAGTTAACATGTTAAAATGCATTTAAAAAAAAAAAGCATGTGATTGAAGCCACGGAGATTTATATCATGGAGTAATTCATAGTCCAGGGGAAAGACCCTCCTGTACTGTGCCTGTACTAACTAGACATCAGAGGAGGTGGTGTGTCTCTTCTTATCACGTCTAAACCTCTCCGGCATTGGGGCGGTGCGTTAACTCGCCGCACTTTGCTAGTGCTGAGGGGCCTGTGCCAGAAAAAGAGGAATTCACATAAAATATTCAGAAGAACGAGCATTACTTGATGGCGTTGGTTGTGGTGTACGTTTGCCTCGTGTTTGCGTTACTGTACAGCTTACCTCATCGTCTCGGACATCTTACATCTTGTACATTGTGACACTTCAGGTGTGTCGTGGGTGACCTTGTATGAGCAACATTCTCCCCGTCCAAAGCGGTGTTAACACGCTAAAAGAAGCAGGCGGTTTGTATCGGACGCAGGGAGCTCAATGAATCAAAGCCCGACAGGGAGGTTGCCCGGCTGAGGTTATGAGAGCGACGTCCTGCCAGCGGTAAGCCCTGTGACGTACGCTAATGGGGCTACACAGGTGTACAACATAACCTTGTTGAAGGATCTGATGGAAGTGTTTGCTTTCTTTAAGACTAGACAAACAGAATAAGGGAGGCACGCACCAGAGTCAGCCGCATGACACATGGCTTTACCAAAAAAAAAAAAAAAAGACAAGCATTTAAGTCTGGGCTGATTCCTTATTATTTTTTTGCCCGGTTATGATTTCCTCAATGTTTTCCTTTAACAGCAGGATCAGGATACGGTCAATTGCAAAACAGCATCCAGTAATAAATCTGCCATGCAATGCGGGGTGCTGGAGGTAAACGACCGGTTAACCGCGTTCCATCAATCCATCAATGATTTCTAGCGCATATGAAGCCGATGTGTGTGTGTGTGTGTGTGTGTGTCGACACTATTTACACATTGCAGGGTGGAGTTAACCTCTTGCTCCAGACTGGTGCATCTACATCCTGCTGCTTTTAGGCGTTGAACTCTATCTTCCTCCAGACACGGATGATTGGATCAGATGTCTCAGTTGAAGGTTTCATATGAAAGCAGGTGGATTATTGCTTGTTCAAAACATTTCCAGAGTGCAGGTCAATGGGCTCAGTATTTTTAGTTACTTTAGTTTTAGTACTGTTGTATGTAGTTGATATGTATATATATATATATATAATTATATTATATATATATATATATATATATATATATATATATCGGATAGAATATTTAGATGTATAATATTATATATTATATTATTATATTATATATATATATATATATATATATATATATATATATATAATATATATATATATAATATATATATATATATATATATATATATATATATATATATATATATTATATATATATATATATATATATATATATATATATATATATATATATAGATATATATATATATCTATATATACAATATTTAGATGAACAACATTTAGTTGTTATCTATTAAATGATCTATTAGCATTCTGGGAGTTCCTATATTTCCTATGACTGCAGTGGGATTTTTAGACCAAATAAAACGATATATAAATAAATATAATATAAATATATAAACCAAATAAAACTTTCTATTTTGGAATAGTACAAGTGGGTGTCACAAGCAGCAGAAACGACAAACATTTTCAGGAAATGTTCTTATGGTTTCCAATACGAAAGCTTGTCAGATGAAATAGGAAGGAGGAAGCACGTCTGGAAATACCTTTGAAAATGAGATAGTGAAAATGTTAGCTGACATGCCAACCAAATAATTGCGGCTTCTACAGAATCCATTTCGGCAAACACAAACAACAGATATGACACAAGACCAAAATATTTGGACAAACCGGGAGGACAAAGTTGGAGGCACACAATTTTATAGACTGTCTTTGGATACAGATGAGAGAATTAAATGAACTTATTTAATATAAATATACAGAAATGAATATTTTCATTCCCTTGAACTAGGTACGAGTAAAAGGTCATGCATGACCCAGAGCACTGAGCGCTGTTGGGATGAATCGGAATGCTGACTGCTCTCCAGGCCGCCTTACCCTACATCATCGCCTGCATCTAGTAACACCCTCGAGGCTGAATAAGCACAAACCTCCAGAAGCAGACTTGAAAATCTCGTGTAACATCTTCCCAGAAGAGTGGAGTTATTATATAAACAATTTGGGAACAAATATCGAACGTAATTTTTCTTTTGATAGGACTTTCTGCTTTCATTCCAGATGTTAAACTGACTCACTGTTTACATTTACAGCATTTAGCAGAAGCCCTTATCCATCAAAAAAGTACCAAAAATGCTTTGCGTCTCGATCTATAAATAAATAAACACTAGTTTACTAGTCGCATACTTAAGATACAAACAAGTTTTTTTTTTATAAATATTATTAGTGTGTATCTATATATATATGTATATATATATATATATATATATATATATATATATCTATATATATATATATATATATATATGTGTGTGTGTGTGTGTGTTTTTATTTTATTTATTTATTTATTTATTTTTGTAACCAAGACAAGACAATTTCTGGTACATTGAAAACATGCCGGGCCACGGTGGCTTAGTGGTTAGCACGTTCGCCTCACACCTCCAGGATCTGGGTCCCGTCTCGGTCATGTGTGTGTGGAGTTTGCATGTTCTCCCCATGCCTCAGGAGGTATTTCTCCGGGCTCTCCGGTTTCCTCCCGGTCCAAAAACATGCACGGTAGGTTGATTGGCACCTTGGAAAATTGTCCCTAGTGTATGAATGTGTGAGAGTGTGTGTCCTGTGATGGGTTGGCATTCCATCCAGGGTGTATCCTGCCTTAATGCCCATAGACGCCTGAGATAGGCACAGACTCCCCGTGACCCGAGGGAAGATCGGATAAAGCGGTAGATGAATGAATGAATGAAAACATGCGATTAATCACAAGTTATATCATGGCCGTTGTGCGATTAATCACGATTAAATGTATTAATCGATTGACAGCCCTAATTTAAACAAAATACAAACTATTATGACTTCATCTTTGAGCATGAGAAGGATCCTGGGACTCCAGACTGCAGTTTATTTAGAGGCGTATTAACAGCTTGAAGTTTGAGACTTCCAGTTTCAAAACAAGTGTTTGAGAGGATCGGAACAAGGTTTGGCGCCTGCAGTTGGTTGTATTAGTCAAACGGTGATTAGAAAAGGAATTTTAATGGCGTTCCTTTGTTGAATAATTGAGAGCACATGGCCCGCATGGAGCATGATGCGAGAGTGCCCGGGTTTATTACCAAAGCGGTGACAAATAGGGTCGAATACTTTATTTGCTCATTTACACATGAAAATGTTGTTCTTTCTAAATAGTAATAATAATAATGGATTATTATTTTATAGAGGAGAAAAAAAAGACAATTGACATATGTCAGTATGTCAAATAAGACAATATGTTTTAGCATGAAATATCTGTACATCAAATTTGATGTCACACACACATACATACATAGCATGACATGCAGTGAAATGTAAAGAAAAAAGAAATAGTGCAGACGTTTCTAATAAATAAATGGAAAAAAATAAAATAGACCAAAGCTATTAAGACGTAGTAAGACTAAGGATGAGAGTTAAAAGTGTAATGGATAATGGATGGTATGTGTGGCAGACATGGCAGTGTGTCTACATGTACAATATTCGTCCTTGTTTTAAAGTGAACAAATAATAACCGTACTTATATTTCAAGGGAATCCTTATGATTGAACAGTGGATTGCAAACTCTAATGATCTCTATAATGGTATAGTATTTTTTTCTCCTCAATTGGAAACCTCTGCGCGCAGTCGGGGACGGTTCCACATCAACGGCCTAAAGATCCATACAATTACCGAGCAACACAAGGACATTGCTGATGGATTCTGTAATAAATATCACCAGTCTACTACAGTGGCTCAGACCCCCAGGCTGCATTTATTCGCCGACCACAATAATGATGGACTGTAACGAATGCCACCCAGATTTCCCTTTTGATTCGGGTTCCTCTAAAGCTTTCTTCTTCGTGCCATGAGCGGGAGTTTTTCCCCCCCGCCTCTTTTTATTGCCGGCTTATCTTTGTAACGCTGCCTTAAGACAATGTCTGTTGTTAACAGCGTTATATAAATAAAAAAAAGGAGTGAATTGAATATAGTAGATTATAGTACTGCGGATGAGTAATGGATCACATTAAGATTAACTGGTGTCATGCAGATGAGCAAAGTTCCCATTTGAGTTTTCCCCATGACACCTTCGCCTTGGGCTTTAGAGGCGATTCTGATCTCTCTGCATGTCTGCTCTGTTTCACTATATACTCTGTTTCTATATATTACAAATGTATTCTGTTGAGTTCTTGATGACTTGCAATGTAGATAAAAGAAGGAAAAGCCTGTATATCCTGTAACGATCAATCTAATTGGTGATTGCAAATAGGGCGGGACGATCCTTGCTAAAATGTAAATCGCGATTTTTTTTGTCTATGGGAATTGAGATCACGATTCTCTCACACAATTCTCATTTTTTTCAACAAAGGTTTAAGTACAAATACAGGACAGTCAATTAAAGTGCAGTAACAAAAATAGTCTATCAATAACGGTTTAAAAAATACCAATAATGTGAATGTAGCATGTGAATGCAGGGAGGCTGGTTTTTACTTCTGCGCGGAGTGAACGCTGTAGCCTTCGCACGTAGCCGACCCCGTCGTGAGCGTTTATACTTCTGCGTCGCTCTGCAGTGACTATTCCCATACACTAGTTGGCGGTGGTGCGGTGTTTGAGTTTGTTTGCTGTTGTTTTTTTCAGTTTTTGCTGTAGCTACAATGGTGAATTCCTGCAATGACAGAAATTAGCGGGCAGTCTTTGTAAAATGTCGATAAAGAATCATAGACATGTTTATATTTTCTTACTTAGGAATGCGCCGGAATACGTACGATGCTACACCGGAAATACGTTGCTAAGCCGACCAATCCCAGACATCGCTCAGCGTCTAGGTGATGCGTAGGATATGCATAGGTAGGCTTGACGCAGAAGTAAAAACTAACCTATACTTGGATGTGAATAGCCGTCATTTAGGAACGAGATCATATATATATATATATATATATATATATATATATATATATATATATATATATATATATATATGGATCGAGATCGTGATTTTTTTTTTCCCTATTAATCGTTCCGCAACTGAAAGGACAAGCATTTTTTTTCCAGCTTGTCATTTATTGTTGGATATATTTCAGGCACTCTGGTTTCAGTGTGTCCTTCACTATATTAACATGTCAGTGTAGCTTATTTTAGTGATGTTTTCTATTCACGGTGTGCTGTCCATTGGCAGTAATAGGGAAATCAAAACTTTGCAAACAAAGAAGGCAAGCAAAGGAGGGAAGAATGGACTCTGTTCTTCATTAGTATTATAAGGCTCCTACACAAAACACACAGCATGCAGGAACTAGTGTTAAGAATTGGCCTGAAGGCAGCCAAAACAGGTGTGTGAATGTGTGTGTGTGTGTGTGTGTGTGTGTGTGTGTGTGTGTGTGTGTGTGTGGTTGATGGGTGTGGGTATGTGTATACCTATAACCGCTACAGTATGAGGTTGTGCTGCTACACCAGTCAGAATACACTCAGCTTAGGAACAATAAGCCTTTCTTTATTGTACAAACAATAATAGCTTTCAGATTTGTTGTCCTTCGAGAGTTCTATCATCACGATACTAAATAAACATGACACATTCTTACTTCAGGTACATTTTGACTCTGAATTCTGTTCATGTTACTGCTCCGAGGTAGGAAAATGAGTCATTCTGTAGATGAAGGTGTGTGTGTGCTTTAGGGTTTCACTCACATCATGTGTTAATCCAGGTGTCATTTTAGGCAGACATTTTAATGTTAAAACACAGGCAGTATATATATATATATATTGTTTTTTTAACTTAAACATGCACCTCTTTATACATTATATAAACAAAAATAAGATGTGCAATCAGCTAGACTTTGTAGTGCTCACATGAAGATTTGTGTTTAATCAATCACACAAGCATTTGTAAAGTCTGGTACTGATGTCGAGGGAGTATGCCATTCATCCCAAAGGTGTGTGTGTGTGTGAGTCTGACAGTTGCAGGTCACTCAAGAGCTTCTACTTTAAACCATTGTTAACCATGTCCATTGCTCACTTTGTGTACATGCTGGTACAGGTTTGGGTCTCCTGGGTCAAGTTGAGAATTTGTATGATACTTTAATCACAGGTGTCTTAAACAATGGTCTGTCTCCAGCTTTGTGCTAAAAGAAGATTGGGTTACAAGGATATATATATATATATATATATATATATCCCCAAAAAAGCAAGTTTTACAAGTCTATCCGTTGATCTCCTGAGCGGCGTTTTCTATACGTCCGTCTCAGTCTTTGTCCATATATATTGTAGTGAACACAGACATTCCTAATTGTTTTAAATCTTTTAAAACATTGTTTATTAAACATGATTGGGGAAAAAGTGAAGGTTAAGTGCTGGAAAAGATGCAGATGTTTTTAAACCTTATATCTTACGAACATAGGAGACATGCGTAGTCAATAGCAAAACATCATTAACAACTTACGAACAAATCCACACGAATTCTTGGAACATAACTCGCTCGTAAGCTGGGATTCGAATGTTTCTGTCTGTGTGTGTGTGTGTGTGTGTGTGTGTGTGTGTGTGTGTGTGTGTGTATGTATATATATATATATATATATATATATATATATATATATATATTTTTTTTTTTTTTTTGCTTGAGGGCCCACTAGTGGCAGCTTAGTGGCAGTCAGATTTGAACCCTTGATCTTCCGGCCCAGAGGCCAATGTCTTAACCACTGAGCTCCCACCTCCCATTTTAGCGTTAAATGGTGTTGGCCGCTGTTTCAAAACGCTCTTTTACATTGCTCAAAAATCTCCTACAGGTGTTTTATGTGTACATAACTAATCGATGAGAGCATGGAGCCTGTGGCCATGGAGGAGGGGACCATTCTTGTTATGATTGAAATGCCTACAAAATACTCGCAAAAGAATTACAGAGAGAGGTTTTTTTTCTTTTCATTTGTCACCTGTGTATATATCGCTTCTCGCATGAGGCAAGAATGAACTCCTACGTCATTCGTTGCAGGAAGCTGGCAAGTATAGCCAGCGGTTTTAAAGCAGGTACATAAAACTGGTTTACAGGCATTTATGATTAAAAACACCACTGCTTGGAAGTTATGAAAGGCAAATGCCAACAACGTGGTCTGGTCTTGTTAAATCATCACTCCAGCTTTGTTTCCTCTCAGCTTGGCACTGTTAACACGAAATAGCTTTTGATATGACGTCAAACAGGAAATTTCACTCCGGAGCTTCAATACTCTTCCATGCAAATTCCGTTGTTAATGAATAGTATGGGATGTTTCTCATGGTCATCCAAATGTCATCTAAAATAACGCCGAGGAAAAGGGACAGTATAACATTTCAGACAGTTCGATCTGATCATTTCTCTGGGATCGGAAACCAGATTTCCTCAGCTCTGCACAGTCACCGTGACTTTCGTTTGCTTACAGGAATGGACTATATAGTATACACTATATGGATAAGGGTACTGGGACACCTGCATTTTCTTGTCATATAGGGAAGGGTTGTAGGGAATGGGTATCTAGGAGGGGTAGCTCAGTGGTTGAATGGTGGGGGTATCTCAGTGGTTGTAGTGAAGGGGTATATAGGGGGTAGCTCAGTGGTTGTAGGGTGGGGGTAGCTCAGTGGTTGTAGAGAGGGGTAGCTCAGTGGTTGTAGGTGAGGGGGTAGTTTAGTGGTTGTAGGAGAGGGGGTAGCTCAGTGGTTGTAGTAGAGAGAGGGGGTAGCTCAGTGGTTGTAGGGAAGGGGTAGCTAGGGGGTAGCTCAGTGGTTGTAGGGTGGGGGGTAGATCAGTGGTTGTAGGGTGTGGGGTAGCTTAGTGGTTGTAGGGTGGGGGTAGCTCAGTGGTTGTAGGGAAGGGGTAGCGGGGTAGGGGGTAGCTCAGTGGTTGTAGCGAGGAACGTAGCTCAGTGTTTGTAGGGAGGGGAGTAGCTCAGTGGTTGTAGCGAGGGAGTAGCTCAGTGGTTTGTAGGGAGGGGGTAGCTCCGTGGTTGTAGCGAGGGCATAGCTCAGTGGTTGTAGGGTGGGGGTAGCTCAGTGGTTGTAGAGAGGAGGGTAGCTCAGTGGTTGTAGCGAGGGTATAGCTCAGTGGTGGTAGGGTGGGAGGGGGGTAGCTCAGTGGTTTTAGAGAGGAGGGTAGCTCAGTGGTTGTAGTGAGGGGGGTAGTTTAGTGGTTGTAGAGAGGGGGTAGCTCAGTGGTTGTAGGGAAGGAGTAGCTCAGTGGTTGTAGCAAGGGCATAGGTCAGTGGTGGTAGGGTGGGGTGGGGGTAGCTCAGTGGTTGAGGGGGTAGTTTAGTGGTTGTAGAGAGAGGGTAGCTCAGTGGTTGTAGTGAGGGGGTAGTTTAGTGGTTGTAGAGAGAGGGTAGCTCAGTGGTTGTAGGGAAGGAGTAGCTCAGTGGTTGTAGGGAGGGGTAGCTCAGTGGTTGTAGAGAGGGTAGCTCAGTGGTTGTAGGGTGGGGGGTAGATCAGTGGTTGTAGGGTGTGGGGTAGCTTAGTAGGGTTAGTAGTGGTTGTAGGAGGGGTAGCTCAGTGGTTGTAGGGAAGGAGTAGCTCAGTGGTTGTAGGGAGGGGGTAGCTCAGTGGTTGTAGGGAGGGGGGGTAGCTCAGTGGTTGTAGGGAAGGAGTAACTCAGTGGTTGTAGGGAAGGAGTAGCTCAGTGGTTGTAGGGAGTGGGGAGGGTGGGGGTAGCTCAGTGGTTGTAGGGAGGGTGTAGCTCCGTGGTTGTAGCGAGGGCAGGGTAGCTCAGTGGTTGTAGGGTCGGGGGGTAGCTCAGTGGTTGTAGAGAGGGGGGTAGCTCAGTGGTTGTAGAGAGGGGGGTAGCTCAGTGGTTGTAGGGTAGAGGGGGTAGGGTGCTTCAGGGGGTAGCTCAGTGGTTGTAGAGAGGGGGTAGCTCAGTGTTTGTAGGGAAGGGTGCCTATAATGTAACAGTCATTATTGATAATTATTGTGAGAAATCAAGAACATGTTTATTGTCTTCACATATAAATATAATAATAATAATAATAATAATAATCTATAAATACAGACTGAGCAGATTTGTTATTTGTTTTAAGAGTGTGTTAAACTGGTAGCCCTTTGTATGATCAAGTACCCAGAAGTATCTCATAGTTTTAAAATGGTTGGTGACCCCTGGTCTAGGATCTCATTGGATGTGTTAGTATTACATTTTCACTCCACTTGAACTAGGAAACCCAAACCTGTTCCATCATAAGCAAATTGTCACAGGTCAGAGCAAGTTTTATGAAGATATCGTTTAAATGGGTTGGAATGCAGTATCTTGAGTAGACCTATTACAAGGCTCTGACCTCAATCCTATTGAACACCTTCGGAATGGATTGGATATTGATTTGCACCTCAGGCCTCCTCACACTACATCAGTATATTACTGATATGTTTGAAAGAGCATAGATCTAGTGCAGGGGTCGGCAAGCCGCAGCTTCTCTTTCATCCTGGTGGCTTTAAAAATCATTCATAAATAATGAATGAGTATTTAATTAAATTGTATTTTAAGTTTTTAACTCTAAATTAGAAGATTATGGAAACATCTTGAAACATCTAAATAAAACGTATTCAAATTATTTGTCGTTCTTAATATGCGTCACTACCGCCAATGTGCAACAACCACCAGCGCCCAGCATACAGCCCTGATGTACAGACACTATGGGCAGAAATCACATTAATCAAGTATGATAAACATTTTTATTGC
>JACRUU010000028.1:15061763-15104263 GCA_030449085.1 Kryptopterus vitreolus
TGAAAATAATATCTTCTAATCTACCCCCTATCTACCCCTCTTCTACCCCCCCCCCCCCCCCAAAAAAAAGAATAGAATTCAATATGACCTTTCATGTTCATCCTTTTACAGTCTTGTTGGAATCTGTGTGGTCATTAGACAGGCTCGGTAGATGTAACAGTAACCTGTGGTGGTGATTATTACTGCAGTCTCTGGCACACAAGCTGTCAGAGGCACCAGCTTCCCCCTACCACATCAAATATGCTCCCAGGTGATTGTCCACATGGCACGGTCTAATTAAAAAACGTTGCAGTTTGATGGGAAAACTTCCCGCATGGCCGTATTGACAGTGGTGGCATCTTTCTGCTGTGGCGCTACGTATTTATGTCGCATAACCGGAGACTTTTATTTACCAATAAGCATATCGGGTAGCGCTTATAAGGTGCGGGAAGAAACCCGGTGACATTTAAGTCCAACCCGCGTGACTCTGCTATACTTTAGATGCTTCAGATGCCGCTTTTCGGTTGTTCTTAGATGGAGGCTTTGTTCTGTTCCGGTGTTATTTTGTGACGTCTATGACGATGGGAACGTTTATTTGTTTGTCCCGGAATTGAAAAAAGAAGATGAAAATTATTGCTCGGAGGATCATG
Organism: Kryptopterus vitreolus; assembly: GCA_030449085.1. Lineage (NCBI taxonomy): Eukaryota > Metazoa > Chordata > Actinopteri > Siluriformes > Siluridae > Kryptopterus > Kryptopterus vitreolus. The sequence continues at coordinate 15,062,393 of JACRUU010000028.1, forward strand.
GTTGGAGTGTTAAGACCTAGTTTTAATGAAGATTTGGGAGTGTAGTGTCGGGTTCGGGTTAATGACGTCATTGCGGTACAGAACCAGAAGGAGAATTGATGGAATTGGGGATTGTTGACTAGAACATACCTGGAATATTCCATATTTTTTTATGGAGCAGGGTGATGTGACATATAAAATTCGATTATTGATACAGGGGGGGAAAATGTGTGCGCTATTTGTACCTGTTTGTAGTGGGTGTTTATCCCGCAGCATCACACACACACACACACACACACACACACACACACACACACACACACACACACACACACACACACCTCTCCATTTAACAACGTGGTTCTGTTTGAGGTGCCCGAATAAATTAGTCGTACCTTTACTTTTACAGCGGGGCTTCGGTTTGTCGAACGCCTGAAGTTCTAAACCCGAAGCATTTCCATATTACTGATGAAACCCCGCCCCTCTTTGAGACTTCGGATTTGTCACACCGCCATGTTCTATTTGGTGTTTCACAGGTACCGGGTGGGAGGCGGAGATCTACGGAAGCTCGTTGTGCCAAGGTGAAATCGTAAAATCGATTTTCATTATTAAACATAAACCATAAACCCGAATGAAACGATAATGACGATTAAATCTCCCAGCTCTAGTGCCAGGATGCTGAGTGTATGTTTGCACGCTGTATCTATCTTTAGTATATTATGGTGTGTGTGTGTTTGTCGCTGGAATTTTGTTGACCGCTACATTCTAAGAACTTCAAAGGATCTTTACATTTACAGCATTTAGCGTACACTCTTATCCAGAGCGACGTACAAATAGCGCTTAGGTGTCAATCTAAGAATAAACATTTACACATTTACATTTGCGGCATTTGGCAGACGCCCTTATCCAGAGCGACTTACAACTGAGCAATTGAGGGTTAAGGGCCTTGCTCTAGGGCCCACTAGTGGTAGTTTGGTGGTTGTGGGGTTTGAACCTGCGATCTTCTGGTCCAGAGGCCGACACCTTAACCACTAAGCCACTAAGCCACCACCTCCCCTCCCCTAAAGTCATTCAGGTATTGTTGGTTACAAACGTAAGATACAAAATAAGCATAGAAGACAGTTTAGGGATTTAAAAAAAATGTCAGTGAGAAGGAAGAAGTGTTAGTTTAAGTGTTGTTGGGAGAGATCGGAGTCTTCAGTCGTCGCTTGAAGATGCGCCAGTGACTCTGTTTGTTCGGACAGCCAGGGGAAGTTCATTCCACCACCTCAGTGCCAGAACAGAGAAGAGCCTTGAGCTGATCTTACCTCTTCCCCTGAGAGAAGGTGGAACTGGTAGAGCAGTTCCAAGATGACAAAAGATGACAAAAATGTCTTTACCCGACGAGGGTTGTGAATCGAAAATCTATTCCGATTCTGGAATCGGATCTTTAAGATTAAGATCGGATACTTTTTATGAAATTAAAATTTCGATACTTCTCATCAGGATCTTTTATCTTTTCTATGTGGTCATCCAAACATCACTTTAGAAGATGGACCTGTTAGGATTCTCGAGGCAGGAACTTCTGGGTTTCGACCATGTTTCCCACGCTGGGTATTTAAGGAGCTTCGTAAACTCCTCTTCTGCTTCTCAGGGATTTTTTTTTTCCGACTTCTGGTTGACCAGGATTATTATTCTCATTAAAGCTCTTTTGTTTTTACGCCAAGGAAAAACTCCCTGAGATGGTAACAGGAAGAAACCATGAGAGACTCAACAGAGAACCCCATTCTCATTTGGGTGTAGGCAAAACCCAATTTGGGAAGGATGTAGCCCAATTTGTGGAGGGTGTAGCTCAGTTTTTTAAGGTGCTGGGTTCCTGATCGGAAGGTAATGCCAAGCGAGTCCTTGAGCTACTTCCTTAACCCTCTGTGCTCCGGGGGCACCGTATCATGGCTGACCCTGCGCTCTGACCCCGGCATCCAAACAAGAAAGAATTTCACTGTGCTGTAATGTATATGTGATAAATAAAGACGACAGGTCCAGAGTGTAGCGTGGGGGGGGGTTGTGCTACAGCAGCTCAGCAGTGGCATATGTACATATATGTAGTGTCATATGTACACAAGCACACACTAAAATCTAGCACCCGGATGGAGGAACTGAGCGCTTAATAAGCCGGTTCCAGTTGAAGCGCCTTTCGTTCGTCGCCGACATCGGCATTGCGGAGCTCACAGGAAGCCTGTCTCGAAGGCTGTAAATACACCGACCTGAGAGTTAGACGTTTTTTGTTGTTTTTTTTTTTTGCTTTTCTTGCAGGGGAATGGGTGGTGGCACGTGCACTCATTAAAGCCTGCGTATAATTGAAGAACAGCTTTCCTTATATGGGCATCCAGACTGCAGGGAGGTTTGCTTGAGTAGAGAGTACGCATTCCAGCATTAAACATGATCTTAACAAAAACATTCCAGAGTTCCCTCTAAAGCGGCTTAGGTCACCAGGCTCTAGGCACTTTTTTTTTTTTTTTTTTTTTTTTTTTAAAACAGTCTGCTGGTATTCGGGGCATGCTCTGACTACATGACAGGGGAAAAACAGTTTTTTTTCTTTTTTTTGTTTTAAATTGTGTGAGTTGGAAATTCTATTAAAACCTCATTTGATGTGATCCGTTGGTTAATGAATAAGCTGAAATGATGCACGCATGTAATTCTTTAATGCTCTGCTTTTGCTGTCACTCGTAGCTTGTATAACGCCGAGGGGATCGAGTGAAAACAACACGTCCCCAAACAGCGCTTTAGATATTCCTTGTCGCTATGTTACAAAGGAGAGAAGTAGGGCTGCATTAATGAATTTATTTTTAATTTAAAAAAAAATCACGAAAATCACGATGTTGACCAAACACAGGGTCTGTGATTGGTCGGCTTGGCAGCGTATTTGCGGTGTAGCATCGTGCGTATTCCGGTGTATTCCTCCGTACCGTAGCAGCCAAAAGGATCATGGACGATTCTTCATTACCATTTTACAAAGACTGCCAGATAATTCCTGTCATTCACTATTCCTGAATTCACTATTGTTGCTACACAAAAACCCAAAACCCCAACGAGGAAACTCGAACCAACTAGTGTTTGGGAATAGTCACTGCAGAGCGACGCAGAAGTAAAAACCAGCCTCCCTGCGTTCACATCATGCTACGTTCACATTGTATTGGTATTTTTTTTAATAGTTATTTTTTACAATTCATTTTTATTGAAAAAAATGAGAATGGTGTGAGAAAATCGTGATCTTAATTCCCATGGGAAAAAGAGCACATTCACATTTTTATAAGGATCGTCCAGAGCTAAATAAAAGAGACCTGAATGTGGGTTTTTTTTAGGAGACCGGAAATATGAGGGTCCTTGTAAATCTTCTTTGTAAGCAAAATGAAAGAGCGTAATTGGACATATTTCAAGCTTTCCCAAACGCCAGCAGGAGAACGCCGAGCAGATACGGCATCATGTCATTTACGATTCTTTTGTCTCGCTCTCTGAGAACGACGACGCGATGTGCGTTCAGCCGCGAACGTACGCGTGTCTGCAAAGGCCGCAGGCGGGGTTTCCCGGACGCCAGACGTCAAATGCAGACGCGTAGCTTGGCTGCTGCTCGTCTTTTCAGGACGCGCCGGAAAGTCCTGTCCAAGTTGCCAGTGACATTTTTTTCTTTTTTTTCAATCTTTGCATCTCTTTTTGTGTTCCTGTGAGGCTGGTTTTCGGGTGACGTGTGCAGTGCAACCTGGGCATGAAGTGAGAAGACTTTGCATAAAGACATCCCCATTCTTTAACTTTCAATGGAACGAAGAATTGTTACGCCAAACAGGATTTCCTTGAATGCGGTCCTTCTATGGCACGTCCTACATGCGGCACTTTACGCACAACAGAACAACAGAAAACACACACTGTTTTTGTTTTTTTGTTTGTTCTTTTTTATTCTCCTAATGCGTTTTGCAAACAGTTGAAATGGTAAGACTTTAGAATGAAAGAAAAATTTAGAATTTAGAGAAAAAAAAAAGAATGAATAATAGATCAATATAAGTACCGAGACCATTCAGTCACACTTTTAAACAGACATCTGGATGGTGAGATTAAGAGAGGAGGCGGGGCTTCTCAGGAGTCGAGCGATACTGGTATGTAACGCTGTCAATCAAGTGACAAGCCGAAATCAAATTACGCATTCCGGGTGACGTAAATGCAGGCTGAAGTTTTGGCAGTCTTCCAAGTGTGAATAAAGCTGGATTATTATCAAGCCTGAACGATCCAGAAGGTATTGAGCAGCTGCATGTACAAAATAAGCAAAGTTAACCGTCTGACGTAAAAAAAAAAACAAAAAAAAAAGAATACTTTGGAAACATGTTTAATGACCGATTACTAGGTAACATATTAACCAACCTAGAAACATTGTGTGTAATAAAAAGCGATGTGCTTTATTAAACCCTGCCTTTAAGAATAAAACGCATTTACTCCTTTTTTTTTATCAATCTCCATTGTTTTAGCCATCTGCGAATAACTGATATTATCAGAGTCATTCTACTCCAAAAAAGGTGAGATAGTGAGACTGGGTTGTTTGTTGCTCGGTGGGATTGGTGGACGTTAGAATGCAGTTTAATCTAAGTGCTTGTCAGGAAGTAAAGAACCTCACTCTCATAATGTGTTTAGAATCCTGCAAATGTATTTGATGAGAACTGCTTTTTGAGTATGATTCGAGTAATGATTATTCATTGAACTGTTTTCTTTTTTTCCTTTTTTATTCCCCCCCCCATTTTTTAAATACCATTCCTACAGTTCTCACTCCAGAGCATATTAGAACTCATAACATTTTCTGTGGCCCGCAAGATCTTAAAAGGTGTACGATTGTCTTAAAATAAGGCTATGCTTCATTTAAAATGCGACAATTTTACCCGCATATTGACACCATTTTTACTGAGAGAAAAATGTGTAAGTTACAGTTACTTATGAAAATGTTAAAGATTGCAAATACGGTTACAGCTGAACATTCATTCATTCATTCATTCATTCATTCATTCACTTCATTCATCTTCTACCGCTATATCTGATCTTCCCTTGGGTCACGGGGAGCCTGTGCCTATCTCAGGGGCATTAAGGCAGGATACACCCTGGATGGAATGCCAAACCATCGCACATTCATACACTAGGGACAATTTTTCAAGGTGCCAATCAATCTACCGTGCATGTTTTTGGACCGGGAGGAAACCGGAGAACCCGGAGAAAAACCCCCTGAGGCACGAGGAGAACATGCAAACTCCACACACATGGCCCTGTCGGTGTGAGGCGAACGTGCTAACCATTAAGCCACCGTGCCCCGTACAGCTGAACAGTTTCTTTAAAAACCTAGGATATGGTGAGTAGTGATAATAATAATAATAATAATAATAATAATAACAACAACATGTTGTGCAGTGGTTTAGTAATTAGCACCTTCGCCTCACAACTCCAGGGTTGGGGGTTATTTTTTATTGTTATGAAGTTTGGCTTTGTTGTTGCTGTGCTTAAAAATTAAAAGTGAAATTCACTTTTCAAGTGATTCAAGTGATGAGAGATTTTGAAATTCTAACAGTAAACAAGAGTTGAGTTACTAATGTAAAGTTAACTGTAAAGTTATAAATGCTTGAAAATAATTTAGTTGGAAATATCCATTAAAAACTTGAACGTAATCAAAAAGTAATCAAATGTAACTTCAATGTAAAAGTCATTGAAACATTTCCATAAATAATTTAATTACACATTTTTTTCTCAGTAACTGTAACGAATTACTGTTACATTTACTTTGTATTTACATTACGCGACGCCGTTACATGTAATTAGCTCCTCCCCAACACTGTCTGTAACCTCGTACATTTCCAAAGTACAACCTTCCCAACACGGCGCATGTGATTGGCTATTTTTGCTAGCTGAAAAGGAATTCCCTCCAAGAATCTCTAAACATACTGTGTGTATTTTATTGGTTGGTTTAGCTTGCGATGGCGTACGATATGGCCATCTCCGTTGAGATTACAAAATAAAAATTGTACAAATAGTTTCCACAGATTTCCACAATAGTATTTCCAGTATTTTCCCTCAATAGGAATTCTGATATTGTCTCATTTTCCAGAAGGAATCTCACTAAAGAACACCACTGTTTTCCATCACCTGCCCTTTTTCTCATTTTTTTTTTCCCGGATGAGCCGTCGACTAGGACGGGCAGAAGAATGTGAGCGCCATGGCAACATGATGTGGCACACGTGGCATGGCACATTGGACTAAATAAAAGGTGACACAAGAGGCAATTGGCCCTCAGCCATCAAATTAAAGTAATCAATAGAGCAAGTGACATGGTAGCTCCCTAACCTCCCTGACATTCACACTGGTTTGTGTGTTTTGTTTTGTTTTTTTGAGAAAGATGCTATCTAAAGAGAGAAAAAAAAAAGAACATTTTTGGAAGAGAGGCAAGTGTTGACATCTCATCAAGATGCATTAATACATCAGATTATGCATAGTGTTCTTAGAGAAAACGATATGTAACACCATATCGATCGCTTCCAGTCATTTAAAGAAAAAAAAAAAACAAAGGCATCTCAGAAAAAGCATCCTGTGACATTGTGGAATGATATCATCACATCAGCCAGGAGGAAATGATATAGTATGATATGTAAGAAAGTCAGAGAGCCATGTCCTGGGAAAGGCCATTCTCTGTGCCTGGGGGCTTTAAACAGTCTGTCTCCTAAAATATCTTTATGCTGTTTTTCTGTTTTGTTTTTTCCACACAGCCTTTTTTTTCCTCCCCAAGTACTACCATAATGCAAAGTCCTTACTTGTAAGAATTCTTTCCCTGATCTTAAAATATGGCAATATATACTTATGTTTTGATATAAAAGGAATGATAATCATTGGAAGGTTCTGATAGCCGATCATTATTCAGCCTTTTAAAAGCGAATGAAATAAACAGTGTTATATAAACACACTCTGTCTTCGAAACCAAATAATAATCTGATAATGAAAAGCAGACGGAAACAATGAAGGCTCCTATTGTCCTTTTTTGTCATTTCTGAAGGTGCGCCATCAAAAGTAATCGCACGGGATATGCTTCAAGACGATTGGAACTCAGAAATATTAAAGAAACTGCTGTCCCCTTGTGGAGGGAAAGAGAACAGCACTCTGTGAACTTCTTAATGTTTTAACAGACTGTACATAAGAGGTTATAGGGTTCTCTGAGCAATATATAATACTAATAAACGGCAGTGTACATATATAAGAATAGAAGTATTGGGGCACCCGTCTTTTTCAGAAGACGTGGTTCTTTCCCAAAGTGTACCAAGCCCTGATCTCATTCCCACTCACAAACTTTGGGATGTACTGGACTGTAGTCCAGGCTTTCATGGTGCTTGGGCCCACCAAAACTCCTAGAGGTTTTTATATTGGTACAGGGGGTAAAATCTGGAAGTTCAGTGAGAACATACAGATCAAATATTAACACACTTTTGCCAATAAAGTGCATTTATTTAATAATTTCCCATCATCCCCCGCTGATACTGATAACCAGCTTTCATGAACTGAATCAATTCAATTTTCCCTACTTCAACACTTGCATGGTATTAATGTAGTCCAAAATGTAAAAAAAAAAACAAAAAAACAAAATGTTTATTAGATTATTTATTGTTAAGAATATATTATCGAAACCCTACATTTTACGTGATTTCTGAAAATAATTATCTGAGCGTACCAGGTTAGTGAGGAATAATGTACTGTAAGTGGACACGATTGGATTGACATGAAAGGAAATGGAAACAGAAGGAATATAAATGTGAATACTAACATTTTAAAAACAAAACAAAAAGAAAAACAGTACTTCATGAGGAAATGTCCGGAATTAGCCACTAAAGTTTCGCTTTGGTTCTTGCTGAGAAAATGCAACCCGATGGAAAAAAAAAGGGGGAAATACGAACCGATATCTGATGACTGGCGAACAATGCGTAGATTAACATTCGTTTATGACTTTCGCAGCTTCCCTCATAATGTCCCGGTGTACATATTATTGCATGACGTGCATTTGACACAGGAAATACTTTTTAACGTAGCATCAATTGCTTTGTGATTGTGAACGCCATGTTGAATCGCAGTTCTCCGCTCGGGGGCAAAGCAGCTTAAACCCGGAAAGTGTGCTGCATCAGCTTCCACCTTAACTGCTTATGCATAACGTTTAGGCAACACTTCCACGTCCAAATGAGATTCACGCGGCATTGTGTATTTGGGGGAAGGAGGAGGGAGGGGGGGGGGATTAACGCTCGGACGTGTCTATTCATATTCTGCCCCTTGTTTACTCATCATAATCTGACGCTGCCGTAGCTTTTAGCCAGTGCGCTACGGGTGTCGCTGAAACCCTTTAAGCTGGTTGAGCTGTTTAACATTTTCTCTTTTTACGCAATAATGTTTGTTTTCCTCTGTATACGCACTGTATGACAAAAGTATTGGAACACCTCATTTTCCCCAGTCGTGTGTTGGTGTGGTTTTTCTTTCCCTCGAAACTGGTCTTTGTATGTGGTAGCACAAAATTTTCCAAGCAGGCCTGTTTCAGCATGACAATACCCCTGTATATTGGGTGCTAAGTGTAAAGGTAATGAACATGAACAATGCTCACGTGCACAATGACGACACGGTTTGCATCGTTCGAGCTCTGGAGTGCTCTGCTATAGGCCTCAATACTTACTGATTATCTTTGAGATGAATCTTTGGACCTCCTCATCCTTTATCAGGGCGATTCAATCCGGCCCCCCCGAGGTCATTTATTCCCGCCCTCCAAATATCCTAGTGTTACTAAGACAATATCTTTAATAGACTTTATTTACTTCGACAGTAATGTGACGGGCGTCTTTTTGATACGAGCACGATCTGTATTTGACGGCTGCACAGGGCGTGAGTCACGTGACGTTAAGCGCGTGGCACGAGCAGCCTCTCTGGTGAGACGCGATGAATGAGAAGGATGATAGATGATCACTTTTGTTCATTACTGCGGTTTATTTCTTTCATTCGTTTTTTCCCCACAAAAAAATCTTGCAAATTCAATATAAAAAAAACAGAAAAAAAACAGAAAAGTTTAAGACATAACATGTGTACGTGTAAGGGGGCACAGTGGTTTAGTGGTTAGCAGGTTCGCCTCACACCTCCAGGGCCGGGGATTCGATTCCCATCTTGGCCATGTGTGTGTGGAGTTTGCATGTTCTCCCCGTGCCTCAGGAGGTTTTTCTCCGGGTTCTCCGGTTTCCTCCCGGTCCAGAAACATGCACAGTAGGTTGATGTGTACCCTGTGATGGGTTGGCATTCCATCCAGGGTGTATCCTGCCTTAATGCCCATAGACGCCTGAGATAGTCACAGACTCCCCGTGACCCGAGGGAAGATCGGATAAAGCGGTAGAAGATGAATGAATTAATGAATGAATGTGTACGTGTTTGAATGTAGAAGACTTGTACATCTACAATACACGTGTTATGCAGCTACAAATTACTTGTGGTGAAATGTCCTTGTTCGAATGTAGAAAGCCTGCTTGAGCACTGATTTTGTTACGCTTCAAAATACATTTGAATATATTTGCGCTGATGCTATGAGGTTTCAAAATACAACATATGAACATGTTTTAATGTAAGAAAAGCCTACTTGGGTGTCTTAATGTGCAAACATACAACATATGGCCTCTTATTTAGTAAGAGACTAATTGAATAGCCCTGTCCTACATCAACACCTGACTTTACTAAGACGTTCGTGGCTGAATGAGCACAAATCTCCCAAAAGTCAGGTGTCCCGAAATAGCGTATTAAGCCACGGGTTTGAGCTACACAATTTATTTACTTGACTTAACGTAATAATTTGTTCAGCTTATAATATTATCTCATACTTTCAGTATATTAACTCATGACCACACCTTTTTTTAAAAAATAAATAAATAAATAAATAAGCGCTGCTGCGGCTCTGGGTTTGAATGATAACACTCATTTTCAGACTTAAAGCTCTGTCCACACACACACACACACACACACACACACACACACACACACACACACACACACACACACACACACATACACACGCATAGCACTTACCTCAGAGGTCTGAGTTTCTCAGCATTGAATGCAGTGAAACAGCGTCGTCAGCTAAGTAAAAAAGAAAGTTGATTTGCTGATCTGAGGAAGTGTTTACAGTGACTTAAGGCTAAAGAGGAAGGGGGGGGGTGAAAGAGGGGGGGGTTGAGCGGAGCAGCAACCCTCTTCACACTTGTCTGTCCGAGGCGTAATGAGATTAGTGTGAGAAGGTAGAAAGACACTGCCGGGTGAACCGAGGTTGAAAGGGTTGCAAAGGGAATAGAAGCGGCGAAGGAACGGGGCTCGGAACGCGAAAAGGAGCGAAGGAAAAGGAGCGGATTTGAGAATGGACTGGCACAGGGAGCCAACGGGCAAATTTATTGCCTGCAGCTTTAGCATGTACAGAGGCATCAAGAGGAAACATCTGCTTCGATCCTATAGGTACTGTATAACTTCTAATCCTCCAACGTACTGAAATGGTCGTATCTTTGGTGGTTGGGTGAGTTAGACTGCAAGTAACTTTGTCAGAAGGAATGTGCAGTTCTCTAATCTGTCAGTAGCTTAAAGAGGTGAGCTAAGATGTAAATACGTCTGGCGCTTTATCACTCGCTGTTTCTTCTACACTATATATATAACAGAGCTCTTAGAAGGCACATATATGGCTATGTACTCGTATCTATTACTGGAGCTCCTTATATTATTAGCTACATACAGTACATGACTGATAGACAGAGACATAAAGGCCAAAACAGTGTGTATGTATATATATATATATATATATATATATATAGCTATATATATATATATATATATATATATATATATATATATATATATATATATATATATATAAAAACAAACAGCCATTTTTGCAAAGTTTGAAAGAGGATGTTGCGTGTAGATGACTGTATGTTAAGTTTGGCTCGCATCTATCTGTTAACCAAACCCCAGTGTGTAAACGATAAACCCATAAATGTGTCGTCATGACGTACGTGTGAGCACTAAATGTTTTGTTTGCGTGGAAGGGTCTTAAAATGTATCGGAGTGTTCAATAAGGAAGTTCTGTGTCGTCATCGATGTAGTGAAACGTGCTGTTTGGAGATTTTTTTATTATTTCTCTTTAGAATGTGCTCAATAAATGTGTTTTTTTTGTTGTTGTTGCTGCAATATTAGAAAGATGAAACTGTTGTGCTGTTTTACTGTTTAGCACAAAATGCTCACACAATTGTTTAGATACAGTCGCATTCAAAAAAATGTATTTCAACCAGGAGTCCCAAACCATAAACAAAGCCAGCATCATAAAGATATGATTTAAACCGATTGGAGGGGATGATATTCATTAGCCTGTTATAATGCTCTGACCCCAACCCTCTTGAACACCATTAAGTATATACGTTTCTCTCGAAATTTCTTCCTTGAATAATATGTTTAATATATTTAATATTAATTTCATGTTAATTAATTTATTTCTTATTCATTTCAATGTTTTAGTGGATGTTGTAATTGTAAAATATGGTACATGGCTCCTTTAAGAATTCTGTTGCATATTGAACAGCTTTGGGACGATCAGACACCGACTGCACCTCAGTCCTCCTCACACTTCATCAGCACTTTACTTTACTTCCACTGTGTTGGCAGAATGAGCACATATTTACAAGCGTAGTGGGGCATCTTCCTAGAAGAAAACAGATTACGGCTGTTTAAAAAGCAAACATGAATCTTATGGTGTCATGTGTGGACAAACTTCTGTCCATGTAGCGCGGGTGCAGCAATGTGCCGTTTCTTGCATAAACAGTATCCAATCTGATATGGCGCGTGTAGGACTTGGTGGCTACAAGGTGAAATATATTTAGAAACCTCCAGCAGGCACCCTTCATATTTTACGCGACCCTCGTGCGTGCAAGTGAACCCTGAGCGTCAGTGATCACATGTCCTGAAGCTATGGCACACGCCGTACATGCACTATGGAGTAAACATGGTTTCTCTGGTCACGTGACAACACCACTCTCACTACATTTTATTTATTTATTTTTGCAAAACTTGCTTGGTCGTAATGAAAGCCACACCCCCTTTTCAGAGAATAGCAAATAGTCATTTGTTTTAATGGCCTCTGGTCGGATGCCATGCATGTATAGTGATTTCTAATACACTAATGCTTCCTGATGTGACTCTGCTGAATCCCCGCACGCCCGGCATGAGAAGTGGAGTGGAATACAAGGTATGCTGTATACGCACAGCGGAGACACAGCTGCTCCGACTTTCCTATATGTTTACTGTTAATAATAGCCGATGTGGCGGCCGTGATGGATTTGTGCCTCACAGTTCAATGCTTTTCATTTCTGTGAGTTTCTGTGTGCATATCTGGTTGTTGACATGGTCAATGATTTCATGGAAGGAGTCTCCAGTGTCAGTTCTTTTAATCATTCCTACATGACAGGAACTTTTTCCGGACTCATGGCCTTTGATTCTATCGACTATATACACTGTATTTCCAACGGTTTGTTACCACCTAATTGTAATATTCATATGAACCCTCACTCTTCTGGGAAGGTGGTCCACTAGACTTTGGAGTATTAATAAAATGATTAGTTAATATTAATTTTACTCTGGAAATTATTCTTTTAATATTAATTTCTTATCCATTTCAGTTTTACTTTTTTAGTGTATTTGTTTTAAGTGTAAAATATGGGACGTGGCTCCTTTAAGAATTCTGTTCCGGTTGCTCTTCCATATAAACTGGTGATACGGTGTTTTAGGTTATACAGAAGCGCATTGCATTCACAAAAGAAAAATGTGCTTTATTGCGTAATACGGATTTGGGAATGCGATAGGGTCACGTAAGGTAATATACGCTAATATAGTGAGGAGCTCATACCTGTTGTGAATGCGGAGCGGATCACACACACATAGTAATGTACACTGCGTTAATCACGTGTTAATAATTAAATTGCCATTAAAGTGAATTTGTGTTGTACTCATGTACTCATGTAAATGTACTCATATGTACATTTGATATATATATATATATATATATATATATATATATATATATATATATATATAGATATATATATATATATATATAAAATTCTGTGTGTCACACTTAGTATTTATGTCTTTCAAGGATAATAGTGGCATCCTACAAATCATTGTGTCAGACTTAGACTTAGTTTTCAAAAGACATCATTTTCAAATACACTGTGCTGTGTGTGTGTGTATGTGTGTGTGTGTGTGTGTGTGTGTGTGTGTGTGTGTGTGTGTGTGTGTGTGTGTGTGTGTGTGTGTGTGTGGTGGTGTGTGTGTGTGTGTGTGTGTTGAATTGTGGGTGTACTTGATAGCTCAGCCTGAGGTCAGTCGGCACTCAGATAATGCTTGAAGAGTTTGGAATCGGACGTAAGCGCCCGCGAGCCTCTGATGCTATTCGCTGCTTTATTCATGTCACGTTGCTTTTTATTAGATCAGATGCGGTCTACTGGACAGCTCTAAACACACACACACACACACACACACACACACACACACACACACACACACACACACACACACTGACCTGGATATCACACAGTAAAGTAATCATGTTGTATTATTAGACATATTATACGTACAGTAAGCGACCCTTTGCACATCCGTGTCATGTCTTTGTAATGTCCGCTCATCTGAACTTCTCACTCAGATTATCTTTGTTCTAGTTTCCTCTTTTAAAAAATAATTATAATACTAACTAATACTACTAATACTAATAATAATAATAATAAATAAATAAAAATCCTGATTGGGCACTCTGTAGTTCTGTGCACTTTTTCATGCATCCCTGAGAACTTGACTTTGATTGACTTGTGTCACCAGTTGACGTCCCTATAACCACCCACCCCCCCCCACCCAAACAAACACACACACACACACACACACACACACACACACCACACACACACAACCAAATGCTATGCATACTTTCTCACCCACTCTCTTAAGCTCCCTTTCTGAGATACACACACACACACACACACACACACACACACACACACACACACACACACACACACACACACACACACACACACACACACACACACACACACACACACACACGTCGCCCCTAGGAGAGCACCTCCCCTGCCTGTCTCTCCTCTTTCCCAGGCCACTTTACCCAGAGAAGACAAGCGAGAAGAAGAAGAAGAGAGGAGAGATCGGAAACACGAGCCAGCTCTTATACAACCTGCAGTCAGCAATAGAGAGAGAGAGAGAGAGGGAGAAGTCAGATAGACGGAGCAGCACAGCGTACAGCATCGTGTGCCGGGTTTGTAAAGGAAAAGGCGGAATAAAAGGATCATGTTGTGAGATTAAGAATACACTTACAGAAGTGTGAAGCTGTGTGTGTTTGGGGGTGGGGGGGTGTGTGTGTGTGGAGGTGGGAGGTGGAGGGAGAAACAAAAAGTGCGAAGAGGAAAAGTGAATTCGGACCATGAGCATTGTGATGAAACCACGCTCCCGCTCTACCAGCTCTCTCAGACACTCCGAGGGCATATGGTAAAGTTTCTCCGTTCCTCTTTTTTTTATTATTATTATTATTTTTTTTTTTTAAATCTGCATGTTAAAATAAAAACGTGGTTAGCGGCGTACTGTGTATTTGCCGTAGAGTTCGTCTTTACACGATGAGAGTTGCTTTTCCCATATAAAAAAAAGTTGGCCTCATACTCGTATAAGAGTCCGAGTCCCTGCACTGAGCCTGGAGTCAGGTTTCCTGCCGCATGCCGCGAGGCAGCGCGCGCTGACTGTTCCGCGACGCCTCACATCACGGGAACACAGCGTTGCACCGCGTTATCGGGATTAAATATATCACCGATTCTGAGTTCATATTCGGTTTGAGTGTTCGCATTGCTCTGTGCGAGGACTTATGAAGCCCGTCACAGAGAATTGAGTCTACCTCGTGTGCTTTACCCTAAAGCTGTTATTTGGTTGATTCAAATGATTGCTGATTTCACACATCTCGTAATGTTCGCTAAGGACTCGTGGTTAACCCCAAGATGTCACTCTTGGGTCCTGGAGCAAGGTGTGCTCCAGGGGGCGCCGTATCATGGCTGTGCTGAAATGCATATGTGACAAATATTCCATGTCATCGTGTCCGATCCTTGTATGGTACGTGACTAAGGATAAGGAAAGCACCGGCGCCCGTAATCATCCTTTGCTTTGCCTCGCCGCGAACGCGGGCTTACGGAGAGCAGATTCGAAAGCAGATGCTGCTTCGCGCTTCACTGCCCTCACGCTCGGCGCTGTCGGTGTGCAATCAGCTCACAGTTTTGACCTGGAAACATGTAAGCGCGCGTGACGTCACAGGCCCAAACACGTCACAACCCCTCTCTCTCTCTCTCTCTGTGTCTCTCTCACTCTCTTTTTCCATGCTAGTTTTCTCTTTCGGCCCTCCGGAAGCTCAACCTCTCCTCCTGCCAGCAGACTATCTGGGGACGACCTCTGCCAAAATGGGCCAAGGGCGCCCTTCTTTCTCTACCTTTCTCTTATCCTCTTCTTCGAACATCTCTGCACCTTTTTTTTTTCTTTTCTTTTTTTTTTTTTTTCTCGTCCGTCTGAGAGCCAGGTTCCACTCGCAGCCCAATTAGAGAACCCCCAGTAGGAGCTAGTGGCCCCTGCAGTGCGTCAGACACTCGCCTGGGCCCCTTTTCCTCCCGTGTTAAGCTTCCAAAGATAGCGCTCTGATGCACGCCGGAGAGGAAAAGGCATGGCTGCTTGGTGATGTGGGTCACATGTGACGTTAAGGTCTGGAGATGACGTCCGATGAGGTAGATTAAATGTCTAGGGTCTTGACTGTTGCATGAAGAAGTCTTTGGCGAGAAGCGGCGAGCTGACTTGTGGTTTTAGTTCGTAGTGGCGGTGCCGGCTCGGACGCTTTTAAGCGCTGGTACTGTATTTGACAATAAATATAAATAAATAGACGGAGATGTAAATTTAGATTGCTAATGAGCAATCCTGAAGTGACGGTATCAAGAAAAGACGACCGAAGGAAGCAACCTAGAGAAGGACGAGACACGAAACCCAAACTCTTCTGCATAACCTGGATATATATAGTAGGAATTATAAACCATTATTGCTCTGCATCTTTATACCGAAGTGTGTTTATGAAATGAGGACTTGGAACAAATCGACGTATCACAGCGACGACATTCGATTGTGACCGAAAGTACTTTTGTGCAGCTTCCTCGCTAACAAATCAAGCGGTCATTTGGTTATAAAGGTTTGTCAGTGTAGACTCCATGCCTTGATGTAATTGTTCAAGTGTAACACGTGGAAAATCTTATTGTTTAAGGGGCTTGCTGTCAACTGGGCCATTTTTGCTCTACTTCCTTCTGTGTGTCTGTGTGTCTGCTCAGCAGGAGGTATCATAATACACCAGAGCAAATAATACTGTGCAATGGCTCCCCACTCCGGTGTCAGCACAACCGGTCTATATATATATATATATATATATATATATATATATATATATATATATATATATATATATATATATATATGTATATGATATGTATATATATATATATATATATATATATATATATATATATATATATATATATATATATATATATTTATATGTGTGTGTGTGCGCGTTTGTGTGTGTGATAAAAGAATATACATTTAAAAATAGATACAATATCAAGTAGTTCTGAGCGGTATCTCCTATAGATTGAATTTCCGATTTTTTTTAAATTTTGGATCCAGTGGGGGGAAAATGTGTGCGCTATTGTTACCTGTTTGCAGTGGGTGTTTTGGGGTTTGCCGCTGTCATGTTTATCCCGCAGCGCCACAACACACACACACACACACACACACACACACACACGCCTCCCCATTCAACAACGTGGTCCTGTTTGAGGTGCTGGAATAAATTAGTTGTGCTGCTTCTTTTGTTTAGACCTATTTTACAGCGGGGTTTTGGTTTGTTGAACGTCTGAAGTTGCAAAACACAAATCCGAAATCTTCGGATTCGTCAGCGCGCGCGCCGCCATGCTGAGAACTACGGAAGCTCTCAAGGTCAAACCAGGGTGAAATCGTAAAATTCGATGTTCGTATTTTCAACATCTGAAACTGGAATTTAAATTGATTCATCTCGCCGCTCTACAATCAAGCAATGCAATACACTTTAATAACTTAATTTAAGAAATTACATTTATGATATGCAATGAAATGGGAAAAATTAAACAGTTAACACACTGCATTTGGGTAATACAGATATAGTGTGTGTTTGTTTATATGTGTGTGTGTGTGTTTTAGGTTTAATATATAATTTTCTAAATATATGATCTACTTATTTCAGTCTTTGTCTTTACTATATCTTTCATTTAAACACACTCTCAATATGTCAGTATTTCTGTCTGATGCCACTATTCACTTCCTGAACCAGAAAATTCAGTACGTTTTCGGCTTTTCGACTTTGCCTAACAACAAACTTGCAGATCCCCAATTAAATACGTTCCTGAAGGGACTCGGATTGTAACTACGTTACGCACGTGCACCCGAAGCCCTGCACCGAAAAGTTTTAGTAAGAATACGTGTACTGTTACAATCAATGGCTCCAATTCCAACTCACAGTACAGAACTTGCTTTGTGGAACAGGTTTGGGTCTCCTAGGAGCTACGTAACTTTGTGCTAAACCATATGACCATATGACAGCCAGCAGTCTGAAGCTTCCATTCACTTCACCTACTATTGGACCCGGACATGCATAATATATAAATGCAGCTTTTATTCTACAATACATATGTACATATAACTTACCTTCATCCTGGTTGTCAGTAACACAATCTTTATAAAAATAGCATCACAGTAGACAGTCTCTGATGTTTGGGGATTAGGGAAGAGTTGCTGAATTGAGCTGGAGAGCAGCAGGCTTTGTTTTTGGCTGACCTATGGGTTTGTAACCCTAGAGTTGTGCATTAAAGTCCTCACTACAGAGGATGTCAATACAGCGCTATTCAACATATACTGGGGCATGCACTAGAAAGGGACGAATGCTTGTTTGGCAGAAGAGGACATGAGCTAATGGATTTAAATAAATTGTGTCAGGATTCACTGACATTTACTAACTATGAAGTTTGATCATTTTTCATTCATTAATGATAAATAGATGAAACGTTGCTCACACAATTGCTCACTTATCACTTTTTGATCGTAAATTAAATAAAGCAAAAAATTGTGTGTGTGTGTGTGTCCTGTGATGGGTTGGCATTCCATCCAGGGTGTATCTTGCCTTAATGCCCATAGACGCCTGAGATAGGCAGAGACTCCCCGTGACCCGAGGGAAGATCAGATAAAGCAGAGATGAATGAATGAATGAATGAATGAAAAAAGCTTATTGTGTTTTTTATTTATTTATTTTTACTCTTTCTTCTGCTATCAATGGATATGAGTGTTTTCTTTTTACCTGCCACTACATCCGCTGTCCGATCAGAATAAACAATTGAACACAACTGTGCTGTAAAATATCATCAATTTAAAATGAACATTTTGAAGAAGATTAGAGACACTCTTTGGGCTACAACTACAAACGATTGATAACAGCTGCACGACTGTAGCACAAACGCAGTGCACAAACGCCTGGAAGGATTACAGAATTGTACCAAGGTGACTTGCTTTAGCCTTTTTAGGTGAGGAATTTGTATTCTGTGCTGAGAGATTATGATTTATCATTGTCTTAACACTTTATCCAAAGCACCACACTAGGTTTGGCTTTTGGCTCGTCTTGTACTTCTGGAATACATCCCCACAGATGTGCTTGTAGGTGTCCGTGCGTATCCGTGCGTGTGCACGTGTGTCTGGTGTAGTGCTTTTGTATTTAAGAAGGACTGGATAATTTCAGCAGGGGAGGCATGATGTGTCCCTAAGCGTTTGGGTTACGTGTCTTAATATCTTTGATTTGAAATTGTTTCATATCTCTCCGTTCATGCAGTAAGAGTCACATTCCGGGCAGTGATGGTCTATAATCATGAGGAGGAAAATAAAGCATTAATCAGGAGAATTAAAGCATTATTTAAAAACAAGACTTAAGTAAAAGCAAATGACATGACATGAAATAACATAAAGCAGGTGAACACAACTGGGTAACAATCTAATAGCAGGACAGGGATGGAAACTTGAATAGAATAGTGTGTGTGTGTGTGTGTGTGTGTGTGTGTGTGTGTGTGTCTGTGTGTGTGTGTGTGTGTGTGTGTGTGTGTGTGTATCAATTCTATTCTAGTTTCTATCCCTGACCTGCTATTGTTTTTTCCCTGTTGTGTTCACCTGTTTTGTCTTACTTCTTCAGTCATTTCCTTTTCTATATCTATTTCTATCTGCCTATCTATCTGCCTATCTGTCTATCTATCTATCTATCTATCTATCTTCTATCTATCTATCTATCTATCTATCTATCTATCTATCTATCTATCTCTATCTATCTATCTATCTATCTATCTATCTATCTATCTATCTATCTATCTATCTATCTATCTATCTATCTATCTATCTATCTATCTATCTATCTATCTATCTATCTATCTATCATTTCGCCATGTATGACCATATACTGTATCCACTGTATACATTCTGTATGCATTCTAATTTTTTACCGGTTTCTTTTTCTTTTCTTTTCCTGTGTGCAGTTTTGATGTGGACAATGGCACGTCTTCAGTTAGGGGTCCCTTGGATCCCATGACCAGTCCAGGCTCTGGCCTCATCCTCCAGGCCAACTTTCCACACAGTCAGAGGAGGGAGTCGTTCCTCTACCGCTCGGACAGTGACTATGACCTGTCGCCCAAGTCCATGTCGCGCAACTCGTCCATCGCCAGCGACATGTGAGTACTCAGGCACGGGGGGGATACGGGCTGGCCATGTGAAATCACCCACGTTCCTCCACCATTCAGTAGAACATGTTGCCTAAAGCACTTCCTTTTATTCCCTCCTTGAAAATGAGGAATTTCCTGACGTTAAATGCTTCCTTGAGATGTGTATTTAGCTTTAACTTATCACTTGCGTCATTCGGGCACAGACAGAAAGATAATTCTTGAACAGCTTCTCTAATGCAGGTTTTTATGACCATAAGCAATTGAAACAGAATATTAACCAAATAAAATGCTATATAAATGTGACTATAGCTCAGTCTCTTTTGAAAACATATATATATATATATATATATATATATATATATATATATATATATATATATATATATATATATATATATATATATATATATATATATACTACATATACACACACACACACACACACACACACATAAATACACATATACAAATATGCATGGGTATTCACACACATGTTTCACGCACACACACACACACACACACACACACACACACACACACACACACACACACACACAAGCAGAGGAGAGTGACGAAGTTATTAATTTTCTCTACAGCCTATATGTGTATATCTCTTGCACTATTACCAGATGATAAAGGTCCATGCTGGCTATATTTTGGGGGGGCATTTCCTTCCATGAGACAGCTAGTTATGCTCATCGGCTCTAGGGTCGAGAATGGAGTACGTCCATCCTTTACTAAAGTCAAAGCAAATCGCATCAAACTACAAACCCCCAGAAGAACTGAGATCTCACTTAAAAAAATTAATCTTCCTCAATGATGTTTCAGTTTCTGCAAGTCTATTCCTGCCTTTTTAAACAAGGAATGCAAAAATAATCACTCAGACGGTAGCTATACTATACAGACAAAAGTATTGGGACACCTGACTTTTTATGCGATTGGAGTTGGTCAGAATTGTCTAGGTCAGGGGTCGGCCGCCTTTAACCACTCAAAAAGCCATTTGAACCCGTTTTCCCACAGTAAAGAAAACAGCGGGAGCAACAAAGCCCTTTTGACTATACTAAACTATAATGTGTTGCATTTATGGAACCAATGAACGACTGCAGAGAAAACGACATTCCTGCATGCAACGAAAACATTTCGAACCCTGAAAAAAGAGACTTTGGGGTTGAAGGTTACTTTCAAGTAAAATACTGAATGTCTATTTGAGTCCTTCCTGCAATTATGAAAAAATAAATAAATAAATAAAAAGGCATCCTCTCTCTCTCTGTGCCGTCGTCCTTTTACTGGCGCGTGCAGTCAGCTGTCAACCTGAAAAATACAAGTGCCATTTCACTGAACAGTAAAAAAATATGAATGTATGCACAAAAAAAAGGCAATAAAAACATTTATCATACTTGGTTAACGTGATTTGTGAGCCTCAGCACACATTGGCGGTTGTATGTTTTATGTATATTTACGTTTTATGTAGATTTTACAAGATCACCTTCTAATTTAGAATTATGTTTGAAAAACAAACTACAGGGGGCACGGTGGCTTAGTGGTTAGCACATTTGCCTCACACCGTCTGACACACACACGGCCCGTCTCGGCCGAGTTTGCATGTTCTCCCCGTGCCTCAGGGGTTTTTTCTCCGGGTTCTCCGGTTTCCCCCCGGTCCAAAAACATGCTGATTGGCACCTTGGAATATTGTCCCTAGTGTATGAATGTGTGTGTGAGTGTGAGTGTGTGGGTTGGCATTCCATCCAGGGTATATCCTGCCTTAATGCAGGACTCCCCGTGACCCGAGGCAAGATCGGATAAAGCGGTAGAAGATGAATGAATGAATGAAACAAACTACAATGAAATACATATTAAATAAATACTCATTAATTATTTTCTAAAATAATCCGAGGGATGAATGAGCCGTGGGTTGCCGATCCCTGACCTTCTTTTCGGAACATCTTGAGCAAATGACGAGACATGTAAAAAATAAATTAAAAAAAGCCTTACTCTCAGGTGTCCCCAAAGTTGTCCATGTAGTGTAGGTGAATACAAAATGTATATACAGATAGGAATGATATGGTACAGTGAACCAGCTCATAACCAGTCTCAGAATAACCGGACCAGAATGTAATGATGTTATCTACTGTTTAAAAATGACATTTTTAATGTTTCACAAGTGTGTGTTCATGTGCTTGCCGTGTCACTTCATCAGCCGGACCCGGCGCTCAATCCGACACCTATAGCTATGCAAAAAGTCTGTCTGTTGTCTATATCTGTGTGTAACTGTGGGTTCATGTGTGTGTGTGTGTGTGTGTGTGTGTGTGTGTGTGTGTGTGTGTGTGTGTGTGTGTGTGTGTGCCGAGTGTGTACTGATGTGTGTATGATTCACGACCTGTGTCCTTATCGATAGGAATAACCATCTGCAGAGGCCAGGCCTGGTGTCTCGGCGCTCTGAGCCGGTTATTAGTGGAACGTAAGTGCTGGCGCCCCCAGAACGAACGTCTTGCGAAACTGCATCAGCTTGCTTCACTTTTAGACACGAGCATCCATGCACCGAGTAACCGCCCCTCTTCCTTTTTTTCCTCCCCCCCACCCCCCTCCCTCACTTACTTTTAATGCACAGAATGGCTCGCTCCAGAAGCTCAAACTGTTGTTCTCAGGCCAAGATTCTGGGCATTAAAAGCATCAGGTGCACAGGCTGAGAGGAAAATTGCATGGAAGGAGGAGAGAGTGTGATTTCAGCCTGAGACTCTCAACTCATGGCATGAATGTGGGTCTGCTTGGACGCGCGATTATCCGTGCGTGTACTCGACGTGCAAGAGCATTCATTTCTATTCTTTTGTTTTTAATTTGTGATTAATATTTTTGGTTTCTTTTTGCATCGTTCCGCATGTTTCTGCAATCAGATGTCGTGGTAACAAAATTCCGCCGAAGATTTCAATAGCATGATCTCTCGTATCAAATGATGAGAAGGAACAACGAGTAAGACAACAAAGAATATTATGGGAAGTCCACAATATCCAACATGAAAAAGTGTCTAATAACATCGTGTACGGAGTGAAAGGAAATGAATCCATGTCATTGCACTAGCACTTGTTCGACACTAGGTGGAGTCTAACAACACCTTCAAAACCACCCCTGACCCAAAATAGAAAAAAAACAAAAAAAAAACGCTCGACATTTCTGGAGACAGTGTTTGGAGAGGAACTAGTCACATGTAACTGCGTTAGGTAATTTAATTACAAAATAAATGTCATTCGTCACAGTTACTGAGAAAAAAATGTGCAATTAAATTACTTAAAATGTTACTTAAAAGATTGCGAATAGGGTTACATCGGAAGAACTTCACGTAAAATCAGTGCTTTCGACGACGCCATGATTTCCCACAGAATAGTGATTTGGATTCGAATGATGATGATCTGCTACCGTTTCATTTCGAAAAAAAGAACCTATTTTTTTTTCTTAGAACGTTAACTTCAAGTGCCACCTAGTGGCCAAATGAAGGTAGTCAAAAGTTATCATAGAATTGGTTACTTTATTTTTATAAAGTTATTGAAAAGTTACACTAATTATTACATTTTGAATATGGTACATTTGTAATCTGTAACCTATTACATTTCCAAAGTAACCTTCCCAACACTGACGCAGGTGCGAGTCTTGAAAACACACCCGGTGTCGATTAAGCCACGATGAGTGCACTTTCTTTCCCTCTCGTTTGTCCCTGCGTGTGCAGGATCTGTATGTAACTCTGCACCGCTGTATACATAATGCAGAGACTATGGGAAAAGCAGACGCGCGCTATTCTGTTAATTACATCCGACAGACCACTTGTAAGGAATAACAGGAAGTAACGCCTCATTCTAATTCCTGTGTTAATTCCTGCCGACTCTAATCACTTCCTAGTACCGGTGTTTGTTGTTGTTGTTGTTGTTGTTGTTTTTTTTTTTAATCATGATCATTAGTCTGCTCATCTGGAAAAAAATATATGTCAATATTTCTCGTGGTTTTACCAGACGTTTGGCTTCGGATATGGATTCTTTATCTGAATGCCCATGTTGCATTTTGCTGCCACCTGCCTCTGGATTGTTCACATACAATTAAACGTTGGTCCGGAGCTATGTTTAGAACGCCCAGCCCACGCTGACAGAGTCGTCTGAAGAGCATGTGACACACTCATGCACTCCTTCCAGTGACCTTTCACTTGTGCATGAAAATACCGTGAGCTGATCAAGGAACAGCCAGACCAAACAAAAAACAAAACAACCCTGCACACGTCCAGTGCACTTCACAGGACTGCTCGTAGCGCCCTCCGACTCCGGCCATGCGGGTCCTGTGCCGTTTCTTCAGCGAGCCCAGTGACAGACACCGGTATGTTATGTGCCGCTGTTCCAGATGTGGATACCTCCTGCTTTTGTACCGGACACTTCATAACTGGTTATACCCCCCCCCCACCCCTCCCCCTGTCCTTCTCTTCCCTGCACTCCTCTACAACTCTCCTCCTGCACGCCACTAAAGTCGCAAGTTACGGAGCTCAGCGCATGCTGCCTGGTGTGTGTTTACGATGAACGTGCGATCGGCTTTAAAAGAACCGCGCAGCCTGTGTCTTTGATCCCAGCATGCCGGGCCCTTTTTTTTTACTGAATAATATGCCGTTTGTGTCGGTCTTATATATTTATTCTCATTTTTAACACACTCCATTGTTGGTCTCGACGAATCTTGTTCTGTCCAATAGAAAGTTCATTAAATATTACAAACATTTAAGGAAAAAACGGACTCCAGGTAACATTTCACGTTTTCCTTTTTTTCCTCATCCATAGAAACGTAGTGCCTGACGTGGAGGACATTGTATTACGTCAGTCGATTAAATTGTTTAATCGCGATTAATCCGCACAATTGATGTGAACACTTTTAAATGCAATGAATTAAATGCAACCTCCGTAACCATTCTGGTACATTTATAAATATATTATACAATTATACATCTCTGCGACCGCACAGTTATTTTACATTAGATGTATTTAAATAGCAATTTGGACATGTGCATTTCCACACAGTACATGCTGGCAGTTTGTGAAGCACTATTTTGTAACCAGCTGTAACTTTTTTTGTGTTTTATATTTTCTTATATGGAAAAAAAAAATATGTCGTTGGGTTTCGGGGGGGGCGTTGATTTACAATTATGTGTATCTCACAGTAGGACTGTCACTCCATACGCATTCTTATGCAATATCCATGTATTAGATTAGAGTATTAGTGTGTTTACGTTTAATAATTGGTGATAGATCTGGGTGATGTGTCATATAAATTGAATTAGTTTTTTTTTTAAGACAAAATTTGATTTTGGATACAGTGGGGGAAAAATGTGTGCGCTATTTTTGACCTGTTTTTAGTCGGTGTTTATCCCGCAGCGTCATACACACAACAACGTGGTTTGTTTGAGGTGCTGGAATAAATTTCGTTAGTGTTTTTGTTTTTTTTTTTAAATACATTTTACAGCGGGGTTTTGGCTTGCTGAACGCCTGAATTTGCAAACCCGCACAATTTCTATACAACTGGTGAAACCCTGCAAATCTTGGAAACGAGCTCTTCGGATTCGTCAGAGCGCCGCCATGTTGTTTTTTGGTATTTCACAAGTACAGGGCTGGAGGCGGAGAACTACGGAAGCTCGTTGTGCCAAACCAAGGTGAAATCGTAAAAATCGTATTTTCGACATCGGCATAAACCGTAAACTGGAATTAATACATAGTGACTATTATAATCTCCCGCCGCTAGTTGGTAGTGGTATAGAAGATGTCTATGAACAGGTTGCGAGTCCTACGTGTAGCAGTTTTATTTTGCCGTGTTCGTGTAGGATATTAAACTATAAATAAGTCAGGATTAGGAGAGGCGTGGCATGAATAGAGAAGGGGTTATATGGTATGAGAATGAGAGGCACTGAAAAGCGGCAGGGAAAACGCCTGTCTTTCTTCACTCGCGAGCGGATGGATTTAGCCCTGACCTTTTCCCAGTGTAAACGTCTCCAGCATGACTGTGTGTTAGGAACGCTAGGAGCCATGCCAGGACCTGAGGGACACTGAAGCCGTGTGCACACTTACAAGTGCCCTGTGGTCCTGATGTCAGACGCTCTTTATCTGTGGAGACGACTAATGAGTCACTTTTTCTTTAATAGCACAAACGTTGCATTTTCCAATAAGCGTCTTGCACTATATGTGAATAAAAGTATGAGGACACCTGGTTTTTCTCAGCCATATGTGGTTCGTCACAAGTGTCTGTTGTTCCCTTCCGTTTAAACTAGGGGATCTCAAATCAAGCAGGACCGTGACCGATGATTTTATGGTCACTATGGGCTGCAGTGGAAGATCTCCAGTGTCCTGCTATAGAGCTCTGACCCCAATCCTACTGAACACGTTTGGGATGGATAGATCGCTGACGTCATCCCAGACATCATTGCGGGACTTTAGTGACGAACGAGCACGAATGTAATCTAAGTCTAATTTTAAAAACGCACGAATAAAAACTCTCAGGTGTCCGTAAACTTTTGTCCCATATGGTGTAAGTATGGTTTTCAGTATCATTACTAGAAAAGGCACTAAAGAAAAAACACACACAACATCTTCGCAGAGACGGAGGGAATGTGATTACTACCTGGGTTTTATCATTAAGTATCATTAATTATTGGCACCCTTTATTATTGGCATTGGAGATCTATAGTATAGTGTATGTATAGTATATAACATTTAATCGCGATTAATCGCACAAGGTAACTCCTGATTAATCGCATGTTAATTGTACGTTTCAAGTCATACCTTACATTTTTCTAATACTCTATTTAATGTAACAGATGTTCTAATTATATACATTCCTCTCAAGATCTCTCCCGTTAATAAAAGCATTGATTATGTCATATTTATTTTACTCCGGAAATTATTCTTTCAATATAAATTTCTTGTTCATTTCAGTTAATTTCAGGGACGTGGCTCCTTTAAGAATTCTGTTCCGGTTGCTTTCCATATAAACTGGTGATATGTGTAGGTTATGCGCTTTGTTGCTGAATACGGATTTGGGAATGCGATGCGCTTGCGTACAGTTCCATACGGTAATATACGCTAATATAGTGAGGAGATCATACCTGTTGTGAATGCGCAGCTAGTAGGCGTAAGTCAGGGAAATTTAGGAAGCGTGAGTGGATGCACTGAACTTTATTTATTCATTTGTTCTTTTTTTTGCTTTTTGTTGTTCAGGTTTTGTTCGTTCGCCAACACAACTCCGAGTGAAGGAGCAGATCACACACATAGTAATGCACAATGCGTTAATCACGCATTAATAACATTAGTGCCGTTAAAAGTGAATTTGCGTTAACACAAATAATTAATATAATTATTAATATAATTAATAATAACTTAGCGTTAATAACTTTGACAACCCTAATACATTATGTATTTGAGCTCAAATGTTCACTTATTGCACAAGCAATTACATATATATATTTTTTTCTTATTTTTAAGAAAGGTGCCAATAATTCTACAGAGTTGCTTTGATTTGTGAAAGAACAGAAAGCGATAAATAAAATACTCTCCAGTATAAGACGCCTTAAAAGATATCCCGATATTGACCTTGATTTTATGATGATCTGATTGATATTGATCTTGATGCAGCTTTGTGTCCTCTCTCCTCTCTATAACCTACTTATTAACACTCACCTGCACCAAAGCACATTTCATATCCAGAAATGCCTTTCAAGCACCACCGCCACCTCCCCCTCATTCCTCCTGTCTTCGACTTGTCACACAGATAAACCATATCGCCAAAGGAGCTTTAAGCTCACGCGCTTTCCTTCACACCTCTCTGTGTCATTTGCAGACTTCCCTTTGAACGATATGGTTCTTTTGTGGTGACAAAAAAACAAAAAACAAAATGCATGCGGCATTTCAGACCCGTATTATCACACGCACGTGAGGAACGCGAAAAACAGCTCCTCGTACACCAAGGGTCATTGTAGTCATGCTGACACGCTGCCTGTGTGCCAAATCTGCTAATCGACTTCATGTGTCCGCTCTCTTGCAGCCATGGGGACGACTTGATTGTAACACCGTTTGCCCAGGTTAGTGTCCATCAGCTCTTTTTAGTAACGCGGGACGAAAACAAACAAACAAACAAACAAACGGATGAAATGGTGTTATAGGAAAATAATCAACAACATCATGATGTGATGCAGCCCAAGTGGTGTTGATTTATTTCTCATCTAAGAAAATGTATTGAGCTGTAATTAATCAACGCCTTCTAACCAATCCGAACTGTTGCGGCCTTAAATACAGTGTATGTTGTGATACATGATAGTAGACGGCTTTTATGATTAGTAAAATCAATTTAAGATCTTTTAGTGTTCGTGTGTTAAACTTTGGAGTGCTACTATTGTATATCAAGTGTGTGTTTGGTTAAATCATGCCATTGTTTGTTTGTTTATTTGTTTATTTTTAAATTGGCCTCAGTGTATTGTTGTGCTAGGTGACATTTAATCCCATTCCTCATGTCAAACCCCCTCCTCTATTTTGGTAGGTACTGGCCAGTTTGAGAACAGTACGGAACAATTTTGCAGCATTGACCAACTTGCAGCAAGAAAGAACCACAAATAAGTAAATGTTTTCCCTCATTTCTTTGTAATAATTATTACAAATAATATTTATTATTGCATTATTGCATTTATTATTCTTTGTAATTATTATTATTGCAACTGGTTTCGTGGTATTCTGTCTTACAAATAAAAACATTGTCTGATACATCATTATATATATATATATATATATATATATATATATATATATATATATATCTAGATATAGTATAATATATATATATATGTAATATAGGTATAATATATATATATATATATATATATATGTATATATATGTATATATATACATATATATAGTATATATATATATATATATATATATATAGATATCTATATATATATATCTATATATATATATATATATATATATCTATATATATATATACATACATAATGCTAATTGTTTTCTTGTGTGGTGATTTTGCAGAAGGGCCCCCATGTGTAATCCTCCTCCACTCACAAAAGCCTCCTTCACAGGTAAGGTTTCACATTTGTGTTGTATTAAACGTGACTGACGTGATGAAACGAGGTGTAAAATGTATTGTCCTTTTATTGCTCCATGAATATTAGATAGGGATATTAAACCCTAGGCTTGCACAGTCATTAGTATGTTAGTAGTATTTTTGGTAATTTGTGTATTACCTTGGTGTGACAGATGCAGTTCCGCTTTTCCACCTGTAGAGGGAGATAAACTATCGGAGCTAACTTAGGCAGTTCTTCAAACAGTGGAGGTTCCATCACTTCATCGTGGAATCTGCTGATCACGAATTCAGTCATTTCTGTATTCCACTACTGTAGGAAATCAAGTTAGTGTAATTATTAAGATTAGATTAGATTAGATTCAACTTAATTGTCACTGCACGAGTGGGTGCAAGGCAAAGAAATACAGATAGCATCCAAGCAGAGAAGTGCATTTCACAGTGCAACAATATTATTATATATATATATATATATATATATATATATATATATATATATATATATATATATATAACAAGAAAATAATTAGCATAAATAAACACTAAAAAACATGGGGATGTATTACCGTGAGAGTAAATGCGCAGTATATTTGTTCATTAGTAAACACTAGTATACACAAGTATTTGTAATATGTAGAATATATGATCATTTGCATATGTAAACAGTATAACGGTACAATGGGGAGGTAATGTAGTGAATAAATGAGAAATAATATATATATATATATATATATATATATATCTATATATATATATATATATTGGGATAATTGTGTAATTGTGTGTGTGTGTGTGTGTGTGTGTGTGTGTGTGTGTGTGGTGTGTGTATATATATATACACCGTAAATTCTGGGACTATAAAGCGCACCTGCATATAAGCCGCATCCGCTCTATTTGAAAAAAAACCCCCAAAAAAATCATAAATAAGCCGCACCTGCATACAAGCCGCATCCGCATCCGCTTTTGAATTGTAAATGTACATGTATGTACCTAAATAGATCCTTTCCTAACCTGTATTTTAACACGGTGTAACGGTGGACGCTGCACAGAGACGCGGAGATCCGGAATTCATACAAAACAGGATTTATTAGAATAAAGAACTCAGGAGACGCCGCTCATACGGAGCGGCACAGACAGGCTAGGGAGCCTTGCGCTCTGCGCGCCGTGGTACCGGGAGTACCGGAGAGCAGGAGCGGTGGCGGACTTGGAAGTCCGGGAATCGGGAACAGACAAAGGTTAGGCATAAACATATATCGAGCGTCCGTGTCCGCGACACTAGGTATGTGCTACGAGCCCGGACGGGGATTGTAGGAGTGAACCGGGCTTATATCGGGAGAGGGAAAATCAAGAACAACTTTGGCTGATTGTGCGTGTGTGTGTGTGTGGGGGGGAGGGGGGGGGGGGGAAGAGCAGGGGAGGGAGAGAGAGAGAGAGAGAGCACCGAGTAGCAACTTTACTGATTAAAACGGGACAGAACCAAGAGAAAATAAGCGCTATTTACAGTATTTATCTTCATTTCTCCTGTGTGTGAAATGACGTCACCTTAACCTTGTAAAGATAGAGTTTGTCCTCCTTCTATCCGCTTCTACCCACTTATATCTGCTAAAGAGGAACTAGCGCATTCTTCTTCTTTGCATTTATTTTGTGTTAGTTTTGATTCTAATTCCGGTTAGAGCCCCTAGCGGTCGGGAAAAAATCTGCAGAATAGCCGCACCTTATTATTAGCCGCATGGTTCAAAACCTAGGAAAAAAGTAGCGGCTTATAGTTCAGAATTTACGGTGTGTATATATATATATATATATATATATATATATACACACACATATATATATATATATACATATATATATAGGTAATACAGAGAATGCGAGAGAGAAAAAATATTTGAACTATGTTAAGTAGTGATATATATATATATATATATATATATATATATATATATATATATGTATAGTTATATTATAGTCTTCTTCACAGTAATAATGAAGTCTGTTTTTCGTATAAAGCAAAGTAGTTTTTCACCAAAATTGTAAAATCAAACCCCCATAAAAAAAAAATTCTGACATACACCAAACACACACACACACACACACACACACACACACACCTCACGTTGTACATCTTCTACAAGAGCAGTATTATTATTGGATGCGGGCGTGTTTGCATCTTGTCTTGACTGTGATGAGCATGTCCATCAAAGCACTTTGCTTTCTCCTCATGTACCAAATGATTGATTTCGATTTTATTTGTCACTGAACTGCTGAATGCAGTGTGTAAATGCGTGCATTTCTTCATCCCGTGGCTGTTTAGAGCCTTTTATGCTCGATTATACTCCATATTTAATGAGGTATAATGGCACCTGGTCATGCACTCTTGCTCAATCAGCGCTCGGGTGTTCTCGCTAGCACCTGCCGATACTGATTGATCTGCTATATTATGAGCCGTTCTTTAAATAGCATCATCTAAAAATAGCAAGGTTCTGCCCCCTCCTTAGCAACGCAGTGTTGGGAAGGTGAATGGAATAAGAACTAGGGGGAGATGAGGCAAGGGCTGCAATAGATAGTGGGGGGTGGGGGGGGGGGGGGATACAGGCAGATTAGGCTGAGGAAGAATGATGTCATCTGAAGTCTGACGTCACTCATCAGCGTCCTCCAGGGACGAGGAGAAGCCAGTTTCCGCGACGCCGCTTTTTACCCCCACTGCTTTCTTGGAAGTAGCTTCTGTGTGTGCGTGTGTGTGTGTCTGTGCGCATGCGCGCCACGTATCGCACTGACATGCTGTGGGAGGGTGTTAGAACGTGCCATCCGGCTGGCACAATGGGCACAGATTCCATGTGTTTCCTGAGTCATGGAATTTCACACCGTGAACATTGCCATGGCACCTTATGACTTTAAGACCTACTGCGGCGCACGATTTCACGAACACAGCACTACAGCTCTTACTCAAAGATGCAACTGGCATTACCGCCGGCTTTTAAGTGTCTCGCTGTGAGAATCAGGATGAGATCACAGGATTATACAGGGAGTAGTAATGCCTGCAAGGTGTACGATTTCAGCTTCGGCACTATCCGATCTTCCATCTGATTGGTCGTGTTTGGGTGAATTCATTGCAGCGTAGATGATGATATATTGGAGGTTTTTTGTCACACGTTTTCTTTGGTTCGTTTTGTATGTTGTCTCTTTGTTTGAGCGTTGTAAAAACGAAAGATGTTAAATTCTGGGTTCTTTAGGAACAGAAGGTAGAGAATTGGTTTTAGGGAGAGGGGTGTAGCTCAGTGGTTTAAGGCCCTGGGTTACTGATTGGAAGGTCAGGGGTCCGAGCCCCAGTATTGCCAAGCTGCCACCTTTGGGTCCTTGAGCAAGGCCCTTAACCATCTGTGCTCCAGGGGGTTCCGTATCATGACTGACCTCCAGGGGGTGCCGTATCATGACTGACCCTGCGCTCTGGCCCCAGCTTCCAAATACACTGGGATATGTGAAGAAAGAATTTCCTCATGGGATCAGTAAAGTATATAAAAAAAAATAAATAATAATAATTAAATTTATTTGAGATGCCAACTTCACCCCTGTACAGTCTGAATAATAATAATAATAATAATAATAATTCATTACATTTATATAGCTTTTCTGGACACACAAAGTGATAATGTGACGGCAGCCATAGTGCGCCAGAACTCCCACCACACACCAGCTTACTAGTATAGAGGAGACTAGTATATGGGGACGGTTAGGACACCATGATGGTCAGAGGCCAATGGGTGACATTGGCCGGGATGCCGAGGACACGCCTCTACTCTTTTCCGAAAGACATCCTTGGATTTTTAACCACTGAGGTTAGGACCTCAGTTTAGGGGACGCGCCCCCTGCTGGTCTCACTACTCTTCCCAGGAGGTCAGGAGGTCATCCTTCCAGGTACTAACCAGGGCTCAACCCTGCCTAGCTTCAGTGGGCAACCCAGTCTTGGGCTACAGGCAATAAGAAGAAGAAGAAGAAAAAGAAGAAGAAGCGTTTGATAGGAATGTTTTTTTGTTTGGAAAAGGAGCAGCGAAAAAAAAAGGATAAGATGTTACAAATAGGAATAAATACAAGTTTGAAATGTTGCAATTCAATCCCTGGTAAGATATGAGAAGAAGATTTAAAGACAGATATACAAATTATTGCTTGTAGCATTTTCTTTACTTCTGTAAGATGAATTGTTTTGTCTCATTAACTTTATACTAATAACCAGTGTTGGGGAGGAACTAGTTACATGTAATGGCGTTACGCAATTTAATTACAAAATAAATGTAACAGTAATTCGTTACAGTTACTGAGAAAAAAAAGATTTGGATTTGAATGACTACAATCTGCTGCAGTTTCATTTAGAAAAATACCTACTTTTCTCGAAGCTTTAAAACGTTTTTTTTTTTTAGAATGTTAACTTAAAGTGCCACCTAGTGGTCAAATGAAATCAATCGAATGTAATCAGTTCCTTTATTTTTATAAAGTAATTGAAAAGACATTACTTAAAAGACACTACATTTTGATCATTTGTAATCTGTAATCTATTACATTTCCATGTAACCTTCCCAACACAGCTATAACTAATTTAGAATTAGTAATAGCAGAAGTTATTCATTCATTCATCTTCTACCGTTTTTATCCGATCTTCCCTCGGGTCACGGGGAGCCTGTGCCTATCTCAGGCGTCTATGGGCATTAAGGGAGGATACACCACTGTATGGAATGTCAACCCATCGCAGGGCACACACTCACACATTCATACACTATGAACAATCAACCTACCGTGCATGTTTTTGGACCGGGAGGAAAACCCCCTGAGGCACGGGGAGAACATGCAAACTCCACACACACATTGCCTAGACGGGAATTGAACCCGGACCCTGGCGGTGTGAGGCGAATGTGCTAAGCCACCGTGCCCCCTTAATAGCAGAAGTCAATAAATATAAATATAAGTACAGTGCTATTGAATAGTAAAAGCTCAGATATTCATTCTCACACTCGCACAGAAACGAGATACAGTAACCCAAGCTCAGAATCTGGCTTTCTGAACAACCTGCTCTACTGTCGTGCCCCCTATTTATTTATTTTGGATATTTTGGTGGACAAATTTTTCAATGTGTAAAATGTTGATGTGCCCGAAACGCTTTGATTTAAGGAGTCTTTTACTACAAGGCACCAGCACCAGAGAATCCTGTTTTAGTGGTTCTTCTTGTCCACCCACCAAGCCAATCCTGGAGAATCCAGTCCAGAGTTTTGAGCTGAGC
Source organism: Kryptopterus vitreolus (assembly GCA_030449085.1). NCBI lineage: Eukaryota > Metazoa > Chordata > Actinopteri > Siluriformes > Siluridae > Kryptopterus > Kryptopterus vitreolus. Next base: position 15,096,639 of record JACRUU010000028.1, read on the forward strand.
TGGAGCAGCCTCAGAGTGTTGCACTAAACATGAGAAGAATGCCATTGACGTCAGAGGAGACGCTGTCAGCAAGGACAGTGGTCCCCTGTGCTTGCAAACTCTCCTGAGCGATTGCACGGCCCTTTGAAGAAAAAAAAAAGGGGGAGGAGGGGGGGCAGACTGAGAAAAGGGGTGAAAGTGACATTGTAGACAGACCCTTGATATGGGACTCGTATTTCTTTTGCCTCATTCACAATCCCTCTATATCCAACGTCTTTTTACTTTCATCATTTTTTAATGAAATGATCATTTCTGTAACATAACTAACAAAACGTTAATTTTGAGCCTCGTTGTTTATATGTTTAATGTAAAGCTCGAATGTATCTCACAAATCTCTTCTGAAATGTTCATATCAGATGAATAATAGCTGTATTTCTTTGGTCATTTTAGTTATTTTCTGGGTTATTTGCGTCTTTCTGCCATTATATGCTGCATTACTTTGACTCCAGTCCAAAAAGAAAAAAAAATCCAGCCCAGCTTTTCTTTTTCTTCCTGTGTCGTGCTCTCCAGCTCTTTAGGCTCAGGCTTTCACAGGAAACCAATTGTGTTTTGTGTAAAGCAAAGCCTCTTAAGTCATGCCACCACGTTGAGGTGCTGCTCAGTTCTAACTGGCTCACTGTTTCCTATTTCCTTCCCCCCCCCTTTTTTTTTCCTTTCCTTTTTTATTTTTTTTATATAAACAATCAACGTGGATATCAGCTTGTTGAGCGGACTCCCTCACAGAGCAGGGAAGCTCATCACTGTGCTCCTGCAGCTTCATATGGGGGGTCTGGTCTTTGGCCAAAGACGCTGGAGAGGAGGTGCAAGCAGGCTTTGCTTTTCGTTCTGCTTTTCCCTTTTTTTTTCCTCCCCAGAAAGAAGTGCATGACTGAAAGACAAGAGCTGTGAATTTCTCACTCTCCTCCAGATCGCCCCCCTCACCTGATGGACCACTACTGGAGACTGACGCTGGTCATGTGTTGGGATGCAGATTTGTTGTGTTAGTCAGTGACGCATCTGGCTCAGGATTTTTTTTTTTTTTTTTTTTTTTTTTTTTGTGTGCATGCGTGCTGTGTGATTTTGCATAGTTCCACCATGGTTTTCCACTGCTCTCAAGGCCAGGATCTTTAGCACTGCTGGACTCTTCCCAGTATAACTCCATTTCACTCATTCATCTGGACACTTCGTTCCTGCTCTGGACTAAAATGGAAGGCTTTTCCAGACCCGGGAGATTAAGATTCGGTTCCGCAGCCCTTCTCTTCCTTCTAGGAGAGGTCTTTATGCGTAGCAGCATGAAGAGTCACCCGCGCGAGAAATCCGGACAACGCGGCATGGCCGGGTACGAGGCCTCGGCTAGCCCCGTGAAACGTCTCAAAACTGACCACCCCCTTCCCTCCTGTCTCCCCCCAGAGGAGGCCTACCAGAAGCTGGCCACAGAGACACTGGAGGAGCTTGACTGGTGCTTGGACCAGCTGGAGACCCTCCAGACCCGCCACTCTGTCAGCGAGATGGCCTCCAATAAGGTGAGTCAGCCTTGCAGCTTACACGTCTTAATGGTGCACATCATTCCCTTATTTCACGCCTCCCTAAAATTGTCCCCAGGTCATGTCATTGTCATTCCATGCATATGCAACACAATGATTGAGGCGCCAGTGCCATGCTGAATCACGTCAGAGAGTCCACATTAAATCACATAAAAAGAAAGAAAAGTCCTATCTGAGAATCTTAGGTGCCATTTTTAACACTGGGAAATAAATAAATACTGAAATATAAATGTGTTTAATATTGTCATATGGCATCTTCCCTTTTTGTTGTACTGTTGGTCATGGCAGGCAGGTATTATAGGTTTAACTGTAGCTGAGACTTTTCAGCCAGAGCCAAGATGGCCACGCAAGGCATTCACTGTTTAATAATTGTACATAAACTACATGTTACACAAAAGCTTTGTGTTAGGCACGGTTAGGATTCTCCATCACAATGCTCCAGGGGGTCGTCCTCTTCATCAGCTGAAATGATACTCTGATTCGGGAGCCCTCCGAATGCACCGGCATCTCCGAGAAAAACAAGACAGGGTGATTGTGATGCTATGTGTGTACGGATGACTGGCTTGCCAACATGTGGACGTGTGTGTGTGTGTGTGTGTGTGTGTGTTTGTGTGTGTGTGCGCAGGTGTACACACAGAGGCGATTCATGCTCTCTTATTGTCATTTGCATTATATCTGTATTTGTGGCTTCTGTGGAAGTCAGACTGCAGCGGAGCGCATAGTTGTTTACTGTGCATTGGCTGTGAATGGCGCGTTTTTGTTTTGACTGTGGTTACATTGTTGCAGTGTGCTCAAAAAAAAAAAAAAAAAAATATATATATATATATATATATATATATATATATTCTATATACTAAGTGGGAGATATTTATTGTGATCTAGAGCAATTGCAGGAACCCAAATCCCTAATTAATATCATTACTTAACCTGAATTTGTCCTTCTATTTCATATCCAAGTCAAAATGACTGCTGTAAAAAAAAGGGCTATTACATGAAGTCTGTGCTAGAGACGCATACACATTTGTGTGTATGGTTTGAGTTTAATTCCATGAAATAAGACTAATAAGACCCATTTTCAATCACATCATTTCATTCCAAAAGGCAAAATAGCAGTTTGTTAAGGATCATTTTCTTTAAACAAGGCGAATCTTAACGTGAACTCATGAAACAAATACTGTGGTATTTGATGGGCTATTCGAGCTGTTTAGAAAATTCCGGAGAGGTCGGGGACACAAACGTGCTGAAAGACCGTCAAAATATAACGAGTAGTTTCTCACAGTGCCTTCTTTGAGAGAGAGGAAGACGTTTAGCAGGGACCTGGGCTCAGCATCTGGCAGCTTCATTGGGATGCCAAGTTCACCATTGTACAGTCTGAAGGAGCTTGATAGGAATGTGTTTTTTAGGCTAAAATATGCTACAGATTGGAATAAATCCAAGTTTGAAATTATGGGATTTAATCCCTGGTATTAAGTGAGAAGAAGAGTTAAAGAGATATGGGCAAATTGCTTGTGTCATATAGTGAAACACAGTGGTGGGTGTGTCCTGGCTTGGGGCTGCGTTTCTGTCAGTGGTGTTGGTGATATTGTCCGAAATTATGATATGAATGCTTTAAAGTGTTCTCCTTTGTTCATTATTCCATTGTTCCATCTGTAAACCAAGATAACAGCATGATAAGGATCCCAAGCGCAGGAAACATACAGTTGTTAAAACAGCTGGTGAAATGCTAACAGTTAAGAATTTTCCTCCACCTGGTCCAGACCTTAATAGTATAGAGGCAGTATGGGATACAGGTGTTACATAGGCCGATAGAAATTATATTCTAAACCTAAAGAAGAACAATTATGGGAAGTGCAGAAAGACTCATATAACAGACTTCAGGAGATTTAAGAGTAAAAAAGTGGGCCTTTAGGATTTGGATGGTATATAAAACTTTGCCAAATCAAAAAAAGATGACCTAAGACGTTCAGAGACTACAATATTATTACAATTACATGTGTTATACGAGGCTGTATTAGACATCGTCACCAGTAATACACAAACGGATCAGTGTAGCAGAACCTGTCCAAAAGTAAACCCACTTTATCTTGTTATCCTTCAGCAATTCTTTTAACACAATTGCTGTAAAAGAAGGCAAGAGCTTTCTAGGAACCATTAAGCTGCTTATATTATATATATATATATATATATATATATATATATATATAAGATATATATATATATATATATATATATATATATATATATATATATATATATATATATATATATATAGATATATATATATATATATATATATATATATATATACACACACACACACACCGCCTAAGCCACTTTCCTTCTCGGAAGCATAACAGGAAATGAACGAATCGTTGTTTCTTTTAGGATAATTAGAAGATGTTTGTTCAAAGACATTTAGGGCTTTGTAGAGACGCTGTTGCTGGTATACACGCGTCTTATCACAATAAATAAATAAATAACCACTGTGACTTGTTTCTTATTAGCGTAGGATTTTATATCAAGTCACTTTTAGTACTCTGTTACGGTGCATCTAGATCGTTATTTATTGTACAGTTAATACTTCTTTAGTCTCCAAATATATTGCAGGTTTCCAGTTTTGTGCATTATGGAAGATTTATTCATTCATTCACGTTTGCATTATAAAGCCTAGGAGATCATTATGACTGTGTTCATTCATTGTAGTAATCATTCGCCAGTGTTGGGAACGTTACTTTGGAAATGTAAAAGATTACAGATTAGAAATGACCCCATTCAAAATGTAATAAGTAGTGTAACTTTTCAATGACTTTATAAAGTAACTGTTTACATCTGATGACTTTTTGATTACTTTCATTTGTCCACTAGGTGGCACTTTAAGTTAACATTTTTAGAAAAAGTTTCAAACCCGTCGTCTAAAGCGCTCTTTCCTCGGGTCACGGGGAGTCTGTGCCTATCTTAGGCGTCTATGGGCATTAAGGCAGGATACACCCTGGATGGAATGCCAACCCATCACAGGACACACACACTCACACACACACACACACATTCATACACTAGGGACAATTTTCCAAGGTGCCAATCAACCTACCGTGCATGTTTTTGGACCGGGAGGAAACCAGAGAACCCGGAGAAAAACCTCCTGAGGCACGGGGAGAACATGCAAAACTCCACACACACATGTTTCCGAGACAGGAATCGAACCCGGACCCTGGCGGTGTGAGGCGAACGTGCTAACCACTAAGCCACCGTGACAGCCTGACAGCAGTTAGACACATCCAATCTAAAAGTTTTATGCAGGAGTTGAAATTTGCTGTGTATTAAAAATAACATATTTCTTGTTCATTAATATACAGAAATAGTGAACAAATTGAAATTAACTCGATATTTGGTGTGATTATCTTTGTTTTTCAATTCTTATGCTCTTTTTACACGATCGGAGGCAGGCGTGTGATTAGCGACTATATAAATCACGTGTTGATCATTGGTTTTACACGTAGGTTGAAACACAGTCATTACTTGAAACAAAAACAGCTTTGTAAGAGGCTATAAACTGGATAAGGAACAAATAAACAAGCGTGGAAACAGGCAAACACGTACTTTTGAGTTGGTTGCTTGATTCAGATTGTGCCAGGACCTTCTGCGACATCCAATCTGCCAGGACCTTATGTGGTCATTTAAACACAAGTTTAAAAGAGGGTCCGCGGTGTCACAACCAACATGACTAAGCATCTGCGGTCGGTTCACCGTTTGCAATAGAAAGTGGGAATCGTTACAAATCAGAGTCGAGAATCAGAATCAATAAAATTAGAAGCATAGCAAAAACCCCTATGCATTTCTTGAAATGGAGTTGGAGATTTGGTCCTGGTGCCGCGAGAAGTACAGACAGATTTTAACCAGCATGTAATATCATCATGGAGGTTTCTGATTTTCCTCTATTCTGAAGCAGGACAACGATCTCAAAAATACAACTTAATTTAAAAAGGGGAAGAACCCTCAGAGAATTCACTGTCTGGAATTACACAAGGATTCGAGGCAGGCTACATCCACAGATACACAACATTTACTTCTCCAAGATGCCTGTAAAAAGCTAATTTAGATATTTAAAAAAAACAAAAAAAACAAAGTGTGGTCACACCAAATATTGATTAGTTTTTTTTTTTTTCTGTTCATTTACTTTCTGTTTTGTTAACTGATTAAAAATAAAACAACACTTCTATTCCGGAATTCTTTCACACCAAGCTATTTGTTTAGATGCATTTATCACTTTGTCTTTATCACTGTAATTAACGTGAACGAAAACCAAACACAAAACAACGAGACAAATCAAGACTGTAACGAGAAACATCGAACGAGAATCGCTACAAGAGCCGTGAAAGACAACAACAAAAAAAGTGCCGTGAAAGGTGAAGCTACATACAAGTGAAAACTACTTACTAGTGAAAGTGAATCAGGTGCAGTCACAGGGAGGCGTGGCCTTATACACAATATTAAGTTGCTTATACAGGATGTTGTGTTTTGTAGAATTGAATGACGTGGTTGGGGATGTGCAATACTCAATATGGAAAGGGTCGGAGTGTTGTGTTTTTATTAATCGCATGAATCATCTGTGACTTTAAAAATGAACAAACTTTATTCTTTATATGAAAACTAGAATTACTTCTGATTCAGGTTCTTTTTCGGTTTCGATACCTGACGGTCCATTTCTCATAATGCTGAGCTGTTTGGATCCTAAACCCTGACGTTTTTCTCGTTGTGGCATGGCAGACCCCACCAAACCCCCCAGACCCCTCAACCTTCGACCTGTGTCAAGGCTGGCCTTAAGAATGCTTCTGAGATGCTGGAATCTGTCGCTCGATTAACTGAATACCCCCCCCCCCCCCCCACACACACACACACACACACACACACACACACACACAAAACACCCACATAAACTGCAACAAACACACCAGTTCTGTCACTGAAGAGGACTAAGCGTGATCCTACATGCTCACAGTTGCTATGGAAACACAACAAACTGAGACACCGGTAGAGTGGGGGGCCAGACAGAGAGAAAACACAGAGAGAGAGAGAGAGACGGAGAGAAAAAAAAAAAGAAAGCGCCAGGTCTACGTCTTTTTGTCACTCGTATGTTGGTATAGATTAGTAATAAATGAGTAATAAAGGGGTTATAATAAGATGAATCTAGTAGGCGTTGTTTTCCCCGGGGGTGGGGTGGGGGGTGGGGTGATTCAGTGAACGTATGACTCAGACGTAAGACACATAGGTGGATATCCCTTTTCCGTGCTACTTCAGGATTCCCGAAGGTCTGCCCGTGCCAGGAAAGATGTATGATAAGATCTTAGACCTTTCACCGTTTCAGCGTTTTAGAATAAACGCTTACCAAGGCCGCGTCTGGACAAAGAGGATCGTTGTTATCGAAGGGACGGCTTGAAGTCTCGTCGGTGAAGTCCAGCATCAGTCGTGTCTGGAGTGGGAGTTTTGAGCCAAGTGTGAAGTCACACGTCTGTGTTACATGCACCGATAACACTTCTGATTTAATGCTAACACGACTTTGAAATGAATTATGCAACACAACGTCCGTCCTACCTCTGTCTCACTGTCTCACGGCGCAAACGACACGATATACAGACGCAGCATATCTCCCTTCATGTTTATAAGTATTGTATGTATATTAGATTTTCCCCCTGCTCTATAAAAATAGCATCCAGATTAAATCTTATAAACGTGGTTTCCAGGGTGAATAGTATAAATGTGGTATCCATTGTGCCACATGAGGGAGAAAAAAAGTTTATTTTTTTGTATTATATAATTCCATGTAAATACTGCCATGTTAAAAAGAAACATTATTCAAATCGTTTTACCTCCTGTAAAAACGTGCTGTATAAACTGTATAGGGGTCTTTATTTGCCAGTAGGGCTGTTTCACTGCTAGCGTTCCCCTCTTTACCTCCGTTTCACCAAAAGCCACACCCAGTGGATTACGAAGCTCGTGGCTTCTTTGTGCCTGGAACCAAACCCAAAGCTGAAGTAAGTAGAAATGTAGAGTCGAGTAGAGAGAAAA
>JACRUU010000028.1:15109263-15116763 GCA_030449085.1 Kryptopterus vitreolus
TATAAAAATATGACCGGTTTCATCCATGAATCCATTCATCTTCATTATCCACTATTCGGATGATAGTGGATCGGGAGCTTAACCTGGGACGCGAGATTACAGCCTGGATGGAATAGCGGTCCATCTTAGGCTGCTATATGTACACGCACACATTTTCATACACCTGTTAAGATGTGCATTATTCACACCCGTATCCATTCGTTTCGTTTACTGTTATTAACTACATCATATCCTGTGTCCTCCTGTCACCCCTGATTATATCTTCGCCTATGTTTCCTTGCAGTTCAAGAGGATGTTGAACCGGGAGCTCACCCACCTGTCGGAGATGAGCCGATCTGGAAACCAGGTCTCAGAGTACATCTCCAACACCTTCTTAGGTAAAAAAATCGAACCCCGAAGCACCACACGCTTTCCTAAAACGTAAAATAAATAAATAAATTAATTAATTTAAAAAATAGTGAATTGGTAATAAGGAAAACATTTTTCCGGTGCACTGATTGGCCTCCTTTCCCAGACAAGCAGCATGACGTGGAGATGCCATCGCCACACACCCAGAAGGAGAAGGAAAAGAAAAAAAAGCCCATGTCACAAATAAGCGGTGTGAAGAAGCTAATGCACAGTACCAGCCTCACCAACTCCAACATCCCTCGCTTCGGGGTCAAAACGGATACCGAAGACTCCTTAGCCAAGGTATGGAGGGTTTGAGTGCTGTTCGGAAAAAAAAAAACAGATACCTCTGAAATTGCGTTACGTGAATTAGATTTGGATACGCACTCGGAAGGTTTACTGATCCATTACATAAGACGTAAGCATGTAAAACAAACCAACCATATTGAAATTTCTTTGCAGGAGCTGGAGGACATAAACAAATGGGGCCTTAATGTTTTCAGAGTCACCGAGTTTTCCGGAAACCGGCCGTTAACGGTGATGATGTACACCATCTTTCAAGTAAGATCTTCCCGAAAACACGCTTCCTGTCTGACGGATTAATAGATCAACTTCTAACGTTCCCATCGTTGTCTTCCCCCCCCCCCCCCTCCCCTCCAGGAGAGAGACCTTCTCAAGACATTTAAAATCCCATTAGACACGTTTATAACTTATCTGATGACCTTAGAAGACCATTACCATGCAGATGTGGCATATCATAACAATATACATGCTGCTGATGTAACGCAGTCCACGCACGTGCTGCTCTCTACGCCTGCTTTAGAGGTAAAGCCTTTAGTGTGTGTGTGTGTGTGTGTGTGTGTGTGTGTGTGTGTGTGTGTGTGTGTGTTGTTTTTTTTTTCCCTAAGTGATTCGATGCATGTGAGACTGAAGTGAAACAGGGTTTCTAATTTTGGGCTTCTCTTTTCATCGCCTCGCAGGCTGTGTTCACAGACCTCGAAATTCTTGCTGCCATTTTCGCCAGCGCTATTCATGACGTCGACCACCCGGGTGTCTCGAACCAGTTCCTCATTAACACCAGTGAGTATTTACCCCTCCCTCAAACCGCCCCCCCCACCGACCCAACGGCAACTACTTATCACGGACGCAAATAGTTCCCATCCTACGCCTTCCATTATTGCGTGAGACGAGGCTTTGTGGCGCCCATGTTTTGTGCCTCCGAAAGTCCATCGCACCTCAGATGTTTCCCACCTAACAAGTCACATTTAGACTGGCTTAGATGCAAGACAGGAAATGACTCTCGGTGAAAAGAAAACCGGGTGTTAAAAGCCAGGTTTAATCTGAGACACAAATGGAAACTTGGTTTCTCAAAAAGCTGAGCGCTTTCCTGCGTAACGTTAATACGGTTATCATTAACATTGTCGTACATTGCGGATGCAAGCTCGTCGTTTAAGAGAAAACATCCCTTCAAGTTATATGAGAACAACCTCAACGTATCATACGCGGTTATATGACCTCCATGACCCCATGAAGATGGTAGTGTTACATTTACGGCAGACACCCTTATCCTGCAACTGAGCGTTAAATAGTGATGGGTCATCCATGAGCGAGTCGTTCTTTTTGAACGAGCCTTTAGCATGACTCAGAAGAACAAGTAGTCCCAGAGAGTGATTCGTTCATTTTCTACTGGGTGCGAGTGTGCAAAGCTTCGCAAAAGACCATAGGGTATATAAAGGAAACAGAAATGAGTACTCAAGTTGACTCAAGTCTTCTCCGAATCGTTCGTTCTTTTGTCATGTGACTCCTATAGACACTATTCAGTGCATTATCCAGAAACAGAATTGAACAGTTCTCCTCATTAGCCTATTAGGAATCGTTCGTTCTTTTGTCACGTGACTCCCATAGCGTCTATGGGAGTCACATGACAAAAGAATGAACGACTCTGATTAGGAGACTGCAGAAATGTTCAATTCCGTTTCATGTGTAATGTACTGCGTAGCGTCTATAGGAGTCACATGAGAACGAACTATTCGGGAATCAGAGTATGAGAGGTATAGCACCCAGCTTATTCTGTTCATCATAATATGTTCTTATCTGAATTATCATTATATTTTAATTACTGGAACTATAGCCAAAATGTGTATAAGTAGACAAGTTTTTATTGTAAATGTAACATTTTATTTTATTTCCGATCAAAAGAGCGAAATGAAGGAAACGACTCCAAAAAAGATTCGTTCATTTTGAGGAACGTGATTCAAAGAGCCGAGTCACTAAAATGATCCAAACTTCCCATCACTAGTGTTAAGGACACTGCTCAAAAGCCCAGTAGTAGCAGTTTGGTGGTGGTCTGATTTGAACCTGCAATCTTCCGGTCCAGAGGACAAAAGCCTTAACCACTGAACTACATCCGCCCTAGTGTGGTCACATGACCTTTTCCAATTGGACTGCTACTTGTCGTCAGCGAATACAGCTATGCACTGATGTAGTTTCAACATATTAACATGTTTTAATGTAGGAAAAAGCCTACTTGGGCATCTTAAGGTGCAAAAAAATACAACATATGGTCTCTTTATATTGCTGTTGTATTATAACTCGTATTACAAGCCCATTTCTCTCCGACCCCTCGTTTGGGATTCATGAAGTGTCCCCCATAACAAACTAATTGTATATCCCTGATCTAGAATCTCAAGGTGGTTGGACTTATCGTGTAAGACATTCATTCTTATGAACTATTTTTGGTTTCGCATGATCATTCAACTTACTCAGAGAGAAAATACTTTGGAGAAAGTTACTCATCCTCAAAATGATATCAGAGCATGACTTATAGTACACTCTGGATGACCAAGTACCCTTAATATCCAGGGCCATGAATGTGTGTGTGTGTGTGTGTGTGTGTGTGTGTGTGTGTGTGTGTGTGTGTGTGTGTGTGTGGTGTGTGTGTGTGTGTGTAGACTCGGAGTTGGCCCTCATGTACAATGACTCATCCGTGCTGGAGAACCATCATCTGGCTGTAGGCTTTAAGCTGCTCCAGGAAGAGAACTGTGACATCTTTCAGAACCTTACCAAAAAACAGAGACAATCCCTCCGGAAAATGGTGATCGACATCGTAAGTGCAGCTCCACCGCATTGCGGATTCACGCGGTGTGACCTTCACCGGTTGAAATATTTTATTTGTTGTTTTCTTGTTTACCCTAGGTATTAGCCACTGATATGTCTAAACACATGAACCTGCTGGCCGACTTGAAAACAATGGTCGAGACAAAGAAGGTGACCAGCTCTGGAGTTCTGCTGTTGGATAACTATTCAGACAGGATCCAAGTAAGATTTACTCGTGTGTATGATTATTTGAATAGTTGCAGGTGATTATTTGAACTGGGCCTCAGAAATGGTCTTATTATACACTGCACGGCCAAAAGAACAAGCGGTTCCAGATTTAGTTCCCCACTTTTCCTGTTAGACTAGCTTTCGCTCTTCTGGGAAGCCTTTCCAGTGGATTTTGGAGTGTGAGGATTTGTAGCCATAAGAGCATTAATGACGTCAGAAGCTGATGTGTGGCAAGAAGACCCGGTCACTGTTTTCATTCATCCTGTTGATATTCTTTGAGGTTAAGGTCGGAGGAAGCCAACAGTATGTATATATATATATATATATGATATATATATATATATATATATATATATATATATATATATATATATATATATATATCAAGAGTATTTTTACACTGGAACATTCATCTTCTACCGCTATATCCGATCTTCCATCGGGTCACGGGGAGTCTGTGCCTATCTCAGGCGTCTATGAGCATTAAGGCAGGATGCACCCTGGATGGAATGCCAACCCATTGCAGGGCACACACACACACACACACACACATTACACACACATCACACACATTCACACACTAGGGAACAATTTTCCCAGGGTGCCTAATCAACCTACCGTGCATGTTTTTGGACCGGGGGGAAACCGGGGAAAGGAAGCCAGAAAAAAAAAACCCTGATGCTCGGGGGGGGAACATGCAAACTTCACACACACATGGCCAGGACAGGCATCGAACCCGGACCCTGGCGGTGTGAGGGGAACGTGCTAACCACTAAGCCACCATGCCCCTTCCTTATTTAATTAATTATTTATTATTTCTATGACCTTCTGATCCGTAACCCAGAGCCTTAACACCACTGCCTCCTAATGATGACCTTGTTATTGACATTTATATGACCTTTAACGATAACGGTAACAGAAATTTGACAAAGTCTTGCACATGATTTGTTTGTGACAGGTGTTACAGAACATGGTGCACTGTGCAGACCTGAGTAACCCCACCAAACCACTGCAGCTGTACCGCCAGTGGACAGACCGCATCATGGACGAGTTCTTCAGCCAGGGTGACCGTGAGAGGGAGCGCGGAATGGAGATCAGTCCCATGTGTGACAAACACAATGCCTCGGTCGAGAAATCACAGGTAACTCATTAAAAAAATACACAAAACATTGCATCTTTCCACCTCACACTTGTGACCATCTAGTACATCCAGAATTTGATTGATGTAATTCATCTCCACATTTTCATTCATTCATTCATCTTCCGCTTTATCCGATCTTCCCTCGGGTCACGGGGAGTCTGTGCTTATCTCAGGTTTCTATGGGCATTAAGGCAGGATACACCCTGGATGGAATGCCAACCCATCGCAGAGCACACACACACACACACGCACACACACACATTCATACACTAGGGACAATTTTCCAAGGTGCCAATCAACCTACCGTACATGTTTTTGGACCGGGGGGGAAACCGGCGAACCCGCAGAAAAACCCCCTGAGGCACGGGGAGAACATGCAAACTCCACACACACATGTTCGAGACGGGAATCGAACCCGGACCCTGGCGGTGTGAGGCGAACGTGCTAACCACTAAACCACCGTGCCCTTTTCATCTTCACACAGATTGTAGTTAATAATTCCTGTAGATTCACAGATGATCTTCCGGGGAAAAATGAGTCACGATTGTTTATTTCATGTCAGTGGACAGTTGACAGTCCAGTGCCAAAATCGCAGTGATGAAGTTTGTTAAAATACTGAGATATCTGTAATATAAAAAAACGTGGGCGTGTTCGAATCGGTAAAATGAAAAGCAAAAATAACCACTGATGAAATTCCGAGGGAAACGAACGTGTCACAAGTGTCGCGCGTTTTCAAACACAGGGTTGGAGTTGATGTGTGTTTTTTTTTTTTATGTCGGCCAAACATGTCCCACACAGACTTGGCCCTCTGTGCTCTATAGCGGTTTCCTGGAATGTAGGAGTGCGTGTGTGTTTTATGTTCCGCTTTTACACTGAGCACAAACACTCCCTGTATAGTCGTTTTAGCCAGAGTTACACTTCTCCAGTAAACAACAACACAACTGATGTTATATAATAAGCCACTGCGATTCAGTTCACCAATGAAATACTCGACAGCGTTTCCGCACTGGGATCACTGTGATGTTATTTACAATGTTAGTAAGCGAGTATTTTAATGATTATTCCATTGATTATAGTCGAGTATTCTGTAAATACACAGAGCAGACATGTTAACGTGTCAATCAGTAACAACAGCAGCGAGCAGAGGAGCAGCAGAACTTTGCTGGGAAGGTTTACTTTGGAAATTACAAATTACAAATGACCCAATTCACAATGTAATGATTAGTGTACATTTTCAATTACCTTATGAAAGTAAAGTAACTGACTGGGGCACGGTGGTTTAGTGGTTAGCACGTTCGCCTCACACCGCCAGGGTCCGGGTTCGATTCCCGTCTCGGCCATGTGTGTGTGTGAGTTTGGCATGTTCTCCCCATGTTCTCCCCGTGCCTCAGGGGGTTTTTCTCCGGGTTCTCCGGTTTCCTCCCGGTCCAAAAACATGCACGGTAGGTTGATTGGCACCTTGGAAAATTGTCCCTAGTGTATGAATGTGTGATTGTGAGTGTGTGTGTGTCCTGCGATGGGTTGGCATTCCATCCAGGGTGTATCCTGCATTAATGCCCATAGACGCCTGAGATAGGCACAGACTCCCCGTGACCCGAGTGAAGATCAGATAAAGCGGTAGAAGATGAATGAATGAATGAATGAAAGCAATGTAACCGATTACATTTGATTACTTTTTGATTACTTTCAAGTTTCTAATGGATATTTCCAACTAAATCATTTCTAAACATTTATAACATTACAGTAAACTTTACATTAGTAACTCAACTCTGGTTTACTGTTTTTCAGAATCTCTCGTCACTTAAATTAAATTTATATTCATTTAATTTTTAAAGTCACAACAAAGCCGGGCCTCACAACAAAAAAATAGTGAATATCGTTTTAGAAATCAAATCTTTACATCGCTACGACACGACACACTGACAAGTAACATGGCTGGTGACGGGAATAGAACCCCCAAACCTGGAGGTGTGAGGCTAACGTGCTAAACCGCTAAACCACCACCAACACCACTACCACCACTACAAACCACCACCAACACCAACTACTACTATCCACTTCTTCTTCTTCTTCTTCTTCTTCCTCTTCTTCTTCCTCTCTCTTATCTTCCTTTCTTCGACCTCTCTTCTACCTCTATGCTCTTCCTCTTTTTTTTTTTGTCGGCCTTTTTTTTCTTCTTTTCAGATTTTTTTCTACTCTCTTCTTTCCTATTTTTCTTGTCTTCAGTATTATCACTCTTCTTCTTCTTCTTCTTTTCCGTTTCTACTCCTTCGTTACCATTCTTCTTCTTCTTCTTCCTTCTTCTTATGCTCTTCTTCTTCTTCCTTCTTCTTCTTCTTATTCTTCTTCTTCTTCTTCTCTTCTTCCTCCTCTTCTTCTTCTTCTTCTTCTTCTTTTTCTTCCTCTTCTTCTTCTTCTTCTTCTTCTTCTTCTTCTTCCTCTTCTTCTTCTTCTTCATCCATTTTTTCTTCGCAGATGTTCTTCCTCTTCTTCCTCTTCCTCCTCTTCTTCTTCTTCTCTCCTCTTCTTCCTTTTTCTTCTTTTTCTTCTTCTTCTCTCTTCTGTCTCTCTCTTCCTTCTTCCTTCTTCTTCCTCTTCTTCTTCCTCTTCTTCTTCTTCTTTTCTTCTTCTTGCTTCTCTCCTTTCTC
>JACRUU010000028.1:15124263-15284263 GCA_030449085.1 Kryptopterus vitreolus
TCAAATATTGCACTTATTGGCCCATTGCAGCCCACAGCTGTGCAGGATGCAGAATTTAAACGACTAGAATATAGATACCAATCTCTAAATATAGATGTCACATATCTCATGCAAGTGTAATGCTAAACGCTGCAGATAACAGCTGCACTGATTCCACATCAGCGATGCGCAACGACTGTTTAACATCACACACACTGGCCTACTCGCATTTGCTAACAATAAATAGAACTGCTTTTTTCTGTGTTTATTGTTATTTCACATCACGCGCACCACACACACACACACACACACACACTCACAAACGACATGACGCACAAAGCACATTCAACACAAGTCTAACATCAGGGCTACATTTTTTTGGGGGAGTTTATTGTTTTAACAGAGGGACGGCGGGACGATGTCTGAAAGCACGGCGTGTAAACGGGAAGTCTACGCAGAGGTGGAGGATTACGAGCGGAAGAATAGACATGCTGTTATTTTTAGCTGCAAAATTTGCTGGATGAAATATTGATGGTGCAGAAATAGCTTCCTCCTCCTTTGCGCCGCTCACTTTTTTCATACGAGAGGAACGGATCGCGTGGCCTTTTACAGAATCTGATCGTTTTAAATGCGGGGCGGGACAAAAAAAAATTATATATTTAATTCTAGGGGCAAAATAAAACGGTGGACATGTTCAAAGGCAACACTTCCTGTTTAAGTGGCTTTATCAGAGACACACACCTATATGTATCTGGTGGGAAAACACAGACTAAACAGGTTACTGGAGAAAGTTCAATCAATAAAGCACTGAGGGTTTTGTAGAGCTCTGATCGGCACGTGACGGTTTTGGTGTACTGCAATTACTTCAAGCGTGACTTTTCTCACAGCAATCTAACAACGACTAGAACACTTTTTATTCCCCCCCCCCCCAGATTTCATTTGATGAAATGCACACGTTCCTTGTAAGAAAAACTACCGCTATGAGGAACGAGCTTTCGGAACACAAGGTATGGCTGGCAGATAAAATTCTGATATATTCTAATAAATTACAACACTATACTTTTTTTTTTCTTCCACATATCATCTTTTTTTTTTAATGTCTCAACACTATTTTTTTTTTCTACTACGGACCTCTTTTTTTTTTTTCTTTTTAAACCAAGGTTTAAATAAAAATATCATTGATTCCACTGTTGTTTTTCTAGTGCCACTAATGTACATCATTAGTAAACATCTACAGGTGTTTCAACTATTGTAATCGGCGGTACGATTCACACTGGACTAGTAATGAAACAGTGTTGGTCGACAGATACGGGTCTAAGACGGAGCTTTTTGATTGAGCTGGATTGCTAATGCTCATATTTACACAGCTTGTCATCACTAAAGCGATGAGGCATTTCAAACCAACCTTCCTCGGCTTTTCTCAGGAACGCGTTCCGTTCCGCGTGCGTCCGATCTGCGCCTCTGCGCGAAGGATGATCATACCTTTCCTGGACGGCCGGAGTCGGATCATTCCGTCCAGGAGCCGTGACGTTAAAGGTTTAGTGCCTCGACCTAAAGAAGCCTAATTACTGGATACACACACGCACATATTCGCAGAGCAGGCGTTCGCGCACACACACACACACACACACACACACACACAACACACACACACAACACACACACACACACACACACACCACACACACACACACGGAGTTAGGTGTTGACTAACATGAACAGTTGGGTTGCTGTAACGGTGGAGGGTTGTCTGTTAGCCTGGCGTTGCCCTGCGTTCCTGTGGTAACCGCAGGATCAGTCTCTAGGCTCTCTGACATTTTGTCGCAGATGATGTCGACGAGGCGCTCGAATGTTTGCTTCACGTTGATGTTATCTTTTGCACTTGTCTCGAAGAATTCAAAGCCTTAGAGAGACACAAAAAATGTTAAGTGGAAAGATACAAGTACACAAAGCAATCACACAAAAATGGGATAAATAACATGCATCTTGGTCTTTCTGGCATTAATTCATCGGACAGATGTTCGATAAATGTACAGCAGGGGTCACCAACGTGGTGCCCATGGGACCGCCCCCAAGGACCACATGTGTAGCTCTCAGGCCTGTTCTAAAAACTCATCAGTGAGATGCATCTAAAATGTTAGTTAACTCATTGTGAACTCACAATACTTATTGTGAGAAATCATCAGTGTCATTAATTATAATATGTAACTAAAGGCAGAAGGGTGCGTCAAACTGGTAGCCCTTTGTATGACTCAGTATCCATGAAGTAGCTCTCAGGTCCAAAAAGGTTGGTGACCCCTGATGTACTGCTGCTGCAACAGGCTCCCGGACCTTTTCCTCTCAATTCTTATACACAAACATCGGCATGAACAAGAACAAACAAAACATTGCAGCGTTATAACACAAAGATCCACACCAACTCTGATCTTTCTCTGTATAACCAAATTACTGACAAATGCACTGGCATCAAACGTCTTCTCATTCATTCCTCAGGTAGATGTATAGATAGTAGGGTTTTAAAAGACGTGTACAAGTTTGAAGTATCAACTCAAGATTTTTACTCAAGTAAAAGTGTAAAAGTTCTGGTTTAAAAACGACTTATTACTAAGTAATGTAAGGGGGGAAATAATGACATTAAGGACAAAAGTTTAGGCCGCACCAATCGCCAATTTACTCAAGCGTCTCTGAACAGAACTTCCTACTGTAGCTTCATTAGCAGAGGATGAAGAGAAAGCACCTGTTTGATAAATGAGCCAGTAATAGAGAAATAATCACTAAAGAAATCATCTTTTTTGAGTAACGACTGGTTATGTTCTTTCGGGAGTGTGACGTGATTTGTGTTGTGTGCAGGTGCGATGGATCGCGTACAAACCAACAGGGTGTCGGAATGATATACATGTTTATACTAGAGCTGTTACTTGATTCAAATATTTAATCCTGATTAACACATGAATCACACTGTACCATAAATGTATACTTTTCATGTTACTCTAACTGTTACAGATGTTATAATGATATACACATTTCTCTCAAAATCTCTCCCTTTAATAACAAAATTAATTATTTAATATTAATTTTACTCTGGAAATTATTTTTTGAATATATTTTTTCTTTAATCATTCATTCATTCATTCATTCATTCATCTTCATACCCTTCTACCGCTTTTAAAAATCCGATCTTCCCTCGGGTCACGGGGAGCCTGTGCCTATCTCAGGCGTCTATGGGCATTAAGGCAGGATACACCCTGGATGGAATGCCAACCCATCGCAGGGCACACACACACACACACACACACACTCACATTCATACACTAGGGACAATTTTTCCAAGGTGCCAATCAACCTACCGTGCATTTTTGGACCATTTTGGACCGGGTTAAACCGGAGAACCCGGGGAAAAACCCCCTGAGGCACGGGGAGAACATGCAAACTCCACACACACATTCCTGAGACGGGAATCGAACCCGGATCCTGGCGGTGTGAGGCGAACGTGCTAACCACTACGCCACCGTGCCCCCTTCTTTAATCATTTTCTTGTTAATTTCAATATTACTTGTTTAGTGCTTGATTTAATTGTAAAATATGGGACGTGGCTCCTTTAAAAATTCTGTTTCGGTTACTTTCCATATAAACTGGTGGTACGTTTAGGTTATACAGAAGCTCAATCATTCACAAAAGAAAAATGCGCTTCCGTAATACGGATTGGGAAATGCGATGCGCTTCCGTAATGTTACATAGTATATAATAGAATGTCCTTTGTCACATATACATTACAGCACATTGAACTTCCATCTTTGCATATAACCAGTTTGTTTGGAAGTTGGGGTCAGAGCGCAGGGTCAGCCATAATACCGCACCCTGAAGCACGGAGGGTTAAAGCCCTTGTTCAGGGACACAAGGGTGGCAGCAGCGTGGTGATAACAGAGCTTGAACCCCCGACCTTCTGATCCGACCTTTCTCTCTCTCTCTCTCTCTTTCTCATTCAGCCACTCTCCCCTCTCTCTCTCTCTCATCTCAGCCTCTCTCCCTCCCTGAATAAACGAATAAACGAAATAATAATTTCTGAATAACGAGAGAGAGAGAGAGGTTGAATAAGCGAATTCACCTTCTCTTCTCTCTCTCTCAACTCTTCTCTCTCTCTCGCTTATTCAGCCTCTCACTTTCTCTCTCTCTCGCTTATTCAGCCTCACTCTCTCTCTCTCTCGCTCTATCTCTATCTCTCACTCCTCTCTCTCGCTATTTATTCAGCCTCTCTGTCCTCTCATCTCTCTCTCTTATTCATTCTCCTCGCACTCTCTCTCTCTCTCTCTCTTCCCCCTCCTCTCTCTCCCTCTCTCTCTCTCTGCTCCACCTACCCTCTCATTTCAGAAAAACGAATGAATTCATCTCCCCTCTCCGTTAATTCAAGATGCGCTCACCTCACTCTCTCCCTCTCTCGCTTATTCAGCCTCTCCCTCTCTCTCTCTCTCTCTCTCTCTCTCTCCTTACTGCTTTCAGCCACTCTCTCTTCTACTTCTCTCTCTCTCTCTCTCGCTTATCTTTACTCCTTCTCTCTCTTTTTTCAGCCTCACTCATTGTATGACTCATTGAGAATAATTATCAGCAAATCTCTCTCACTCAATGTCAGTCTTCCTTTCAGGCTTAATCTCTCTCAGTATCTCATTTTCACCAACATACAAAATAAATATGTTAAATGTAGCACTTTCATTCATTTATTTCGTTCATTTTCTCCGTGTAACAATTGAAGCAAATGACACAAGGTTTTTTTTTGTCTATTGTTCTAATGTAAGAAGCAATTTGGACATTTGACAAAACTACTGTGTAATTAAAGATCTACGCTAAGGTGAAACTCTCACCTTCGGTCTTGTTTTTAGATAATGATTTTGGTTGAGTCTTTCTCCACGCTCACAGCGCTCCTAGTCTACTGTATGTGAGGAGCTGTTAATGACTGCTCGCTGTCGTCTAATCAGATGTGTTTAATTATCACCCGAGCTGTGAGCTGAAAGCAAATGCTTCATCTGCTCTAATTTATTCACAGTCAAAGGTATTCAACATTTACCTAAAGCGTTTCAGCTAGCAGAGTTCACACTGCAGAGTGCACAGCGTAAGAGCTGCATTTAAATCCTAAAATGCAATCACAAACAATCCCAAAATGTCTGGGTATTCCTTTAGAACCCATTTCAGATCCTAAGCGCCTAGGTGTATTTACACACACGCTATATGTTATACAGTATATTCATTTTCATTTGTGTTTGACAAAAATGAATTCAATTATAAAATGTTTTTGCTTGATCATATTTAAAGATTATTGATTTAACTAGTATATATACACATTTACACACACAACAGTAGGTTACGGGTCGCTGTTATTTTGTGTTTGTTTTTATCTCTGTTCTACACGCTTTTGTTTTGCGCTGTGTGCACATGATGCACTTTATGTGGCTGCGACGACTTCATGTAGTCCTCAGCTGTGTGCTTTGTAGCTCTTTTCTTGTGAGATGTAAATATGTTGTTTTATGTAGGTTCTGGAGAAACGTCGCCTCATTCCACTCTGTACGGCGTCAGCTATTTATTGTTGACGTCACGATTAAAAACCTCTTGACTTGACCAAGTCCAATACTTCATATCTGCCTGGTCCGATGAACACAGCTGATTGTTTGAATGGACTTACCGAGCTGTTCAGCCAGAAGTCTTCCACTCTCCACAGACACAACTCGCTCTTCCTCCATATCACACTTATTCCCAGCCAGGACGACTTGTGCATTGTCCCAGGAGTAAGTCTTTATCTGGGTTGACCTGGACACAAATACAACGGTGTATGCTTTATTCCGCTTATAAACCCCTGATGTAACCAGGGATGCCGTGAGACGTCAGGACGTCCTTAAAAGGCATGATGAATTCATGTCGTATGAGAATTTTAAAAACGCCACCTGACGTGTGGACATTGTAGTGCTGCGCAAGATGCGAATTCATTTGTGTTATTAGTTCTTAAACTAATAGAAATGTAAACTCTACACAAATTCTCTCTAGAGGATGCTTGTCAGATAAACATGCTCTACTGAACATTCATGTCTGTCTATGAAAGGCTGCACACTTCAGTAATTGGTGCCATAGCAACAGCCAGGAGCCAGCTACAGTAGTATGTGTGTTTTGTCTTTTATGTGACCAAACGCTGAAAAGACATTTTGCACTAAACTATGCCGTTTTACCATGAATAATCTTTGCTTTGACCAGAAGTAACTATTGAGCTGTAGAGAAGCACTCTGTATAATTTATCCAATAATTTCACTCCTTTTTGAAGGAATCTGTGATTTTTGTTTTCCATTTGTGAAGAAAATTGCATTTGCACTAAAGGTTTTCTCCATTAAATGCCTACTCTTATGCCTTTTAAAGACAAAGCAGCACAGCTTTTACTATATAATTCAAGGTCTGGCTTTTAAGCATTATAATTATGTTCTAAAATCCAGAACAAACAGATTTCGTGTACATTATTTTTAATCATGGTTACCTTTTAGGTCAAAGATGTATGTTCATCTCTTAGTGAGCAAAAATCGATGGGGGGGGGACACCTTTTTATATTCCAAAGTATAGCATGTTCTACTTTTGAATGCCATCACTTGTTGCATCACACATAATGTGATTTAAAACCATTTCACATTCAGGAAGTTAATACAATGCAGTGTAAAACAGTCATATTAGTAGCACAACATATTAGCATATTATTACCAAACTAATATTATTACTATATTAGCAGCACAACATTTGTTTGTGTTATGGTTAATAACATGGTGATAACCTAACATAAATAATGTATGAACCGTCATGAGAATATGGAAAGAAGGAGACATTTGCAGGAAAGATTTTATTTTATAATAAAAAAGGCAACCAATGTAACAAACAATGTAAACAAAAAAAACTAAAAAAAAAAAAAAAAAAAAAGGATGTGACACAAGACTATACTGTGAGGCTTAAAACTCACATTGAACTGAATGTAATACTTAATGACTAGATAATGGAAACATGAAATATTTAAAGTGCATAAACTCAAACAGGTGCACATAAAGAAACACATACAAGGAAATGACCAAATAACAAGACAGGGGTGGAGACATGATTAAATACAGAAACCTATGGATAAATAAACCAGAGTAAACAAAGAAATGCACTAGCGGTGCGAGCTGGCATGCATTCTGTGAGCTAATATATAAATTATATAATCATTTACATTTAACTACACCAAAAGAACAGAATGTGTTAACTACAAACACATCACTCTTATTCAGATGTAGCCATTAAGAATGCGCATTTCCTCCCGTGGCTTGTCGCATTTTGTGCTGCGGAATCCCACTGAATCCTGCATTCGCGATTTTTTCCCATTTGTTAGAATTTAAACACGTGTTGTGCTTAGCAGAATATCCACCAGATGGCGCATGGAACAACATACTATATCTACAGGCCAGATAGCATTGCCCATTAACACTTTTCAATTAAGATGATACATTTTTCTTCCAGTAAATTATTAACGGTATTCAAATGTTGCGCTAATGAGAAAATATTCAGAATAAAAAATTATTGGTATTCTATGTGCACAGTAGGAAATTACTATTAATTTATTATATTAAATAACAAATATATGATATATTATATTAGAACTATATATTACATATACACTGTGTTCAACATGGTTCAGGTAACATTATTTTAAAAATTACTTGCCAACTATCTCATTATTTGTGTTTATCTGTTTGTTTGTTTATTCATATTTAATGCATGTGCATGCAAAAAGAAGAGCACAAGAGAATAAAAAATTATGAGTTGAAAGTCCATAAATGATGTTATCAAGAGGTTGTCCATAACACTTTACAGTCTTTTTAACTGATGATGCACACGCACATGCACACAAACACACACAACCGCACACACACAAACACACACCTATTATAAAAATCCATTTCAAAAATCATTATAATGGATATAAGGAACTTTCCATTAAAATCGCCATAGACTGAGAGGTAAACTCAATCCACAACACTATTTTATGGTCTCGTGCTGCCAATAAGGAAAAAACGCAAATGTAACATCTTCCCATTAGGGGGAGCCATTAATTTTCCAAAATGCACACATATATAATATCATTGCGGAGTAATAAATAATGTCCGTATAATTACAGTCAATGGAGCAAGTAATAAATCTGGAGGAAAAAAATTTATCTGAGGCAGCAAAAAACTAATATAAAAACTTAATAATAATCCTACTAATATTGATGCATCCAAAACTGTGATGAATGATCAAAAAATTATTATACTAAAATTGCCATTTTGTTTGTTTTCCCCCCGGTCTGTGATGTCACTAATTAGGTTGACAAATGAAAAACATTTTAAATCAAGGATTTGGTAGTTTTGATCAGAACTGAGGTTGATGTACAGATTTAAACAAAATAAAAAGTAAAAACCTGACATTTTTACAGCAGTTTAATGTATGTCCTTAAATGTATTCTAACACATTTATCTGCTACTATTTCCTAACAATGGAAGAGGGTTAATGTAGTTTTTATTTTGGTTTCTTAAGGGTGTACTGATCAACATTTTAAATAAGCAGTTATCTACATTTGAACGGGGGATTCTGAATTTGGAGGTACGTTTGAATGAGAAGACACTCCAATATCATCCACTGACAGAAAGTCCTTTCCTTTATTGATGCCAATCCCTCTGGAAATTCAAAGTGACTGAACAGTCGTTTATGTCAATGTTGAAAAAAATGGAGAACACGGGGGGGAAAGCACACACCTGTCGGAGGTGGGAATCGAACCCCCAACCCCCTCAATTTAACCAAAATAAAAGTGGAAAAAAAGTCTGGAATGATCATAAAGCACATAGGGGTGTGACGGGCAGTTATCCATATTTATGGATTTATTAAAAAATGTAAAGCTATTCATTCATTCATTCATCTTCTACCACTTTATCCAATCTTCCCTTGGGTCACGGAGAACCAGCCTATCTCAGGCGCCTATGGGCATTAAGGCAGGATACACCCTGGATGGAATGCCAACCAATCGCAGGACACACACACACACACATTCATACACTAGGGACAATTTTCCAAGGTGCCAATCAACCTACCGTGCATGTTTTTGGACTGGGAGGAAACCGGAGAACCCGGAGAAAAAAACCCTGAGGCACGAGGAGAACATGCAAACTCTACACACATGGCCGAGACGGGAATTGAACCCGGATCCTGACGGTGTGAGGCGAACGTGTAAAATTATTAATTTTTATGTTAATGTTTATTAAGGATTCTGCATTACAGCACTAAAAGCACTAAAATGTACAGTTGTCAAAAACTGCTTTCTGTGTTACGTTAGCAATTCTGTCTCAGTGTGTCACTTCTACTACCTCAGCATATCATCTGGACTCTCATTAGCCTCTTTGCTGTCTAATTAAAAGCACGATGCGCTCCCTAACCTCAGCCAAATTACCCATCATGCAGATCAATAATGCCTTGCGCAAATCCTTCAAAACGAGTCGACCAGAATAGGCCTGTGTTAGCCCGAAATTCTTTCGTCTTAAAGAAATGTAAATGAAAACCATGAATTATTAACCCCCCCTTTTCATTTTTCATTCCTTTTTTTCCTTTTAGGTAAATGTCACATGTTTCTTTGGTAAGAGATCATGATAGAAGGACTTCCAGACACGTCCAGCTCTAAAATATCAGCTACGCTGATCTCTGTCTGCATTTATTACATGCATTACCAGTTAATATTTATTCATTCCTCAACACTTGTGATGATGAAGTACAAACCGGATTCCAAAAAAGTTGGGACACTATACAAATCGTGAATAAAAACTGAATGCAATGATGTGTAGGTGCCAACTTCTAATATTTTATTCAGAATAGAACATAACACACGAAACAAAAGTTTAAACTGAGAAAATGTACCATTTTAAGGGAAAAATATGTTGATTCAGAATTTCATGGTGTCAACAAATCCCAAAAAAGTTGGGACAAGTAGCAGTAAGAGGCTGGAAAAAGTAAATTTAAGCATAACGAGGAGCTGGAAGACCAATTAACACAAATTAGGTCAATTGGCAACATGATTGGGTATAAAAAGAGCTTCTCAGAGTGGCAGTGTCTCTCAGAAGCCAAGATGGGTAGAGGATCACCAATTCCCACAATGTTGCGCAGAAAGATAGTGGAGCAATATCAGAAAGGTGTTACCCAGCGAAAAATTGCAAAGACTTTGCATCTATCATCATCAACTGTGCATAACATCATCCAAAGATTCAGAGAATCTGGAACAATCTCTGTGAGAAAGGGTCAAGGCCGTAAAACCATACTGGATGCCCGTGATCTCCGGGCCCTTAAACGACACTGCACCACAAACAGGAATGCTACTGTAAAGGAAATCACAGAATGGGCTCAGGAATACTTCCAGAAACCATTGTCAGTGAACACAATCCACCGTGCCATCCGCCGTTGCCAGCTGAAACTCTACAGTGCAAAGAAGAAGCCATTTCTAAGCAAGATCCACAAGCTCAGGCGTTTACACTGGGCCAGGGATCATTTAAAATAGAGTGTGGCGAAATGGAAGACTGTTCTTAAAGACTGTTCTGTGGTCAGACGAGTCACGATTCGAAGTTCTTTTTGGAAATCTGGGACGCCATGTCATCCGGACCAAAGAGGACAAGGACAACCCAAGTTGTTATCAACGCTCGGTTCAGAAGCCTGCATCTCTGATGGTATGGGGTTGCATGAGTGCGTGTGGCATGGGCAGCTTGCATGTCTGGAAAGGCACCATCAATGCAGAAAAATATATTCAGGTTCTAGAACAACATATGCTCCCATCCAGACGTCATCTTTTTCAGGGAAGACCCTGCATTTTCCAACAAGATAATGCCAGACCACATTCTGCATCAATCACAGCATCATGGCTGCGTAGGAGAAGGATCCGGGTACTGAAATGGCCAGTCTGCAGTCCAGATCTTTCACCTATAGAGAACATTTGGCGCATCATAAAGAGGAAGGTGCGACAAAGAAGGCCCAAGACGATTGAACAGTTAGAGGCCTGTATTAGACAAGAATGGGAGAGCATTCCTATTTCTAAACTGGAGAAACTGGTCTCCTCTGTCCCCAGACGTCTGTTGAGTGTTGTAAAAAGAAGGGGAGATGCCACACAGTGGTGAAAATGTCCTTGTCCCAACTTTTTTGGGATTTGTTGACACCATGAAATTCTGAATCAACATATTTTTCCCTTAAAATGGTACATTTTCTCAGTTTAAAAGGTAAACTTTTGTTTCGTGTGTTATGTTCTATTCTGAATAAAATATTACAAGTTGGCACCTACACATCATTGCATTCAGTTTTTATTCACGATTTGTATAGTGTCCCAACTTTTTTGGAATCCGGTTTGTAATTTTATTGTAATTTACTTAATTATGCTCAATGTTGTCACCTACTGTGTGTGTATATATATATATATATATATATATATATATATATATATATATATATATATATATATATATATATATATATATATATATATATATATATATATATATATGCTATTGTATATTTTATAACATATAGAACATAGCTTAAAAAAGTCACTTGAAGTTACTTATGAGATACAGCAAGTTTCCTCCTGACAAACACACACACACCCACACACACACACCCACCCACACCAGAGACTCACCAGTCCTGCACAGCCCCAAAAGACTCCTCGTTGGTAATGTCATACATGAGGATGAACCCCATTGCTCCCCGGTAGTAGGCTGTCGTGATGGTCCTGTAACGCTCCTGTCCCGCTGTATCCTACAACACATACGGTACAACATTATCTACTACCACGTTATTATGGAACACATTCTCACCAGCTCGTTCACACAATTACTGCATTCAACAGGAGACGATCACAGGCAAAATAAAAGTCAAGTTAAATTGGGCACAGGTTTGGCAAATTAAATCTAGACAACTAAATAATCCTGGTCTTGTGCTGTGTCATGCAGAAAGGTGGGTCACAGAATCCGGCATCAAATGGTGTCGAGATTATCACCACTTATTAGCATTAATACCAACACCAGGTAAATGCTTTAACTAAATGCTACAACCCATTTAATTATTTATTGTTGTTGATAACGTGCATGACTTCATGGTCATAATATACTCATCTTTTAATGGTTACTTTGAACCAATCATATACAAGTTTATACTTTTACTAATATGATTATGTATATAATAAATATAATGTAAATTAATTTAAAATGGGGTTCGATTACTGCCATTTGAGATTGGAGTTTCCCTAGTTTCCCTACAGTGTGAATGTGAGTGTGTGTGTGTGTGTGTGTGTGGGTGTGTGTGTTTGCGCCCTGTGATGGGTTGGCATTCTATACAGGGTGTGTCCTGTCTTGATGTCCGAAGACGCCCGAGAGGCACAGCCCCCCCCCCCCCCCCCCCACCGCCCCCCCCCCCCCCCCCCCCCCCCCCCCCCCCCCCCCCCCCCCCCCCCCCCCCCCCCGCGACCGGAGAAAGAAGTTGGAATAAGCGGTAGATGATGAATGAATGAAATAAAAAGGAACAACTGATTTCCAAAAATGTAGTCGAGTTAAAAGTTATTTGACTTTTAAATGTAGTACAGTTTAAGTAAGTCTCCCCAAACAGACATATTTAAGTACACATACGTGAAAAAGTGATTTGCGTACAGTGACTAGTCCACCACTAGTCTTCAGTCTACACATCTGCATGTAATAGAGCTTATAGTGTATGTGGTAAAATGAGATGGTTATATCTGCAGCATGTAAACAATAAAGTTAACATTAACCAGAATCCTCTGTCCACCATTACGACAATGTTACTAAAAATGACAGGTGAGGGCATGATGGAAATAAAACAGCAATATCTGAGTGAATATGGACGAATGTTGTCAATACAGTTTTCGGTCCAAATCCATACAGCATGTTTCACCACGAACGTGTGAAAGCTTGGCAGACATGATACATCTTACACATTCAGACACAAACTGCTTAGAAAATATTGGCCTGGTTACAATGAGACTGGAATATGTTATCACCCAACACAAAGAGCACGTAAATATCGAAGAGTAGCGTTATATTATATTAATATTGCTTGTTATTTTGCAAAAACGGCCCAAACGTTTGCGTTCACACTTTGCTGTAGTCTTCAAATAAAACCTATTCTTTAACACTACAATGACATGCAGCTCTATTTTGTCTTGTGCATTAATAAACTAGTCAGAGTGCTCGGGCCAAAAGGCATTAAAATCACTACACGCTTTGAGTGTGATGAAAAATGCATGCAAATGAATGAATTAACGAACAAACATCATCTATACGGACATTTCAATTATACCGAGTGTCCTTCCCACTGTTTTTGCAGACAAAAGCATTACAAGATGTTACCATGGAGATTGGGCATAGCAACAGGAACTACCAAAAGAGCCGGGCTAAAAAGGTGAAGAGGATACGAGAGGAGAAATTATTGGCCTTGGTATAATACCAAAATGTAATTACATGTGATCACATTTAAACTCTTGAATATCACATGGTTTGCTCTTCATGTGGCTTTATTTTAGTGCAAAAAAAAGTTAAAGCCATAATATTATAAGTTCTGACAGGATTTGTGTTAATCTCATTCAGAACTTCTAACACATTTACATTTACGGCATTTAACAGACGCGCTTATCCAGAGTGATGTACAATAAGTGCTTTAGGTCTCGATCTAAGGATAAGATTCATTCATGAAGGGTAAATACAAACTTAAGTATACAAGCATAGACAGTTGACTTTTTTTATTTATTGGATTTCTGGACAGTGAGATATAAAAAGAGAATTTAAAAAAAGAGGAAAAAAAAAAGAACACACACACAGTGTAGAGAAAATCAACACACAAACATATCCTGCAGTGGCACAAGTGCATACTGTATGTAGTCACATAGTAAGCAATTTATCAGCACTACTTCTGAAAGCAATAAACAATGCAGCATTTTACAGCAGACAGAACAAAAAAATAATCTGACTGAATTAGTAAACTGTAGAAATGAATCTCCAGCATGCTGCTACATGATGCACGTGCTGAAACTAATCTGAAATTTGAAATGAAATGAAATCCCCGTATGGAATTTGCTGAGTATTTGCACCACGTTTTTAGCCGAGACAGATATCACGGTGCACCATTATACTCTGCAAGTCTTACTAGATCTGCAGTGTAGAGCTATTTGAATGAAACATTTCCTATGGCAACAGAAATGTACCAAAAAATGCACTTCAGAAACAATTGCTCCCTTTTGACCTTAGACTGTTTATTTGAACAGCTGTTTTGCCAATATTTACTGTGATTAATCTGTTTTTAGATTATGGTGTCAAAACTCTGAATGAGCCGTCACTTTTATAGAGCATCATTATTTCTGCACTCCTCATGCACTTGTTAAGGTAGCGTCAACATAATGAAAAATCTTTGAACACTGTAGAAAAATATCCAATGCTGATGTATACTTATTGCATTAAAGATATTTCGCGATTATTTCACCATCATTAAAATGTCAAAAACGAGGGCGAATTATCAAAACGATTTATTAAAATAATATAGATCGATTAACAACATTCATTCATTCATTCATCTTCTACCGCTATATTCGATCTTCCCTCGGGACACGGGGGAGTCTGTGTCTATCTCAGGCGTCTATGGGCATTAAGGCAGGATACACCCTGGATGGAATGCCAACCCATCGCAGGACACACACACACACACACACACACACACACACACACACACACACACACACACACTCACACACACATTCATACACTAGGGACAATTATTCCAAGGTGCCAATCAACCTACTGTGCAACTGTGTTTTTGGACCTGAGGGGGAAACCGGAGAACCCGGAGAAAAACCCCCTGAGGCACGGGGAGAACATGCAAACTCCATACACTCATGGCTGGATTAACAACATGTCCAATCAAAGTTCATTGATTCACTGGCTGCAAATTGTATTAAATAACATGTATAAATAAATAACAATAATTGTTTATTTCAAGTGTAGCTTTCATCTGATCCTAGCTGGAGTGAAAATTGGTTTGTCAGTCATGGAATATGTTTCAAAAAATAAATAAATAAATAAAATAGTTATATTTACATTTATTTATTGCATGCTATATGAATTGTTTATGTATATGTTATAAGTAGAATGATATAGCTGTAGGAAAAGCTGGGCTTTAAAATTTTCCTGGCCAGTAGGTAAAAAGTATTTTATAGGTTGTTGATATAAAAATCTGTGCTGTGCAGGTCAAAAATAAGTAAAGTAAGGAGCATAAAAAGCCAATCGTATAAGATAAGCCTGAGCAAAATAACGCTTTCTAAAGGTGGGAAAAAATCAGTTGGAAAAGCAGAGTTTGGAGCGTGTACAGTTTCAGTAAGCAGAACAAATTCTCTAAATAAAGCACGATAAATATGACGGAGCACTTTTGTCGGTTTGATAAACGTAATCTGCTCACGGACCAAACTATTGACCTGTAGCAATAATGTAGTGCCATATGGTCACTGTTCACTGAGGCTAAATTTAAAATGTCACCTGCTGGTGCTATTTATGCCAAAGTAACGGAGTGGTCTTAGAAATTATTTTATCATCCTCACATCCCAATCTACTGTCTAATAAACAGCCATGTAGCTCACAATTTACCCATGTGCTTGCAAATTTAAGGCTTTCTTCTTATTTTTAAATCACCATGAATACCATTAATAGTCTGGATGTTGTTTTAAACATTTTCATTTACTGTGGGAAGACGATTTTAATGCTTCATATAGTTGCTTTCTCATAGTACGGTTTGCCGAATGCTTTGTTTTGAGCTTTAATTATAGAACACTTATCAATACTATTTCTTTTCATGGCTATGTGCCCTAAAATCCATTAACAGTACAATCATTGATCCAACCCAAAACTTATGTCTTATAATCTCCCTACATTCATGTACTCTCTTCTCTGCCGTTCTCTCTCTCTCTTTTTCTCTACCTCTCCCTGATATAAATTCTACTGTAGGTGAAATCCTAAATATAAACATGCATTGCCATAATTACTTACTGACTGGAAGAGAAACTGCAAATGTACAGTATGTGTAAATAAATAGCCTCTTTTTTGAGACCGGTGTTTTAATCATGTGAGTCTCTATTATTATAACTGGTTCAAGAGCGGTTCAGTTTGATGCTAAATTTGTTTGGAAGTACGACCATATATGGGCAGGAAAAATAAATAAAAAATAAAATAAATATATATATATATATATATATATATATATATATATATATATATATATATATATATATATATATATATATATATATATATATATATATATATATATAAACACACACCCATTGAATTAAATATATTACAATGGTGGTGTTCTGTGAGGTTAAAGTGCAGGCCATTTCTTGTCCTTTTCCATTTCAACAAAATTGTTATAGAAAAGTTATAGATTATGCAAAGGTATAATGTCATGCTAGAGCATGCTTAGATCCCATAGTTGCAGTGAAAGATTTTTCATACAGGTCAATCAGACAAAAAAAAAAAAAAAAGATGCTTCAGACACAACAGTGTGTGCGAATATATAGTGGCTATAGCTTGGGAAAGATCCTCAAATAGATCCACAACGTTTTTGCTTTATAGTGTGTATAGATGAGGCGACAAGTGACGTAAATAAATGAACAGGTCTAAAGATTAAGGTAAAATGATTCTGAAGCAGCTTGCTGTCTGACTACTCACAGCGTCATATAAGATGCAGTAGACCATGACCAAGTAACAATTTTCTCTGGAGAGCCTCAGAGGAGTACTCCTTATCTCCAGCTGACAGACTGGTAACACACACACACACACACACACACACACACACACAGACCTCAACATTTCTATTAGGAGTGAATGTTTGCACTTCTGTATCTCTACAAGAATTACAAGTGGAGTGCTGAGCAATTTTCACTTAGAGTTCTATAAAACACTGTTTATTTAAATGCTGGGATGCTCCCTGATTACAATTCTAATAAAATGCAAAGTATTTGTTTATTCATAATAATTTATAATATGCTAAAATATATAATAATCATACTTGTCAACAATTACACACTTGGTATACCAACCTGACAGTATTTCCTATAACACGTTTTAAATAATATAAATGTTATACTATATGGAAAAATTTATGTTTACACTCGTTTACACGGTTTACACTGCCGCCCAATTATCCAGAATTCCTTTGTATTGTTTAGCATGAACGTTTCTGATAATTTCATGGAAATGTTCCTGTGCACAAACAATCAGGAAAAAATGGTTTGCCAATACAGTCTCAATAAAAAAATTTAATTAAATTAAAAAAAAAAAAAAAAAAAAAAAAAAAAAAACAGGGCTGACCCCCAGAGGAAAAAAAAAATCTTCTTCACGGGGGGGAGAACGTGCAAATTCCACACACACATGGCCGAGACGGGAATCGAACCCGGACCCTGGCGGTGTGAGGCGAACGGGCTAACCACTAAGCCACCGTGCGTCCTTTTGTTCTTGTTATTATAGTTTATAAATAATATCATTTATAATTTAATAACTTATAAATGTAAAGGTTCGTAAGACTTTTATTGTTTACATTATTGTATTATGAACTTATAAAATGCTACAATTTGCTTAAATAATGTTTATAGAACAGATGGTGGATTCTCTCGGTCAGTAATGCAATGCATTTATTATAGTAATGAAAGAAGAGTTGATTCATGTGTGACCCTTAACCTAAAAGACATATACAGCTTGCACTATATCCGAGAGATTCATGCGCCTAGAGCCAACCTAAGCCTTCATCCACCCCCCCCCTACTCCCATGTGCTTTTATTGATCCCATCACCATTTATGCTTTCATTGGGCCAATAAATTATAGTCAGACAATGTAAGTGTACATCACTGTGACAAGCTGAAGCTTCCCTTGCATGATTTTCCTGGGAACAGTGTACAGGAAAGACGAAACAAGGAAATCCTTTAATGAGCTTCCTAATTTAAAAGCAGCTGCAAATGCCTTCTCAGAAAAGTGGCGGCAAAGCAACTCGGTACTAATGAGAATAGAGCTAAACACTTTGTGAGCGAATGTAGTAAGATCCAGTGAGAACAAAAACGGAGCAGCACCATGGACAGGTCTGCAGGGACATGGATATGGAACAACATAGAAGGCTGCTATTTGAGAACATCACAGCAATGAAAAAAAAAGAAAAAAAAAGAAAAAAAGAGAAAAGGGCAGAATTATAGGTCACTGCTAAAAATTGCAGAAAGAAGATAAAAAGGAGCAGCTGGTGCTTCAGTCGCAATCTAAGCTGTACATTTGCCACAAATAGACTGAAAAATACTCTTATGACTGCTTTAAAGCTTTAGGAAAACTACATGGGCACCAAGGTATTAGAGCTGACGATTGAGTAAAATGTTTCATTGCGATTAATTGCACAATTGCCACGAGTTAACTCATGATTAACTGCACATTAATCACACATTTTCAATGTACCAATGATCACTTTTCATGTTTCTAACATGACGGTAACTCTAACTGTAACAGATGTTAGAATTATATAAATTTCTTTCAAAATCTCACCCTTTAATAAAAAAAAAAATGTCACCCCTTTAATTTTTTACTCTGGACATTATTCTTTTAATATTTAATATTTCTTGTTCATTTCAATGTTACTTTTTTAGTGGTTGTTTTAATTATGTTCCGGTTGCTTTCCGTATAAACCTGGCGATACGTTTAGGTTATCTGGAAGCCTAAACGGAAGAGTGAAGGAGCAGATCACTCACACAGTAATGCACACTGGGTTAATCACACGTTAATAACATTAATGCCATTATAGTGAATTTGCATTAACGTGTTAACTTTGACAACCCTAACACACACGCACATCTCTATATATATATATATATTATATATATATATATATAATATATATATATATATATATATATATATATTTATAAAATATAAAATCATGATCTTTTTTCTCAGAATAAGCTTTATGTACACTAAATGACAACCCTATTATTTCCTAAAAGTGTATGCCTTTGTATAAGGAAGTTATTCACTGAAGGATCCACTTTTGATAGGTTCTTTCCAAATGTGATAATAGTCTTTTAACTGTTCCTTGTATGCTAATATACCAACACTCAATGAATTTCACATGAACATCGTTGACAGATTATAGGGAAAAAAATGGAGCGGAATTAGAATTAACAGCATAAGGAGATCAATACACTGAACTTATATACTGATACATGTATTGTATAGTACTGGTCAGGCCACGGCTTTGACAAGGCTACTTTACAGAGAACCCCTCGAAATGTGTGATCTTATTGTGTTAATCTTGAACAAACCTGTGTCTAAGTACGTTTTAAGTCATGAATGAAAGTCATACAGTATGTCAGATGTAATTTAAGAGCTCCATTTAAACAAAATGATGTCCTATATCTTTAAGTGAATCATCTGTGACAAGTTATTTCCTGTGATACATTATAACTGGATATTATGAATAACAAATTAGGAAAAAGGGCTTTATTCATGAATATTTAATAACACTTGGTTAAAATATGTTGATGTTTGTTTCAGAAACAGAAAAACACAGGCATAAATTAAAAGATGGATTTTACTGATACGCTATATATGCTGTAGTGAAGGAAAAAAAACATTCCTTGAACATAATTAACAATTTCATTCATCATTTATGCCCATGCTCGTTGAGCAAAATGAAAAGAAAACCCAGAATGAAATCTCCATAAATGATATAAAGAAGAAAAGACAAATTGCCAAGGTCAGCTCTTTCACCGAGCTCCTTTCTTGTCTCACCCTCTGTACCAAATCCATTTCTCTCAGTAGGCCTTGTAGTTGAAGGAGACGGAGTAAAAATAGCTCGAGATGAATAGTTAGGCCATTAGCAGCAGCAGTGCCTCAAGCACAAGGTGAATGATTTTTTTTTTAGTTGGGACGGATAGACGGAGAGATGGTGACTGGTATATGATTAAGTGAGCAGTGCATGTTCTACAGCATCCTCACGCTCCTCAAACTGTTCGGTGACTCTCCACTTCAGTGATCTTGCTACGAGATAAAAGTGTCACCTCTTGGCGTACGCCACACATGCGCTACATATGAATATGGTGAAGGATGACTCATCTTCACACGTCACCTGTTTCACATTACTGTAGAGCCGTGCCTCGTCTTCCGAGGTTTTCTTTTGGAATTAATTGCACACTTCAGTCTTTCTTTCCCTTGCATGCAAACGAGATGCCACTTTAGTCATGGTTCCTACTGAAAGACATTTTGCTCATAACCTCTCTTCTTAGTCTCTTTTACACTGACTATAATATATTTAACTACGGCATCTTGACCTAAAAATCAAAGTCAAGTGGCTCCGCTTACGATTTCTATATATCCTGAGAGAGGAGCAGTATGCCGTGCTTCTCTAATTGTGATAGTCACTTTAAAAATGATGTTTTAGACTACTATTTAAAATCTACCAAATGCAAATTATTATTATATACATATCGTATATTATCTTAATCATAATAATTGTTCATCTTGACAGAAAAAAAAAATACAGCACCCTGAGTGAACAAAATAAGATTTTTAACTCAAAGCGGCTAATTAAATGCATCATTAAAACACCCTATATATAATTAGATATAATTAGATTTATTGCTCATCATGCAAAATATTACTATTTGCTGGATCTTAATTTGTTGATTAATGAAAAGTTGGCTGACCAGCGCTCTGACCCCAGCTACCAACAACAAGCTGGGATATGCGAAGAAAGCATTTCACTGTGCTTTTATTTGTACATGTGACAAATAAAGGCTATTCTATTCTTCTATCATACAGACAAACACCCTACAGTACATGAGAAAAGTGTTTGCATATTGCTAAAAAGCAGAATGATTCCAAATGGCATGTTGTAAATGAATTAATGGGCTACACATGGGAAGAATCCAACGTCATTTTATCGCACATTTATCTACCATGCTAGAAATAACACGCGTGTTATGGATATTTAGCTATAAGTGATAATTTAAGCTTTATTTCTTGCTGCTACAATACAATGTCCAAACGACAGGCCTCATACGATGCCTAGTAACTCAACATTTTATTTTGTAGTTAAAGGGCATGTTGTTCCAGATCAGATCCAGATGGCCTATAAAATGGTGCCCTATCAAGGCAGGAGTGTAGGAAGCTGCACATTGCCAAAAGAATGAACATCTCCACACAGTTAGTACAAATCAAGCCAAATGTGTGCTTGATTTCCTGAGGGGGGTGGAAGGTATTTAGCAGCTGTTTTCTCCAAAAAATTACATACGCACATCATGCCGAAATGATGAGGTATGAAACGGGGTCAGGAATACACTGCTCATACAGCTTTTTACTATAAACTGCATATTGAAACGACTCATTGTGACACATTTCTCTTTCCCAGATACTAAAATCAATGGGACTCTACAGAATGTGTTAAAATGACTCACTAAAATCTGCCACATTGTGCGAACTGCAAAATAATGATCCGGTCTAGTAGCAGAGC
This sequence comes from Kryptopterus vitreolus, assembly GCA_030449085.1. Taxonomy (NCBI): domain Eukaryota; kingdom Metazoa; phylum Chordata; class Actinopteri; order Siluriformes; family Siluridae; genus Kryptopterus; species Kryptopterus vitreolus. Next base: position 15,145,835 of record JACRUU010000028.1, read on the forward strand.
TCAATATCAGAAGGAAACACAGTATATCGAACTGTAGAACATTTTACAGCACCTACTTTTAATATTTGTATTTGCACTTCCCCTGTACTGGTTTGCTTTAACTAGGACTTCAAAGATCTAATAGTAAATAATTGACAGGCCAATGGTAATTTGTTGTAAATCTGTGTGAACTAAGCAAAATATTTAAAAAAATTACCACGATTTGTGACGCATCACTGACTTAAAAAGAAAAGAACAAAAATCTTGAACTGTGTCTTGGGAAAAAGCATGTGTTTGTTCTCACCCTCCATGGTTGGTAGCAGAGATTTGGTTGGTGACTAAAATTGCTTGATGCAGCAGATGTAGCAGTAATATTTAATTACAAATTCATTACTAGACCACCATTCACATGCTGCAGAAACAATAATATGTGCACAGTCTATATATTATATATGCTTTCATTTATTATTAGACTATTTTCACTAACTAAATGTAACCTGTAGCGCTAGGACATAAAAAGTAGGTAAATACCCTTCCCTATAAAGAAATATAGATATGCAGCCATTGCTAACATTGGACATAACCTGCTTTACAGGTACTAATGTGGAACTTACAAATCGTATGCTGATCCAGAGGACTTTGTCTAGTTAAAGAGGAATATTACTGACACGGCTTCAGCAGTGAGGTGCAATCAAACTTATTCGAACGTAATTAGGATTTATTTATTGATTTCTTTGATGTTTTCGATCAGGTTTTCCTTAACAACCTTAAAATCATGTCAGAAGCTAAGACAGATGAACATGATTTGCGGCGACAGTCTCTTACAATAAGCTGCGAGGAGGACACAGTCTTGATTAAAAGTGTTCTCGACAGCCAATCAGTTTGATGTCTCCACGAACGATGTTACAGCAAGTCACTTCCCAGAATCCTTTTAGTGATTCATCCGGGCTGAGCTCAGGCTGTAACCCTTTCCATATGGATTAGTCAGACTGGTAGGAAAAGACAAGGAATCAGTTCTGCAATATCAGCTTGCTGTAAGATGCAGCGAAAGCACGTTGTAAATCAAGGCCAGGAAAAACACACAGAATTTGAATTTCCACAAGAAACACATTTGTAAGTGTATGAATGCAAATATGTAAGCACTACTTTTTGATATTTCCATCATTTTTTTGTTATTTAGTTTATTATAATGGTTGAAAGAGGTCATTTCAAGCCCATTATACATGCATACGGTCGCATAATTAGCAGCCGTATCATTTAATAGTTAGTTCATGAGCAGCTGAAATAACACAGTATGCGATTTGAACAAGATGTCATACAGCAGCCAACAACCTGCAGGATGAAGGTTTACACATGCTTAAAGCCTACTGCATTGTTTTGAAATGCACTCTCCTGCATACTATGTATACACACACTGCATACACAGTATCCCACATGTGATATAATTACATGTTAAGTCTGTGCAAAAAAAAATTTATATGGTCTTTTAGACCTCAGATGGAACTTGAGGCTTGATTCAGGAGTGGAAATCACTGCATGGGTTCAGAAATCACTGTTTGTCATCCTTAAAATACAGGTTAAAACCATGATGCAAAGAAGATGCTAATATGTGAACATACAGAAACCCTTTCCTGAGTCCAAGCTCAATTATAATGGACTGGGGTAAAGCGGAAAACTTTTCGGTCAGACAAATTGGTATCTGAAATTCTTTCTGTAAAAGCTTGGATGCTGCCTCGTCTGGACTAAAAAGGAGTGAAACTATCCAGCTTGTTATCCGCACTCAAAAGCCTACGTGTCTGATGGTATGGGGGGGGGGGGGGGTGCATTAGCACCTATAGAATGGGCAGCTTGCACATCTGAAAAGGCACCACCAATGATACATACGGGTTTATGAGAAATATATACTTCTATCCAGACAACATCATTATTCGTGGAAGGCAATGCATTTTCAGAAAGGCAATAGTAAACCACATACTGCTTTTATTACAAGTGCAATGTTTCATAGTAGAATAGTCCAGGTGGTGAACTGACCTTCCTGCAGTCCAGACCTTTTCAAAAAGTAAAACTTCGCACAATACGGATAATACGGCAATGAAATCCAGACAGAATACTGCATCGGTCTCAAATAGGACAAATCTGCAAAAACTCCAGCACCTGCTCTCCTCAGCTCCCAAATGTGTACAGCTGCAGTTAAAAGACGATTTTTCAGATGTGTTGGACATAATCACATTCAAAATGACACTATTCTTTCCTTAAAATTGTACATTGAAATGTTATTTTCTATGTTGTACTGTGAATTAAATATGAGCGGGCTATTTTATTTACAATTTCCACAATATCCAACTTTTCTGGAAGAAGAGGTTGCCAAAAAAAATGCACATTGGTTGATGATCTTTTTTTATCTGTTTAGTTAGAAAGTGCTGGTTAACTGAAGGAGCTAAAAACAACTTAATATTGGCAGAATTTTTCAATGATTTTTAGTTTCAAAGTCCCAGCTCATTCACAAGGACCTTTTTGCCAGTAACATAAAATGAATAATAATAACCAGAACAAACGATGCCATATATGTTGTATGAAAAGTGTTCTCTGCCTCATCCTGCATGTGACCAAAAGTGTGATCTGCTTCTTCCTCCGTGTGGCCATTAAGTGTGAAATGCCTTTTCCGCTACACGAGTTAAAAGTGTGATGTGTTTCTTCCTCTGTGTGAATTCGTTTGACCAGCTTTTCTTTTTTTCCACACAATATGCACAATTTTGTATATACATTAAAAGGTAAACAGAAGCAAAACACATTGTACAATTTTACTCGAGAGGGATTCAAATAAGGTCAGTGCTTACCCAGATCTGCAGCTTTATTCTCTTGTCATTCTTATACACGGTCTTGACTTTGAAATCGATGCCGACCGTGCTGACGAACGCCGAAGTGAACGAGTCGTCAGCGTAGCGGAAGAGGAACGACGTTTTGCCCACACTGCTGTTTCCAATGATCAGCAGTTTGAACATGTAGTCAAAGTTTTGATCGGCGTTCTCTTTCTGCGGCGCAGCCATCTGCGTCAAGACAACGTGCATCCCACAGCGTCAAATTTACAATGTCATCCACGCCATTTCATTTGCAACTAACTGGACTGTTATGTAAACAAGTGTTAGTATATATAAATCTATATAATATTATATATATATATATATATATATATATATATATATATATATATATTATATATATATATATATATATATATATATATATAGTTTTCAACTTAATACATTTTAAATTAAAAATTTTGCTGCATGGAAACAATATTAATGTTAAACTTCCTACGCAATGCTTATGTATAATGTCCAACGCTAAACTCACTTTGGTCCTTCTTGTTGTAAATTCCATGTTCCTTATTCCATATTTATATCTAATAACCAAACCTTGAAATGATTCACACATTATATGGACAAATGTTTGTTTAAATCTGGCAATGAGATTTGCATTATACTTCACCCCATTTGGCATTTTAATCCCCTCCTCTCTTCTAGGAAGATGTGCCAGTAGATTTTGAAGTGTACTTGTAGAGCTTTTGTGCACATTCAGCCATTAGGGCATTATTAAAGTCAGAATCTAGGATGAGGCAGGAGTCAGCATCTCATCTTAAAGGCTTGAAGTCAAAGCTCCAGTCAACATCCATCCATGCAAACCATATCTTCTTGGATCTAGCTTTATACACAGGTGTTGGAACTAGTCTGAGTGTACTAGTGGAGGGGAATATATAATGCTACAGCGATCCAAAACCAGCCCATACAATTGTGTGTCTCTAATATAGTGGGAATGTTTTGGGAATCGTGCAAGAGGAAATTGTCTTCCAGAGCTTAAAAAATGAACCAGTAAATGTTTTTTGTGCATCAAATCCAATGTATCAAAAATAACTTAAAACAGAATATTCTCTGTATTTCCGTCACTTCATGCACAATATATCTACCAAACACCAATGGGAAATGTACATTTGCCTATTAAGTGCTTCCAAAAGAAAACAGTTATACGTGACACATGGTAAATGGAATAAATGGAAGAGTAATCTTGTATATTATACAAGTAACCCTGTACAATAGTTAAATAATGTGAGGGAAAACGTTCGCACATGTACATAAGCGAAGGTGACTTGAATATTCCCCAACCCCCACCTTACCCTACAGCTGGGTGTTTTCTGCCAACGTTCCTATTAGAATTCATTATACAACATTATATTTCCCTTTTATTTGAATTTTCTAAACAACGCCTTCGGATTTTATTTTTCTTTTATAAAAACGTCTTTTTTTTTTTCGTCTTTTTAAATTAAACGGTAAACCTTGTACAAACCCGGTACACACACACACACACACACACACAAGCTAAACAAATAAAATGTAAAAAGCTCTAACCTGCATGGATCCGTCCTGCCGCATTGCTACAGTGTGTTTCGGGAAGGATGGATGGATGGATGAGGAGAGGGATGGAAGCTTGCTGGAGATGTTTCCTCTGTGAGGAGCGGCCGCTCTCGCACTCACTCACGCACGCACGCACGCGCTCACGCACGCTCTCCTCCTCCTCCTCCTCCTCCTCCTACTACAGCCTCGGGAGAAGGACGCGCATTCCGCGTGCACGCGCGCGGCACGCGACCGAGAGTCTTTGCGTCATTTCCTGCGCACGCACTACGCTGCAGGCTACGCCGTTCTATTACAGACTCCGCTGTGATGTGCTGAGAAATATTCACAAACATGAAATTTAATGACTTAAATAAATGAAATAAATACATATTAAAAACAGTGGATAATACTGGAGCCGTATATATATATATTAGAAATTTCGCACTCGGAGAATTCCGGGGTTTTAATTGGCTAGTTAGAGCTGTCACTCTTGTTCAGCACGAGGACGTGATATGGTAGATACTGGACTGCACGCGCACGCAGCACGAGCGACAATTCCCCTCGTATTAAAATTACGCCTTTGGGTGAGGTAGGATAAATAATCGTATAAGTATGTGCTGGTAAAATAAATTGTCTTATAAAGGCACATTTTAAGTCATAAAACGTTGAAAGTAACGATTTATCCTACCATATCAGATTTGCCTACCGTAGTGCAAAATGATAGGAAAAACCGATAGCTGTAACTATTTATCAGGAAAGCCTACCTATATAAACAGGGCAGCACGGTTTTATGGTCCGCTAGAATAAAAATATAGGAGCACGTGTGCTGGCAATTAATTCTATAGTTTATAGAACACCCCCGGCTGTGTTTCATTCTAGTCCACACTTTAGTTCTGTCTCCTATCTTATAGGCTGCTTCTAGGAAGCAGGCAGGACACCACGTGACCGCATTCCTCCATAATCATTATGTGTGTGTGTGTGTGTGTGTGTGTGTGTGTATATATATATATATATTGTAAGTTTCTGTTTTGTACAGACATTTTCTTCTTTACTCTGTTCTCCTACGAATGCACTTTAATTTTCGAAGGACCTTTTCACCGTCTGCGATCTGTGTGTGTGTGTGTGTGTGTGTGTGTGTGTGTGTGTGTGTGTGTGTGTGTCATATTGCGAGTCCACCTTGTGTCCACTTGATCAAGTAAATTACACACATTGTAGTGATAATGCTGAAACTGACGTGGAAACCAGAAAGGCTTTTCTTTTAAATAAAATAACATGTACATTCTATTAATGCACTGGTGCAGTAATAGGTCCAATATGATATAAAAGTGCAGGCAATTTCTGTCTTTTTTATTTCTGTCAACTCAGACTTGAGTTGTACAGCAACGTCCAAATTTATGAGACTAAAAGGGAATAAGTGAAGTTTGATTGCCTTCCACTCCAGTATACTGCAAAACAAGTGATGTCAGGCCAACCTTAAATGCAATTTTCTTTCTTGTTAGAACCCCCCCCCCCCCCCCCCACCACCACACACACACACACACACACACACACACCACTCACTCCAGTCTTCACAGGTAACCCCCAGTCAAGGTGTAAAACAAAATCTAGGCAACAATCAAGAGAATTAGGAGCTGTTTCTGTTTTAACTTTGTTAGTACTGGCCTGCATCAAGCAATGAAAAAACTAAGGTAAATGCTGAAACTTCTGTAACTGGGTTAGAAAATCCATGTCCAAAAGCACTATTAAAACCTGTAAGCATAGTGGCATCTTTGAGGAAGCAAAACACTGAGTAATTATAACTTGAATGTTTGGTGAAATAAAATAAAACAGTAGTAGAAGCAACGGCAGTGTTTAACAACGAAAATTAGAGAACTCGATTGATTTAAACAGGTTAGATTTAAATAGGTTTAAAACATTTCTCATTGAGGCCAATCAGGAAAAGGGCTTCAGTTTGTTGTTGAGAATAACGATTGGCTTCAGGAGCAGTAGAAAAGGGTCATGTGGTCTGACGAATCCACATGGGTGCATCCATCATGCCTAGTGCCTACCAAGGCTTTGGTCGAAGTGTTACAGTGGAGGGAAAAAAGTATTGTTGTTTATCCAGAAATGAGCTGTAAATTTCAATTATTTGGTGCAATTGAACACTAGGAGACATAATAACCAAAAAAAAAAAAAACGTTTTAAAAAAGTTGTAAATTGATTTGCATTTTAATAAGGTCAAATAAGTATTTGACCCCACGTGTCTTTTATACAGATAACCAGCAAGAATTAGGAATCTAATCTTAACCTAAACCAATCAGATTTAAAGATCATCACCATGGCCAAGACCAAAGAGGTGTCAAAAGTATGACTGGGACAAGATTGTAGACCTACACAAGGCTGGAAAGGGCTATGAGACCATCGCCAATCTGTTGAATGTTGGAAGAAACACAAATTATTGTCAAATAATGACTGTGTTCTCCATTCTTAAAAAATAATCAGATTTTAGGAATTCATATTTATGTATTAGTGATAAAGCATTAAAATAAAAATTGTACCTGAATTAATTTCTTTTTAATTTCAGTGTTACGTTTTTAGTGGTGGTTCTAATTGTAAAATATGGGACGTGGCTCCTTTAAGAATTCTGTTCCAGTTGTTTTCCATATAAACTGGTGATACGTTTAGGTTATACGGAAGCGCATTCACAAAAGAAAAATGTGCTTATGTAATAATAAGCCCTTCCATAAGGTTCCGTATGGTAATATACGCTAATATAGTGAGGAGCTGATACCTGTTGTGAATGCGCAGCTTAATTCTGGGAAATTTAGGAAGCGTGAGTGGGTGCACAGGTTTCTTTATTCCTTTATATTTTTTTGTTCGGGTATTTATATATTTATATTATATATATGTATATATATATATATATATATATATATATATAAAATACAGTGGAACCTCGGTTTACTAGTGCGAGCAATTCAAGCCAGGATTCATAAAATCCATTTACGAGCAAACTTCTGCTTTTCTCTCTTTTTTTCTCCTTCACATTCACAGTGTTGTTTTTATCCAAAAAATGTGACAAACATTCACAGCTGGGTGCCGGTGGTATGCTAATTGTCCTAAGGCAGCTTCAATCATAAGGGTCAACTTCTAGTTTTCTTGGCACAAGTATATGTTGATTTTATTTATTTTACACACGTTTCACACATAAAAGCATTTCACAGCAATTCCAGTGTACAATCAATGTTGAACAATGAAATGTTGTAAAGTGAATAATAATAAAAATTTGTATCATTTGCAATGATATGAGACTTTTATGATACTTTTGCAAGGCATTGAATAATGAATATGATATTAAAAAAAAGATTGAAATGTCTGCATTAATGTGTGTATGTGTTTTGCAGTGATTCAGCCTGCATGGTTAACATGGTACAGTAAAAACTGGAGCCAGTATGGAGGACTGTATCGATATTCTGCTCCAAGAACAGAACTCTAAATTGCTCTGTCGTTATCGGGACAACCGAGTCCTTACCGTTGCGGCAGGAGCCATTTTCTCCGGGCTTTACGGCCTCTGGGCAATGTTCTGCCTGCCTGGGTTGAAAGTCCCATTTCGCTTAAAGGTGCCATTCTTGCCATCCACAAAACGGCAGACTGAGAATGTGATGAAGTTGCTTGAAGGGAGAAGTGGTCCGCTGGCTGATCTGGGCTCAGGCGATGGAAGATTGGTAAGTCAAAATAATTTGTAATTATTAAGGCTATTCTACATTAACACAGAAAACACCAATACAGATGTGTGCTTTATTTTATATTATTCATTCATTCATTCGTCTTCTTCCGCTTTATCCGATCTTCCCTCGGGTCACGGGGAGTCTGTGCCTATTTCTGGCGTCTATGGGCATTAAGGCAGGATACACCCTGGATGGAATGCCAACCCATCGCAGGGCACACACTCACAATCACACATTCACACACTAGGGACAATTTTCCAAGGTGCCAATCAACCTACCGTGCATGTTTTTGGACCGGGGGAGGAAACCGGAGAACCCGGAGAAAAAAAACCCCTGAGGCATGGGGAGGACATGCAAACTCCACACACACATGGCCGAGACGGGAATCGAACCCGGACTCTGGCGGTGTGAGGCGAACATGCTAACCACTAAGCCACCGTGCCCCTTATTTTATATTATTATTTAATTATTTATTTTATTGTTTTATAGTTCTTTTATATGTGCTATAAGTTTTACTGCCTCATTTCCTCGACGCATTACCTACATGCCGTTTTTGGGTGGTAGATGTTTCACAGCATGCTCTGCGGGATTTCAGTGCACAGGCTTCGAGATCAACTACTTGCTGTTGGCGTACTCTCGAGGACAAGCACGGTGGAGGGGGATACCGCACACTCATGTCTCATTTGTGAAGCGGGATTTATGGAAGGTATTATTGATTTGTCTAGATTTGTTTAAACAGACCTTTGGTGTATTTGCAGTGGAATAATTAGTGTTTGTTCTGTCCACAGACTGACCTGTCGAAGTACACAAATGTGGTTGCATTTCTGACGCCTGGTGTGGTAAGGATATTGCATATTGATATTGAAGCTCTGCTTCAATATTGAAGCTCTGCTTGATATTGAAGCACTGCATTGAATGGTCCACATGGGGGCAGTGCAGACCATCATATACAATTACAAACTTTGTTACACTATGAATATATATATATATATATATATATATATATATATAGATATATATATATATATATATATATATATATATATATATATATATATATATTCATTATTCATTCATCTTCTACCGCTATATCCGATCTTCCCTCTGGTCACGGGGAGTCTGTGCCTATCTCAGGTGTCTATCGGCATTAAGGCAGGACACACCCTGGATGGAATGCCAACCCATCGCAGGGAGTACACACACACTCACATCACACACATTTCACACACTAGGGACAATTTTACAAGGTGCCAATCAACCTACCGTGCATGTTTTTTGGACCGGGGGGAAACCGGAGAAGAACCCCCTGAGGCACGGGGAGAACAGGGAGAACATGCAAACTCCACACACACATGGCCAAGACGGGAATCGAACCCGGACTCTGGATGTGTGAGGCGAACGTGCTAACCACTAAGCCACCATGCCCCTATATATATATATATATATATATATATATATATATATATATATATATATATATATATATATATATATACAAACAAAGATAACTTATAAGATAACTTGGCTGTAAATGAGTAGCTTCTGGTAGCAATACAATTAGTGTCATTAGATGCAATAAAATGATTAACTTTTGCCATAATTAGCCTCTAATTTATTTATTTATTTTATCTTTGTTTTTTGGCTCCAGTTCTTTTGTTTATAATCATGCATTCGAAATTTGCCAATTGAGATCCTATACAGTTGATGCATAAAATAATTGTAGTAAAAGTCATTTCCCCTTCTTACAAAATCTGGAAATCCTGAAAATTCTCTTTCAAACAACACATCAGCAGCAAATGACGTAGTATTTCCCAAGCAAGAATTGTTGTGTATTATTTGTGAATCATTTGTAATTCATTAAGAGTGTCAATTTCATAACATGCATTCGATTTCTTTGACTTTCATAGTCTGCTTCAAAACAAGCTAAAGAGTGATTAAATGTGGTAATTTAACCGCTGGATAGTGGCATTAGTTACGCTCCCACAGTTCAGAGTAAGCAATTAGCCACAGAGAAGAATGAGTGTCAAAGCCCACCTGAGTCACAAGCTGCGGCTTCATCCTGGCAGTATGATACTGATCTGTATGTTTAATGTTGTTTATTCCATTTGTTGTGTTCGCTGGTATGTAATCAGTGTACTGTTACAGGAATTCATTAACAGGCATTACCCGATCTCAAATCTTGTCAGATGGCCGACCTGGAGGAGAAACTCCTGAAGGAGCTTCCTGACGATGCTCAGGTCGTGGTGTGTCGCTTCCCGTTCCCACATTGGCCTCATAGCTGCACTAGTGGCATTGGACTGGACCAAGTCTGGGCTTATAATGTCTCCAGTGTGCGAGAGACAAGACACACGTTCTTCTCTCTCTGAGTGATTTGAATGTTGCAGTGTGCATTAAATATTGTGTTTATAATGAGAGACAATGTGTGTTCTTTGGTCTTAAACATTACACACGTTCTTCTCTCCTGAGTGATTTGAAGGCTGATGTGTTTGCATTAAATATTTGTTTATAATGATACAACCATTGCTGATATCACTTTAATTATGTGTGTTCTTTGTCTTAAACATTATTTGACTTAAAAATGTATCTCCTTGCATTTTTTTACTGCATTTCTCAGTTTCTTTCTTTTGTTTACACCAATAATAATAATGTTTGTCATATTCATTAAATACAACCATTGATTTTTTTTGTTTATAATGCCTTTATAACAATTAAACTTAAAAAGTCATGCAATAAGCCCAACAGATTTCTCAGTCATAATGTCATATTCTATAAATACAATTCCTCCATGATATTTTTACATTTTCCTTTCAAATTTCATTTAAAATGTTGCTTTAGTGATTTTTGATAATCTCAAAGCTTAACATTTTTCTTAAACTTGGAAGATGAATAATATATGATTATTTTCCGAGACAGAAATGCAATTGGATATTTTTACATTTTCCTTTCAAATTTCATTTAAAATCTTTAGTGATTTTAATGACATGCTTAACATTTTTCTATGAAAAAAAAAAAGCAGTATTTGAAGTGGAGATTTATCTTTATTATTATAGAAAATGATAATCTTTAGGATGATCTATCATTTACTGAACGTGGAAAAAAAATATGACATTCAAGTTTCAGTATTTGAAGTGGAGATTTTCTTTTGTACAAATGTTCCATAAATGTACTACATTCCACAAATAAGACTTAAATGAATGTTTTCATCTTCTTGAGCCAGAGGTTAGATACAACCTGATTTTGTTGATTTATTGCTGATATCACTTTAATTAGTGTGAATATAATAATAATAATAATATAATACATTGTACCTTTATTTTACTCATTTAATGACTTAAAAAGTGCTAAACTGGCGTCACTTGAATCTGGAGAGGACGACTGGGAAATTATTTTTCTTACACATTCCACAGGGTCACTTTAGTCTGATTACAGAAATTTGTAGTATAAAGCATTTTTTTACTTATTGTCTCAGTCTGAAATGATATTTGTATTCATCGTAGGGTAGCTAGTCGTTCTTATCCAGTTAAGTATCCCTGTTTTTAAAAAGAAATGATTAAATTGTGGATTTATTAAAGCATGAAAGTTTGCATTGTTCCCTAGTGTTGTGTGTGTGTGTTTGTGTGTGGTGTGTGTGTGTGTGTGTGTGTGTCCTGCGAGGTTCGCCTCCCAACAGCATTTCTCACGTCCCTAGTGTGTGTGTGTGGGGTGTGTTGTGTGTGTTGTGTGTGTGTGTGTGGTCCCTGCGATGGGTTGGCATTCCCAGTAGTGTCGAAGATCCTGCCGATGAATGAATGTATGAATACAATGAGTTTGTTTACACCAATAATAATGGCAGGAAATCCAACAAGCTAAAATAATTATCCAAAAAAGTCATATTCGTGAATAAAAAATGAATATAAATACAATTAGAACAAAACACACGAAACAAAAGTTTAAACGGTCCATGTTGATTCAGTTTTCATGGTGTCAACAAATCCCAAAAAAAACATGCTGAGAAAATGTACGTAAATTTAAGTAGAAAAAGACCAATTAACACAAATTGTCAATTGGCAACACCTTGGTCAACAAATCCCAAAAAATTGTAAAGAGCCCTAGTGTCTCTCAGAAGCCAAGATGGGTAGAGGTTCACCAATTCCCACAATGTTGTAAAAAGAGTGTGAGTGAAAATTGCAAAGTGCATCTATCTTCATCAACTGTGCATAACATCATGTCAGAGAATCTGAACAATCTCTGTGAGAAATGGGCATCTATCATCATTGATGCATAACATCATCCGTGATCTCCGGGCCCTTCGACATCCTGTGAGAAAGGCTACTGCTACTGTAAAACCATACTATCCTTGCAGGAATACTTCCAGAAACCATGCTATGAAATCACAGAATGGGCCACCGTCCAGAAACCATCCGCCGTTGCCAGCTGACAGAAACTCTACTAAGAGATTTCTAGGCACACAGGGTTTACACTGGTCCAGGGATCATTTAAAATGGAGTGTGGCGAAATGGAAGACTTTTCTGTGGTGACCGATTCGAAGCTTTTTGGAAATCTGGGAGTTGTCATCCGGACCAAAGAGGACAAGGACAACCCAAGTTGTTATCAACGCTCGGTTCATCTTTGAAGCCTGCATCTCTGATGGTGTGGGGTTGCATGAGTGCGTGTGCATGGCAGCTTGCATGTCTGGAAAGGCACCATCAATGCAGAAAAATATATTCAGGTTCTGAATGTCCCATCCAGACGTCATCTTTTTCAGGGAAGACCCTGCATTTTCCAACAAGATATGCCAGACCACATTCTGTATCAATCACAAATGCTTATAGTCTGCTGTGATCTTTCAATAACCAGATCTAAAGAAGGCCCAAGACGATTAAGTAGAGGCCTGTTAGACAAGAATGCATTCCTATTTCTAAACTGTATTAGTCTCCTCTAAGAATGGGAGAGCATTCCTATTGGACTGGTCTCCTTGAAGCTGTTGAGTGTTGTAAAAGAAGGGGAATGCCACACAGTGGTGAAAATGTCCTTGTAACTTTTTTGGGATTTGTTGACAATGAAATTCTGAATCAACATATTTTTCCCTTAAAAGTACATTTTCTCAGTTTAAACTTTTGTTTCGTGTGTTATGTTCTTGAATAAAATATTAGAGTTGGCACCAACATCATTGCATTAGTTTTTATTCACGATTTGTAATAACTTTTTTGGAATCCGGTTTGTACAAATACATCTATAAGAATGGGTTCCTTTATTTTACAGTTAGGATTTAGACTTTATTAATTTCATGAGGGAAATGATTGTGTAAATGATTGCATTAACTTAAACAAATAGTAGTCGGGAGAAGAAGGTTCAAATCCAAGCACTACTAAACTGGTTATTTTTTTACATGATATTTTAATTATTATTTAATTATAGGGTACTTTATTAATACAGAAGATGATCATGGTTATGATAATCCATCAGTTACATGTACTACAATCCACATCGTGTCAACCTGGTCTGATAGTTGTATTCATCGTATTAGCGAGTCGTTCTTATAGTAGTGCATGACGTGTACCGAGGAATTGTTGATTTATTAAAGCAGTAACTGTCAACTTTCTGTTTTCAGGGAGCTGGTCATTTGAACCCTGATGTGCTCCAAATGTCCTTTTTTTCTTAGAATATATATTGCCAAGTATATTAAATATACTTGGCAACCCACAAAGATCCAACCATTTCTGCTGGAAGGTATTCCTCTTTCTTGAACCATTCGACAATTCTTTCATTAGCATATAGTCAGATTGATACTGGGTTTACACCACAGCAACTATTCCTGGATATTCTTTTACTTCATCTAAATTCTCCTTGCTTTCAATTTCCCATTCAACACATGAGAGGTTGTGACTAATGATTGGTCATGTTGAACCATTGATTGGATATTCTTTTACTTCATCAGATGTGATCTTTCAAATGCCATTCAACACATGGAGGTTGAATGAACCTGATTGATTGGTCTTGTTGACATAGTGTTTACATGAGGCTTGGAGGGGGAGGACTGAGGAGGAGGAGGAGGAGACTCCTCGAGGTTTAGCTGACTAGAGAGTTGTACAAACACCTCCTGCCCAGCTAAACTCCAATACTTGAGCAATGTCCCCTTAGCGATTGAAAATATGTAGAGTGATGTCCAACGGAACATTTCTGCTCCTGGTGTATTCCGCGTCCTCTTGATTAAACTTGGACTTCCAAGACAATTTTCACCAGCTTGCATAGTCAGGTTCAGTCAGATACTTTGTGTCTTTTGTTGTACACCACAGCAACTATTCCTGGATATTCTTTTACTTCATCTAAATTCTCCTTGCTTTCAATCCCATTCAACACATGAGAGGTTGTTAATGAGCTGATTGATTGGATCAGATGTGTTGAGGAGAAGTGTTTACATGAGGCTTGGAGGGGGAGGACTGGAGGAGGAGGAGGAGGAGGAGAGACTCCTCGACTGAAATGTTTAGCTGTAGAGTTGTACAAACACCTCCTGGTGGCGCTAAAGGACTTCCAAGTCACCAGCTTGAGAAGGTTCAGTCAGGCTTGGTCTTTTGTGTATTGATGCGATTGAAAATATGAGGCACGTAGCTGAAGAGCTAACAGCTAACCGGACTGACAGTGTTTCTGTGCTTTTTACGTAGTCACTGGGTACAGAATGTATTTTAATAAATGTTTTAAGGGGGGAAAGTGTCCTTTTGTATCGAAAATAGTTTGATATTTATTTGGATTCGATTCACATTGATGTGAACGTGTCCTTATATGAAATGATTAAGTGTTTTATCAAACCAGAATGATTCTCTCTCTCTCTCTCTCTCTCTCTCTCTCTCTCTCTCTCTCTCTCTCTCTCTCTCCTCTCTCTCTCTCTCACACACACTCACACTCACACACACACACACACACACACACACACACACACACACACACACACACACACACACAGGGCTGTAAATGCAGCCATTGAGTGCGCGGAGAGGCGTGACGTAGGCGGTGAAAATACAGGGGCCGGTCTGTTGGTTTATAAAACGGCAGCGCGCTCGGCGTCTCTCTCAGTCGGGAGGGTGTTTTTTTTTCTCCCCTCCTTGTTGAGTTTGGTGTCTCAGCCAGAGCATGGACATTCTCAGGACTATCGCTCATCAACCTGTAAGCAGCAGCAAAATGTGCGAGCACAACACGCATCACAAGCCGACCGAGACGCGACGCGGAAAGGCGGAGGACAGCGCGCCCGCAACGCAGGAGATGTCGCGGATCATATCCGACTCCACGACGGGGAAATGCTACTGTAGAGGGAAAGTCCTCGGCAAGGTATGCATGCTTATAACGCTACTTTAGACATGTCTGTGATATGAGAAGTGGGGAGGATAGGCACTGCTCTGGATACTTTTGTCTCTTTTGTTTTTATTTATTTGTATGTATGATGTTTGTTTGTTTTTACATGGTGTTGACTTTAGCATATTTGTGTTGACAGGGTGGCTTTGCCAAATGTTACGAATTCACAGATCTGGGTACAGGCAAAGTGTATGCTGTGAAAATTATTCCCCACACACGTGTCTCCAAACCTCACCAAAGGGAAAAGGTGTGTATTATTTGTTTATTTATTGCACAGTAAATTGCTTGATTGCACCATAGTAACTTTTTTTTTTTTTTTTTTTTAATCCTGTTTTACCAGATTGACCGAGAAATTGAATTGCACAGAGCCCTTCACCACAAGCACATTGTCCAATTCTACTACCACTTCGAGGACAAGGACAATATCTACATTCTTCTTGAGCACTGCAGCAGACGAGTACGTTTTAACAATGCAATACTGCGCTTCAGCTCGTACGTTTCTCTGTCGTGAAACTGACGTCATTCTCGTCCCTTTAGTCGCTGGCGCACATTCTGAAAGCACGCAAGGTGCTCACCGAACCTGAGGTCCGATACTACCTGAGGCAGATCATCTCCGGGCTGAAGTACCTCCATGAACAGGAAATCCTCCACAGAGACCTTAAATTAGGTGAGCGTTTGGCAATGATTGGTACACCAAAGATAATCATTTTGACTGCATGGGATTTAACTCCTGTTTCTTGACGTAACAGGTAACTTCTTCATTAACGAGGCGATGGAACTGAAGATCGGGGACTTTGGCCTGGCGGCTAAGCTAGAACCGGTTGAAAACCGGCGACGAACGATATGCGGAACTCCAAACTACCTGTCCCCCGAAGTCCTTAACAAACAAGGCCACGGCTGCGAATCGGATGTGTGGGCTCTCGGCTGTGTCATGTAAGTATCGTGGATTTCAAATGGCGCATACCACATGTTGTTTTTGCCCGGGACGGTCCTTATAATCGTCGCATCTCTACAGGTATACAATGCTGTTGGGCAGGCCGCCATTTGAAACCACCAATCTGAAAGAGACATACCGGTGCATAAGGGAAGCACGATACACCATGCCTTCTACATTGTCTCTACAAGCCAAGCAGCTCATAAGCAGTATGCTCGCCAAGAGCCCAGAGGAAAGGCCAAGGCTTGATGATATCCTACACCATGACTTCTTTAGCCAGGTGTGTCATTGGCGCCTGTACAAAATATCGTTTATGTGATGTTTTGCAGCCTGTATTTAAGACCTGCTCTTGTTCTGCCTTTGTTCTAGGGTTTCACCCCAGACAGACTGTCTGTCAGCTGCTGTCACACAGCTCCAGACCTCCAACATACCAGCCCTGCCAAGAGCTTCTTCAAAGAAGGCTGCAGCTGCTCTGTTTGGTGGCAAGAAAGACAAAGCCAAGTACTTCGAAACATTACGTAAGGAACCTTTTTTAGAAAACGACGTTTCATTTTCATGGCGTAGCATTACACATGATCTCTAACTCCTTTCATATCCGTTCAGATAAACTGACTAAAGAGGAAGAGGACATACACAGACTGCGGCACGACCTGAGGAAGGCCTCAATCAGCAATCAGCCTTGCAGGCAGTCTCCTGAGGTGAGCCATGTTCCCAGGGCCCTCTAATGACTTAAGTTTCCAGTCAAGGACATTTGTATACTTGTTGTCTGTCAGTCACTCATTTTTCCCCCACCCACGCCTCCCTCTTCCTATAGGAGAGTAAGCCACCAGTACCGTCTACTGGAAAGTCAGTGGCCACTTCTAAGGACGCTGGCAACAAGCAGCAAATCCGTGACACCATCCGCATGATTGTCCGAGGCACGCTGGGAAGCTGCAGCAGCAGTAGTGAATGTACGTGTGTTTGTTTTTTTTTGTTTTTTTTTTTTTTTTTTTTTTTTTTTTTTTTTTTTTTTTTTTTTGGGTTTGGTTTTGTCTGTTGCAATTCCATCTATTTGCTGGTCTTGAAATATTAATGGTCGCTTTAATATGATGGCTAAAGGCTTTCAATGCTTTGTTTTGATGGCAGGCTTGGAGGATAGCATGATGGGTACTGTAGCAGACACTGTTGCCAGAGTACTCAGAGGCTGTCTGGAGAATGTGCCAGAAGGTATGCAGTTTTATTTTATTTATTTATTTATTTTTCATATTTGAAATATTTTTCAGCTGCTTAATCTTTTAACAGAGTCCCACGGGTTAAGTGCTATTCATTCCTGACCTTTTTTTGTTTTGTTTTTTTCCATCCTCGCAGCTAATGACATTTCAAAAGAGAGCGTAAACTGCATTTTCCAGTGGGTGACTAAGTGGGTGGATTACTCCAACAAGTATGGCTTTGGCTATCAGCTGTCTGACCACACAGTCGGTGTCCTTTTCAACAACGGGACCCATATGAGTCTGCTGGCTGATAAGAAGTAAGTAGGCCCAAAAGCAGAAATGTACAAATTCAGAATGAAGAAAAGTGATTTATTATTTTTTTTTGTTGTTAAATATGACATTGTGAAGCTAATGTGATATTTATTTTGGCCTGCAGAACGGTGCATTACTATGCCGAGCTCGGTCAGTGTACAGTCTTCTCCACCACTGAGGCCCCAGAGCAGTTTGTCGGCCAGGTCACCATCCTCAAGTACTTCGCACATTACATGGAAGAAAATCTCATGGATGTGAGTATCTGGTGTAAAACCAAAGACTCCATATATATATATATATATAGATATATATATATATATATATATATATATATATATATATATATATATATATATATATCATATATATATATATATATATATAGATATATATATATATATCTAATATATTCAATATTCACCTCACAAGAACGTATGTAATCTCAATCTACAGGGTGGAGATTTGCCCAACGTCACTGATATCAGCAAGCCGAGGCTGTATCTCCTGCAGTGGCTCAAATCGGACCGTGCACTCATGATGCTCTTCAATGATGGCACTTTCCAGGTACAGCTTGATCTTCATTCCTCATTGGAACACCTTCTCCTGAGCACCAGATTTCTTATGAGCCCTTTTTTTTGTTTTTAAATCTCCACAGGTGAACTTCTACCACGACCACACAAAGATCATACTGTGCAGCCAAAATGACGAATACTTGCTGACGTACATCAACGAGGAGCGCGTATCCACCACGCTACGCCTCAGCACACTGCTCTGCTACGGATGTTCCCCTGACCTGCGGAGCCGTATGGAGTACGCCCTTAATATGCTGCTCCAGAGGTGCAACTGAACACCGTGAATCGACCTGCTTAAGAGCTTAGTTTTTTTTTCTCTTTTTTTTTCTTCACGGACCTATTATTATTCCCTGGAACATTCGGCCATGAGCCAATGTGCATGATCGTGGCAATGCATTTGAGGTACAACGAACTGTCCTAGTCCTGTCAACACGAACTGTTGAATTGGGACGTACAAAAATGACTGGGCTGGAACCAGAAAAGGCCATCAGATGGACTTAAGTTTTAAATAACATATTTTGTCTTTGCTATATAAATATGCAGCAATCTTGTTCACTGGAGTTTAACAGCAATGTTTGCATCTGCCGGGGACATTGAAGTGGCTTCAGTGGGACAGGGTGATGTTGTGTAGCTCTGTATAGAGCAGACCATTGTAAAACTGTGAATACATTCCACAGCAGGACGGGGCTACGTGGCGAGATATCTTTTAACCAATGCCATAGTTGTTCGTGGGTGGCTCCAACCTCCCACCCTATAATCACTGTTTGGGGAATGGATAAGTAGCCAGGCATGTCTCTAATGTTGACTGGAACAATACACTAGCGTGCATTGGATGTAACTTATTTGTCAGAAACCGGTATTTATTTATTTAATAAAGAGAATCTTCAATTGACTTTGGTTGCGTCGGGACCTTCCTTTTTAGTTCTGATATCTGTGTAATAATATAATCCTGAGATCGACAAAAATCAAAACGTCTAATACATGTCAAGTGAACTCGTACTTCAATCATATTCTCATATGCTTTCCCCAGGACCAAGGTGTTGCATCGAAGGGTATAAGGTACACTGAAATGCACACAAATTAATACCAGGGGGGTGACCTCCATTACCACTCAATGAGCCGTTTGGAGTTTCCCACGGTCCCACAGAGAACATTGGGAGTCACAAAACCCTTTTTAAATAACACTGTATATAACTTTTTTTGCCTTTATGTTATGTATAAACTAAACTATCTGTTGCATTTATGACATCAATGAACGACTGCAGAGAAAACAAAATTGACGTTCCTGCATGCAACAAACATTTTGAATTCCGAAAAAGGCGTCGGGTTGAAAATACTCAATTATTTGGTCTATTTGAGTCCAGTATTAAAGTAAAAAAAAAAAACCCGCCACTTAAATTATCCACCGTCAGCGAACTAAAAATGGCATCCTCTTTCTCTCTCTCTGTGCCGTCGTCCTTTTACTGGCGCGTGCAGTCAGCTGTCAACCCAAATAATAAAAGCAATACATGCAATATCAATATATGGAAGAAAAAGGCAATACAAATATTCATTATACTTGGTTAATGTGATTTCTGTACCTTAGTTTTCATAGTTGGCCTACCTGGGAATTATAATTACATTTTAAAAACAAATGAAGCTAAAAAAAAACCCCAACATTTTCATTAAATACTCATTTATTATTTTCAAAAGCATCAGAGGGATGAAAGCCGCGGGTTGTCGACCCCTGACCTATACGAACACCACAATTTGAGCATGTGCAATATTTTGTGCAAAAAGAATTATTTAAAAAAACAACAAAGTAAAGTAAACAGTAACAGAAGTGCCGACTAGTACATTACGGAAGGTTAGATTATCCATCTACCGATCAAGAATAAATACTGTACATGTAAACTTCTGTTTCAACAGAACTGTGCAAACAGAGATTTAGTTTTATTTGTTTTCAGTTGTGGCAATTCAGTATCAGGGGGACATTTTTTTTTATCGTTATATCTAAAATCTCAACCACTCGCAGACGTTATGTAAACCTGTACTATCTAAACCTGTTATGTAAACCTCTATGGTCCAGTTAAAGTGGAAAATCAAATGGATGAATAAGTAAATGTACAACATGTCCTAAGAGAGAGTTGGAAAATAATCCTTAACACATTTCTGGAAATAAATAAATAAATAAATACATAAATAAATAAAATTCAATGGGAAAAAAAAAGATTACAGAGTCCTAGTTTAAAATTCCAATCATAAGCATGAACATATGTAAACTGTGATTTGCTATCATCAGTGAATCCTTTTTCACCTGGCTTATCTTTAGCCTGCAGATAGCTATCACGACACAGACAGCGGTGACGTCATAAAGGAAGGAAGCGGATGCCCGAGCTTTACTTTTGCTTGTGTCGTCAGCAGGCCATTCATCATTTATGGCCTTGTCTGTATCGCTTTGTTTTGGCTGTTGGCATATTCATGACTCCGGTAGTGTTCAGGTGATATATGCCAATGAATTCCAAATCGTCATGCACTCAATAGACAGACCAGACCGTGTTTAGTTACTTTCGAGGTAGATTAAAGAAATACATATGCTGAATTAAAAGATTCACTGGTAGCCAGTACACGCCGTTATTACAGCCAACAGAACAGCCATTCTTTTGGCATTCTGGAGTTCTTACTCATGCAGTCTGGTCCTATGAACTGTTAAGATGTCTCGTCTCTCATGCGTCACTGCTAGATTACTACGCTCGACCGTTTACATAAGCCAGTGATCGTTATATAATGTGCTTCAAAATGGCAAAGCTAATGAAAGAAGAAAAAAGTAAGCAGCATATGGTCTGATGCCACAATAGAAGTGCATTTTGGGATTATTTATTGTCCATAGGTAACAAATGTTAAAAAAAAAACAAGACTGCAAACATGTGGCAGGCAGCAGGCAC
Source organism: Kryptopterus vitreolus (assembly GCA_030449085.1). NCBI lineage: Eukaryota > Metazoa > Chordata > Actinopteri > Siluriformes > Siluridae > Kryptopterus > Kryptopterus vitreolus. Next base: position 15,167,167 of record JACRUU010000028.1, read on the forward strand.
AGGGTTTAGGTTTTAGATTTGATAAATATAGAACACTTGACTCCACGGGGTTCCTAAAGTTAATTGAGCACCGACTTTGTTCCAGACATGCTCTTGTTCATGGCAGAAAATTGCTTTTTAATGACTTTTCTTTTTTTTTTTAAGGGTAAATGTTCAGAACATTTCTCCTTCAAAATAAATGAAGGTTTCATGGAAATGCTACTACACAAATAAAGACAGTCCAAATATAGTAACAATCAGCCATACACAAATTAGCAACAGCAATTTAAGGTTCTATTTAACGATTATTAGGCGATCAGAAATTCTAAACATTCCCAGGTTAATACTGGCAGATAAATCATACTAGTCATATATATGACTATTTGGCCAGAAGTGTATGGACGCCTGACCATCACACAACCTTGTGGGCCTTCGACAACCTAGTACTTTATACGGAGAACATGTAGGATTTCTTTGCATGATGTCGCATCAATAATTTCCCATTCATTGGAATTAACCGGTTCCACAAGCAAGCATAAAGATATAGTTTGCCTAGTTTATAGTAAAGGCAATGGAGTGGTCCAATCTACACGTCTGAGAACATCTCGGACCACTGACTGGACACCAGGCTGTCTTGTGCCAAATACCAATGATGCTCTCCACAACCACTTGATTGATACATCGGTATAATTGATATTTAGGTGTATAATTGGTCAGGCGTCTACATACATTTTTTGGTCAATACAGTTTTGTCAATATGGGGGAAATGCTGCCACCTCGCATATTCAAGTGTCCCTGGAGTTTTGCATGTTTTTCGCCACATCTGTGTGTTTTTTTTTTTTCCTTGGTACCTACCCAGTTTCTGCCTATCAAGTACCTGATAGTACGGTAGGATTTCTTTGTGCTAAATTTCTCCTCTGTATGAAGGAATGAACTACAGTGGATTACAGATCCATTGTAATCTAGACTACATTTACATTACATTTGCAGTATTTAGCAGACGCCCTTATCCAGGGCGACGTACAAGAAGTGCTTTAGGTCTCCATCTAAGGATAAAATTCAATCAGGAAGGGTAAATACAAACTTAAGTACACAAGCATAGACAGTTGAGTTTTTTTTTTTTATGGATTTCTGGACAGTGAAAGGAAAGAAATGTTAGGATAGGTGTTGTTGGAAGAGGTATGTCTTCAATCGGCGTTTGAAGGTAGACAGTGTCTCCAGTTGTTCGGAACTCCAGGGGAAGTTCATTTCACCACCTCGGTGCCAGAACTGAGAAGAGCCTTGAGCTGGTCTTACCTTTTACCCTGAGAGACCGTGGAACCAGGCGAGCAGACTAGGGTATAGCAATTAAGTGAAGAAATAAATTAAAAGTGGGGGCACAGTGGCTTAGTGGTTAGCACGTTCGCCTCACACCGCCAGGGTCCAGGTTCTCCTTCAAAACGAATAGCACCACAACTGGGCCGGTTCTGTCTGATGCAAATGTGAATAAAACAAGCGTGAGAAACTATGATTGATGCAAAAGGCATCGTAAGGGATTTGTCTTTGGAAAATGCACTATTCACAGGTTCTTTAGGGAGAAATCTTATAAGAATAAACATGTAGGATCAAATTTATATTCTTATTCTTAGCTTATTTTTAAGTAACATATCCAAGTTATATTATATTTAGTGGACTAAGCACAAGTTCACTCCTAACTTTTAAGATTCATTTAATATTTCCGTGAAAAAACGTTAACGAAAGTAAGGGGCATGAAGAAGGGTGAACATGAGGATGCAACATTTCCATGGACATATTCAGGGCTAGAAAACAACATCTGACAACAGTGAATCACACCCACTTATATAACAACCATCTGTCATTCACTCAGATGTCCAGTATGCGATTGTCCCAAGTCCAACTGTCCTACATTAGATACGTTAGTCATGCATTTTTGCCCTAGTTTCCTACTTTTCTTTGGCGACTGTTTTTCAAAGACTGGACATTGTTTTTTGTTGTTACATGTTTATGGAAGAAATCCTTTAACAATTAAATCGCTAATTCACAATTGCTTCCGTTTCGTTTCCTTCTTCATTTAAGCAGCTCATATACACAAACTTCTTTTTGTTACATTTTGTACAGTCCTATGAGGAACAGTTTGGCAATACAGTTCAATTAACGGCGTGATGATACACCCTCATGCAATAAAATGGCAAGACCGAACATATCCATACAGAGATTTACGGTAAATTCGCTTTTTTAATGGCGTTACGTTGCTAAATGACGGATATGTTTATTTCTATTTGCCCATAACACCATTGCAGGACTCTAGGAATCGCAAGTCTGTAGCAGTGCACGGGAGGAAGATTGCTTGCATTCTTGTGGTGCAGAAACACGTCCATTCATGCCACATTGGCATAACAAACCACACCCATGAATTCCTACACACATAAACCTGTCTAGTGTTTCCCATAGCTCATCCTTGCTGAATAAATAGTTTCTACCTAAATGCATATACACTGACACAGGCCACAAATAAACCACCCTACAACGACAGTCGTCACAGCCTTTCTTCATGCACAATTCAGTAAAAGCTTATAATAAATGCACCCAATATTCAAGGTGGAAACCGTCTCAGGAGTAAATGAAGGCTTTGTGCTTCCTGTCTCATGCGATCATCATTTTTGTACTACCTTCAATGTTTGTCTTCAGTGGCTTGCCTGATGATTATTACTATTAATACTACTAACTAACAACAAATTACAGGCACGGTGGCTTAGTGGTTAGCACGTTCGCCTCACACCGCCAGGGTCCGGGTTCAAGTCCCGTCTCGGCCATGTGTGTGTGGAGTTTGCATGTTCTCCCCGTGCCTCAGAGGGTTTTACTCCGGGTTCTCCAGTTTCCCCGGTCCAAAAACATGCATAGTAGGTTGATTGGCACCTTGGAAAAGGTGTATGCATGTGTGTGGATGTGAGTGTGTGAGTGTGCCCTGCGATGGGTTGGCATTCCATCCAGGGTGTATCCTGCCTTAATGCCAATAGACGCCTGAGATAGGCACAGACTCCCCGTGACCAGAGGGAAGATCGGATAAAGCGGTAGAAGATGAATGAATGAATGAATGAAAGTGAAGGGGAAAATATGTGTTCCTGTGGAAAATGTAGCTACATTCATCTCAAAGCTTTACAGCAGCCTATAAATGCTAAGACTCTTAACAGACAGTAAGAAAAAGAGAGAGGACAGAGAAGTGAATGCTTTGACACACACAGTTGAATAGATAATTAAATAATAAAGAACGTTTTCTCTTCAAATGCTAGCTAGCTACATAAGCTAATAAAATATCTGACATGAATTTTTTTATTATTGTTTTATTATTTATTATTATTACTTTTTCACGCTCTTCAATATTACATATTAACCATTTATGTATTATGTTTTGGTTAGACTGGAAGCTAGCTTGAGCTAATTGCTAAACATCGAACAGCTAGCTAGTTAGGCTGAAATGGCATAACAGAGCAGAGCAGGGATTTTTCAGGGATTTTTCAAATTTCATTTTTATTATTGGTAAACAGATATCTATCAAAAGTTTTTTTTTTTTTAGATGACCCTGATTTCTGACCCAAGATTTCCGACATGAACTTCCTACTTTCTAGTTCCATTAGCTAGCTAAGTTTACAGCTGCAGTGAATTTCAAAAGCCTATTTATTGCACAAAAAAAAAAAGTAAAATAAATAAATAAATAAAAGAAATAAACAAAAACATCAGTAATAATAACAAATGCAATAAACTGGTTGAAACTGATTCTTAAAGCATCTTCTGATTCTATCACAATTTCTTGTGTGTTACAGTCACAGTTTGTCTCCTGACTTGCAGTATTTCCATTTTCTCTTTGCAAAAACATTGACTATCACCATACACTATGACCTTGTTTTGTAAAGCCAATACTTTGTTGCTTCATATGTTTACTTATTTAGAAGAATTTAGATTTTGGCACCAGTATTGACTAGTTTTTGGAGCTAATCAGCTATCGCAGCGTGCCACGAACAGGTTTATTCTCAGGCAATATTTTCACGGAGCGGCCTTTATAGTGTAAATACAGTAAATACAATAAAATTACAACAGTTATTTTAATGCAGAATCTTGGTCTCCAAGTGGCGAATCCGTTTTGAAAGCTTCATTGCCTCATTAAAGAGTCGGTTGCTGCAACACTATACAGAGAGGTTTTGGTAGGCGGGAACGACCTGTCACAATAAATTCATATTTCAATTAGGGACTCCTGGTATTGTCTGTTATATGCAGCTATCTCTTTCTTTGAAGTTGTAGGCTTCACTTCTTCCTCCTCGCTTGAGGAAGCCTTTTACCCTGCACAAAAAACGTTTGTTTTTTTGTTCATTATGCTAGCTTGAGGGTTTCAATTTAACAGTAATGCATTCATTACCTGCCAGAGCAGCCCCTTTAAGAAGGTAAGACATGTGACCAAGGCAAGCATCTTTACATGCGTCACAAATGAGTCATAGACTCATAGAAAAAATACGGTACTTTTCCAAAATAAAACATCGGTCAGAATCATATAATAAATAAAACCAATTGTTACCAATTGTCCCACGGACCGGTACCAGTCCACGGCCCGGGGGTTTGAGGACCACTAAGATATCCCACTACTATATAAAAATGGCAGTCCCAAAGCATGATGCTTCCACCACCATGCTTTAATCATTAGTAATGTGCTGTATTTTGGCATTATGGGCAAAAATGCTATTCGGTCTCATCAGATCACAACACCATTCCAAATTGATTTGAGGATTTTATTTCGGTTAAAGTCGTACCCTATATCACAGACACATTAAATATTCAGGCTTAGTATTCCGATTGATGTTACGTGTACAGAAACAACAAGTGCTTGCCAGAAATTGCTTCAATTATTTTAATGTTAGCTTCCCTGATCAATTTTCTCCTGGCCATGTAGTGTTGTGAGTTTAGTGAAGAGAAATCTACATGTAAAATCTTGGTCACTTACTAAATGATTCAAGTATAGTACATCTACTATATCTACTTTATATCTACTATATATATGAAAATAAATTGTATTTTTACAAATAATATTAGAATACAAATATGAATGATGCATTAAAATAATCATTGCAAAAGAAATTATTATGTTTGAACCATTAATTAGATTAGATTCAACTTTATTGTTATTGTGCAAGGAACATGTACAAAGCCAATGAAATGCAGTTAGCAGTAGTTTAAAATAGGGATATATATATATATATATATATATATATATATATATATATATATATATATATAGACAGTAAACAGATGAGAAGTGATGAAGAGATAAGAGCATTAATTAAGAGGTAAACTATTGTACCTTAATCAACTAGTGCACCTAATGAAGTATAGTAATAAAGAGTGGGGTCCAGCATGAAGTACTTTTGGTGAAAAAAATATGAAAAGATGAAAGTGTAACTACTACCGTAAATATCTTGTTTTTAAGGATTTCAACACACATCTGTTTAAATATCATGTTCAAGCAGAGTATCGTGGTGCTCTCATCTGGTGTAGTCCATAAACATTGTGGATGTCCTATTAACTGTCAAGAAAGTCTGAGTACTTGCTTTCACTCGCCAGCTATGAGTATTTTGTGCTTCTTTTGGGAGACTTACATTTCATTTCACACAGTTACGGAGCTGGCAGTCTTTTCCTTGGGAGAGCTCGACAGCTGGAATATATAGCAAACAGACATCTGTAATTGTATCCTTTCCAATAACACAGGCATGAACTTAAAAGGTCTGCTTGGACGAATGAACGGAGCAATAACACAGAGATTACATTTCACTACTCTTTTGGAAAGATTCACATCATCCTGTGGATTTTCTTTTTTGTTATATTCCAAAAAGGTTCATTTTTGGTCTGTTTGATGACTTTGATGACTTTCAGTGGTCTACTATTTTTCTTCTTATCTTTGCAGCAAACATTATAGTCGCAAGCTTAGAAAAGGAATACAGAAGCATTAAACATTTGAAACATTACATTTTTATATCGGACATATTTAAGCATACAAGGGGCACGGTGGCTTAGTGGTTAGCACATTCGCCTCACACCGCCAGGGTCCGGGTTCAACATGCACAGTAGGTTGATTGGCACCTTGGAAAATTGTCCCTAGTGTATGAATGTGAGTGTGTGTGTGTGTGTGTGTGCCCTGTGATGCGTTGGCATGCCATCCAGGGTGTATCCTGCCTTAATGCCCATAGACACCTGAGAGGCTCCCCGTGACCCGAGGGAAGATCGGATATAGCGGTAGAAGATGAATGAATGAATGAATATTTAAGTATGCTACATGTATTTTGCTTATTACTTACTTTACACACAATGAAATTGTATTTGTTTCTGCTCCTGCGCCAAAGTTACGAAAAAAAACAAACCCTTCCATTGCATAGCGACCTGGCTTCGCCTCTTTTGAGTTATGTGAGAGATCAAGTCAAAGATCAAATCGAATACATCGGAAGATAAACACATAAACCAGAAAATTGCTTGCTGGCGGTTGCATCAGTGTAAAGGGCGATAAAATGTTATCAATAAATTAGGTTTTAATCTATGGCATGCCAGCACCATCTTCTGAAACATGTTGTAGAGGATTTTTTTTTTTGCACCACAGGTATGCTTGTAAATGATTGCAGCTAAGGATGTGTTTGTGCAAGACCAGACTGGATCATTTCATTCATGGTTTTGCTGGCATGCCAGGATGGCCTCGGCTTGGGTTTGTGTTTGTGTATATGCATGTGCACTTCTTTCCTACAGCTAAGCACAAGATCAATCATAAGCTTCATAAGGCTTTTCCCTAATCCACTGATTTGGCTCATCTAGCTCTACCACGTGCCTGTTAACATTTGCACAGGGATTGTCACTGCTTCCTGCAAACATTGTCTATTCTGCAGTATAGACGCAGTACCATTGGGTACGGGACATCTTGGATTAAAAAGACCACATGAAAACAAAACATGAAACTAACAGGAAAATGCTTGAAATTAGCAGATAATACTATAATTCTGACAATAAGATAATTAGCAGAGCATAAATTAGTTGAATAATGAAATGATGGATACAATAATAATGTTTTTCCTCGAAAAACAGAAAGTGCTGCCTTTTTTTTTGCAAACTGCACAATAAAAAAATATTCGGATATTTGAAGATTAGCTCTGGATGTTTAGACAGTTCGTCTGAACAGCCACAGCATTTGTGAGAGTGGCTAATGCATTATTGACCATGTAGAGTGTTATGGATTGCCACAAAGATCTTTCTAAAGTCCCATTATTTTTTCAAAAGCAAGACCAGATACACATCCCGTATACACATGCACTTCCATAGCTATGCAGTCGCAAATCGTTTGCCAGCATGATAAAGTCTAAGTTTTGGATAATTATCTATTTCTCAACTCATATTCAAAAAGAGTTAGCAAATACATCTATAAACAAAGTGTCTGCTCACTAAATAACATAGATCATAATCACGGAAGAAGAAGAAGCATCCCAAAGTCATGATTGACATCTACTTTGGGATCCACTTTCCATTTTTGACATCCACTTTCCATTTTAGCACTCTGGATATAAAAATTATAGCATCCTTTTTCTCCCCAGCTATGGAACTGGCAAGTTGGGAAGCATGACGTCTATATATGATATGGAGGAGGGTTTTAAAGTCATAAGATTAGATTACAGTAATTCACTTTTTTGTTGAGTGCTCCGCTATATCGACCAACAAGCTCCTTCCCTTATAGCTCTTTTCCCTTCCTGGGAAACATTTACACTTTGGCTTATACACTTTACATTTGGACAATAACATAAAGGTTTAAAAGTTTGGCTTCCAGACTTTTGGAGACCATGTCAAATCTGTAGTAACTAATTAGTTAATGCAGTATTCTTTTTAATTAATCTTATTGAATGATTGCTTCAATCCATTTTTCTTTCCATTGTATATACTTTATTGATCCTTTGAGGGTCGGCCATGATATGGAGCACAAATGGTTAAGGACCAAGGGTGGCAGCTTGGCAATACCATGGCTTGAACAATCTGAGCTACACCCCTCCTACAACTGAGCTCCCCCTTCCAACCACTGAGCTGCCCCCTCTAACCATTGAAATACCCCCTCCAACAACTGAACTATTCCCTCCGTCAATTGGTCTACCCCCTTCAACCACTGATTGGTGCTACCCACACCAATACCACTGAGATAACCCCACCAACTACTGAGCTAACCCCTCCTACCTCTGAGCTAACCTTTCCAACCACTGAGCTAACCCCTCCTACCACTGAGCTAACCCTTCCTACTACTGAGCTAACCCCTCCTACCACTGAACTAACCCCTCCTACTACTGACTAACCCCTCCTACCACTGAGCTAACCCCTTCCTACTACTGAGCTAACCCCTCCTACCACTGAACTAACCCCTCCTACTACTGAGCTAACTCCTTCTACTACTGAGCTATCCCCTCCTACCACTGAACTAACCCCTCCTACTACTGAGCTAACTCCTTCTACTACTGAGATAACCCCTCCTACCACTGAGCTAACCCCTCCTACCACTGAGCTAACCCTTCCTACTACTGAGCTAACCCTTCCTACCACTGAACTAACCCCTCCTACTACTGAGCTAACCCCTCCTACCACTGAACTAACCCCTCCTACTACTGAGCTAACTCTAACTCTGAGCTAAATACCGCAAATGTAAATGTAACTCCTTCTACTACTGAGATAACCCCTCCTACCACTGAGCTAACCCCTCCTACCACTGAGCCTACCCCATCCTACTACTGAGCTAACTCCTTCTACTACTGAAATAACCCGTCCTACCACTGGGCTATACCCTCCAAACCAAACCCTGAGCTACGCCCTCCAAACACAGACCTGAGCACACAGCCCGGAGGAACTCCAGTGCTCAGTGTGGTGGTGCTGGAGATGCTGTTCCCGATCCGGACTGACTGAGATCTCCCAGTCAGGAAATCCAGGATTACATTTACATTTACATTTGTGGCATTTGGCAGATGCCCTTATCCAGAGCGACTTACAACTGATTTCTTAACTGATTTGCAAGTTAAGAAAGGACCTCACAATAGTGTTTGTACTGGTCTTACTGAAACAAAGCTAGTGTGTTGGCTTTAGCTAAAGCTAGCCAAAAATGACTTGCTCATATAAACAACATACAGCAAGACAACAAAATGCATGAACAAAGCAATTCCTTTGCAGACAATGTGTATTTGAGAAATGCTTGTCTCATTATTATATAAACACAAATTGTAGCACACACCTTAATGTATTCAAACACTGTGAATCCTACTGTATAACATTTACATACTGATATCAGAAATTGCTAACTCACTGTGTCACAGTTCTGCCATGCAGTAGAATTTTTAAATAGAACCAATTTAAATTGAACCTAGTCAGCAAGACAAGAAGTATAAAGACTAGCACTTTCCTGAGGTGCCATGGATACTCTTAATGTCTACATCTATGTATATCACTGTGTGAGGCTAATATTAGACAGAATGAGTCACATGGGTGCAGAAGCATTTCCAAACACAATCATTTGCCTAAAGGTTAGTTGTTAGAAATTCCATTTTAGAGGAAATGGAACATTCGATTTTATTCGGTTTTATTCCTATATGTAATAATTATACTTATACAAATATCCATAAGGGGGTCAGGGTGGCTTAGTGGTTAGCATGTTCACCTCACACCTTTCGGGTCGTGGTCCCGCCTCCGCCATGTGTGTGTGTCTGGAGTTTGCATGTTCTCCCCGTGCCACAGGGTTTTCTTCTCCAGGTTTCCCGGTTTCCCCCTGGTCCAAAAACGTGCGGTAGGTTGATTGGCAGCTTGGAAAATTGTCCCTAGTGTGTGAATGTGACTGTGTGTGTGTGCTCTGTGATGGGTTGGCATTCCATTCCATGCCATATCCCCTCCTACCACTGATCCACCCACTCCAAGACCACTGAGATACCCCCTCATACCACTGAACTACCACCTCCAACTACTGAACTGACACCTCCAATCACTGAGATATCCTTCCAGCCATGGAACTGCCACATCCAACCACTGAGATCCCCCTCCAACCACAAAGCTACCCCTCCTACCACTGAGATACCCCCTCCAACCACTGAACTACCCCCCTCCAACCACTGAACTGCCACCTCCAATCACTGAGATATCCCTCCTACCAAGGAACTGCCACATCCAACCACTGAGCTACCCCTCCAACCACAAAGCTACCCCTCCTACCACTGAGCTACCCCCTCCAACCACTGAATTGCCACCTCCAAGCCCTGAGATCCCCCTCCTACCACAAAGCTACCCCTCCTACCACTGAGATACCCCCTCCAACCACTGAACTGCCACCTCCAATCACTGAGATGCCCCTTCATTCATGGAGCTACCCCCCTCCTACCATTGAGCAACCCCCTTTCAACCATTGAACTGCCGCCTCCAATTACTAAGATACCCACTTCAATACCACATAGCTACCCACTCCTACCACTGAGCTTACTCCACTGAGCTACTCCACTACTCCACTACAACAGCTACCCCACTGAGTTACAACAGGTTCCCTGCTGATGCCCGAAGATGCCTGAGATAAGCAGAATGAATGTGCAACAAACATCCATAAATGCATGGTTCTGCCAAGTGTGGAGTGGAAGAATTCGGTTCCAACATGAATCCCATCGAATAGTTTCGGGATGAACCGCAACTCCGTTTGAGGTCCGTATTCCTTATCCCACATCAACGCCTGACCTCAGTCAAGCTCTTGTGGTTGCATTGAGCACAAATCTCCACAGCTATCTCTCAAAAAGTGTAGAATGAGTTTGAAGATCAATCTGGAGCGAGTTACATTACATTTGGCATTTGGCAGACGCTCTTATCCAGAGCGACTTACACTGAGCAATTGATTGTTAAGGGCCTTGCTCAAGGACCCACTAGTTGCAGCTTGGTGATGGTGGGGTTTGAACCATGATGAGTCCAACACCTTAACCACTGGGCTACACACCTCCCTCAGTTGGGTTGGATGGTCAGATGCTCACAAGCATTTAGTACCAGTGTCAAATCTGTAACAACAAACTAGCATTTACTTTTACAGCACTACGTATTAGTGTGTTGGGTCTTGTGGCTTTTTCAAGTGTGCAGCAGTGGCAACTAATCACGGGTAAGTTTTCAACTCACAAACTTCCTCCATTTCTTAATCACTATGCAACCACTTCCCGACTCACAATAACAAATACTCAGGACAATAAGCCCAAAGAGAGTTTATAACATTAAGTATTACGTTTAATACTACAATGATGGAATTGTGTCTATGTAAATCTAGCATTCAAAATATATAATTGCTTTCTACCATCCCGCTTGGTGAAAAAAAATGAACTACTGGTTTAAAACAAGCGTTTTGTGTAAACTTTATACAAACAATAATCAATCAAAGCAAGTAAGCATGCTAGACTAGTAATTTCTTGTTAGGCATTCTTTCATTTATGTAAGCCTAAGAAATATTTGAAATAGTCTCAAGTCAAATATTTGGAATGCCAGTCATCACTATTATACTGCCTCTGTACACGCTCTTCTAAAAATGCCAACGCTTGTTAATTATAAACCGAGGGTACACGCTTATCTCTTTAACTCAAAATAAACAACAGTGATGACCTGATGGATTTTACTGCCCCATTGTGACAGTGAACCATGGACCAGAAAGACCGAAAACACCAAATGATATCATTGCCTAAATACACAATAACAGTCAAATGCTTGTCTTCACAGCTTGACAGTGAAACCGGGGAATGGCATTTGAAAAGGAAATGCAGGGTCATTAGCACACGGAGATTGCGCAAGTGCGATGATTATTCCTGACTCAGATCAGGGACATGCCGTGCCACATGTTCAGAAAACACAAGTTAAAACATTGGCTCATTGCAAATACTTTGTGACAGGCGATAACACGGTGCCGAGCGACAGTAATGTTACAAGGTTTTTAAAAGATTACATCATGACGAGGTGCCAACTGAAGGCGAGACGGTCTCACTGAGCAAGAACACATTCCTCCTGACCACTGAGTTTATTAAATCAGACTTTAATATTCTTGGATTTCTTTGATGATTATAAACTTAGCTGTAGAAATCTTTAATGTTGAGAAATGGTTTATGAAACTAATCATGTTTCCTGAACAGTGAAAAGGGTTTCTGGGTAGCTATCTTTTTTTTTTATTGTTTCTTGTTTATTTATTTCTCAGCTCTTGGTGCTTGGTTTTGCACCTTGGTGTGTCATGGGAAGGAAATGTATATGAGCCCTATGTTTATACCCCTCATCAACAATATATCTATGTTTTTTATAGACATACATACAGACAGACAAGGTACACCATTTAACAAACACACAGACGAGGATACACACACAAATCATCTATATTCAAATATATAGATCTATATCTATATGATTGTTGTTTAATGTTGTTTATTGTTGTACATTGTGTAAAGCTGCTTTGAGACTATGTCAATTGTGAAAAGCACACATATAAATAAGTACAACTTGATACTTGAAATGGATAGACAGACAAACAGATAGATAGATAGATAAACCTGAAATAGACAGATAGACATACATACATACATACAGACAGATAGATAGATAGATAGATAGATAGATAGATAGATAGATAGATAGATAGATAGATAGATAGATAGATAGATAAACTTGAAATGGACAGACAGACAGACAGACAGATAGATAGATAGATAGATAGATAGATAGATAGATAGATAGATAGATAGATAGATAGATAGATAGATAGATAGATAGATAATCAAATGAATAGGTTATATTTAATAATTATTACTGAATAGCATATGCAGCATCTAACTTATAAGCACTGTCAATAATTGTCATTAAGCACAATTTTGATAAAAAAACAAACAAACAAATAATATGTACATAGAGGTTGTGGAAGCATAAAGAAATTTCAAATAACGGAAGCCAGCCAGCCAGACAGACAGATGGGGATAAATACACACAAATCATCAATATTCAGATTTATTGTTGTTTAATGTTGTTTATTGTTGTACATTGTGTAAAGCTTCTTTGAGACGATGTCAATTATGAAAAGCACCATAGAAATAAATGAAACTTGACTGTCACTGTTTTTGATCAAAAAACAATTTTGTGTAAATAAAGGTTGTGTATGCATAATTGTATTTCCTATAACTGATGCCGGTTTATGATTTGCATTTAGAGGACCATTACATGTTGATAACCTTTAAAAATAAGACCAATATTTATAATACAACTTATTTGTTACCCAACTCTGATAAATAAGGGATTCTCAATCTAGCATTCCTGCAGAGCTCATATCCTTTGCAATAGTGCAGGTATTAGCCAAGCTGTTGTCTTCATTTCATGTTCTTTTATAACCCTAATGCACTTTGGGGGGAAAGCGATTTCAAATGTTGTTTTGATGACACTTTGGCTATTGGCTACTCCCAAGTTCTAATCTCAAAGGGTTTCTAATCAAACAGAAATGTTTCCTGCAGTGAAACTCTAAGCAGCTAAGAAAAAAGAGAAAGGGAACAGAAGAGAGTTTTCAAACTGGCAGGAAGATTGAATCGGGACAAAAAAATATCATCTATAAAATTTCAGGATCAATATCAGAGTCAGTAGTCTTGTCCCAACCGGGCTGCTCAGTATACGATTAATAAAGCCATACTCCTCAAAATATATCATCCATACAGGTTTACATTCATTCATTCATCTCCTAGCGCTTTATCTGATCTTCCCTCGGGTCTATGGGCATTAAGGCAGGACAAACCCTGGATGGAATGCCAACCCATCACAGGACACACACACACACACACACATTCATACACTAGGGACAATTTTCCAAGGTGTCAATCAACCTACCGTGCATGTTTTTGGACCGGGGAGGAAACCGGAGAACTCGGAGAAAAACCCCCTGAGGCACGGGGAGAACATGCAAACTCCACACACATGGTCGAGACGGGAATCGAACCCGGACCCTGGCAGTGTGAGGCGAATGTGCTAACCACTAAGCCACCGTGCCCCACAGGTTTACATAATGATATTAAATACAGCATGTGCTACTTGTATATGGTCTAATGTTTTTGTGTCAGTATTTTTCTTCAACAATTGCAGATCCACATCATGATCGACAAACTCTGTTTTACATTGTTCCTTCTCTATCACATAAACATATTTATTTACAGAATGTCTTTCACGTGTCACTATTTTAATTTTGATCTCTTTGTTTTTATGACTGGGTTTGTTTTGGCTGCATGGTATGTCTTTAACACACTCTGTGAAACGTCTGCTCTTCTCTTTCCTATTTATTTTGCTTGACAATTAATGAACAAAAAAAAGGTCTTGAACTTAAGATATAAATCATATCACATATCATATCCTTTATGTGCCAATTTTGGAAGTGTACAGAATCTTACCTCACCATGCACGAGTTCCTTTTCACCCTTATACAGCACTTGTAGTTACACCATTTTCAATAGTGATAAGGAAAGGGGGGATTTATAGGTTAGTCAAAAGAGCTCATTAGTATTTTATGTGTATGTATATGTATATATTTTACCTTATCCAGAGTGACTTACAACTGAGCAATTGAGCTCAAGGGCCAACTAGAGGCAGCTTGGTGATGGTGGGATTTGAACCCTGCATTCTTCTAGTCGGGAAGCCAATGCCTTAACCACTGAACTCGCACCTCCCTATATGGTGGGTCTCTGCCACGCCTTCCCTTACGGATAGGCCTCAAACCTATTGGAACTGTACCAGCAAGCTATCACTGTTTTATAACATTTGTTTAGATGTTTTATTCTAAATAACATAAATAATTGACCATTACAAACACTGCAGACTTGCTGTGAATCAATCCAAAAGGATTTTTTTTCCCCTGTTGTACCATTTTACCAGGCATCAAATATTACGTCTCACTCTGAGTGTAATACGGCAACACTCGCAGCTGCAATGAAACGTTCATTGGAGTAATTTAAATTTTATAGTGGCAATAGAAAATCATATGTTCAGCAAATGAATGACCCATAAACCGTACCTAATTACAAAGGATGCCATGGTCACGCCACTTATTATAAATCTAATGTACTATAGGAGCATTCGACTAAATTAAACTCTAATGTAATGAACTTGTGACCCAGATTACTCATGAGCAAAACTAAATGGGGCAAAAAAATAAAAAGAAATGCTGGAATGGATGTAATTAATGCATGAATAGTAAAATACACTTCCATTGTTGCTATGACATTACACAGTAGGTAATGATTAATCGTCAGTAAACCACGGAGCATCATTCCGACGCTGTTTTCATAATTGACTTCTGTTTTCAACCGACTGAAGTTTTCGCATCCAAAGCAATGAGGCATTGATTTTTCCATGACATACATCTCCTCTGTTTTTCCATCTGAATGAAATGGAATAATTGATGCGCCTCTCCGTGTAAAACCAATTTACCACAGTGGTATGACACTAAGATTCAAATGACGGCTGCAATCAGGATCAAAGATCAAAGTTGAATTAATTCCGTTTACAAGACTCCTGTCCAAGAATGATGTAATGGTTTGAATTTTGGCAGAGTAAATAGTGACCAAATTGGTGGGAGTAAATCTGCATTGTTTTAAGAGCCGGCATTGTTTTAAGAGCCGGCCGGTAACCCCCCCCAAAAAAAAATGAAGCTTGAGAAAATACCTGGAAGTGGTGAGGAAACAGCCTGAATATTCAGCGCCAACATCATGGCTAGATGGACTGTTTCACTTTTGAGAGCATGATGTAACCCACAGGCAACCGACGAGTGTTTCAGAGAGTTGGAAAACGAATTCATTCAGTCACTCGCTGCTAAAGGGTTTACGTTTACACAGCTGTGCGATACAGATAACATACTTTACCCTACGAAACAATGATACAGCTTCTGCTTCCTCTGGATGACATTTAGCTGTATAGGGGAAAAACGATTCGATGTTGTTCGTTTCAGGTTCAACACTATGCAAAAAAAGAAAAAAAGAGTGCAACTGGTACATTCTTTTTTCTAATGAACCTGTACACATGGTTTGATTATGCTACTCTATTTTCCAAGCCTATAATATTACATAGAAAGGGTTTCAGTACACTCAATTTTAATGAAAATTAAAACGTTGTCCTTCCTGACTGTTGCCTGGAGAGGTGGCACAAAAAATAGTCTGCATAAACCCCCCCCCCCCTCCCCTGAGCCCTCCTGACCCCCCTCCCTCCTTTGGTCTCTCTGGCACCAAAAACTAGTCTGCTCTAGCCTCCCCCCTCATTCTCCTCTCCTCTCTCTCCTCTCTCTCTCCTCTCTCTCTCTTTTAGCAAGCAGTACATTAATTTGATCGCTAAAGGCATGACATAAGCATGAGTGATGTTGCTCAACAGGCTGTTTGAAATTACATTGCTAAATAGGCTGACAGAATGCATGCCATATTTGTTATAGTTACCTGACAAGGGAAGATAAGGTTCTGCAGGGAATGGAAGAGATTGAGCGTTCCATCCTTAGTGGAACACAAAGTGAAGGCGAAGGAAAGGGTCTGCATAACTAATCAACGTGGGCAAGCTGTGCTTTACATAAGGGACTAAATAATCCTTGACAAGTGTATGCAAATTGCCTTTTCTTTCGGTCATTTTCTTAGTAATGTTTTGGTTGAAAGACCTGCCAGGCATTTTGGGAAGTGAAGGAAGAGCATTGTTGTTTTGATTGTCTGTAATGGTTCTGCCCTGTTTGTTTTTAATGACATATTGTTTTATTAAATCAAATAGAAATGAATAGAACAAAGGGGCATTGTGGCTTAGCGGTTAGCACGTTAACCTCACACATCCAGTGTTGGGGATTCGAGTCCCGCCTCTGCCATGTATGCCTGTGTATGTATGTATTGTGTGTGTGTGTTGTGTGTATGTGTGTGTGTGTGTGTGTGTGTGTGTGTGTGTGTGTGTAGAGTTTGCATGTTCTCGCCATGATCTCATGTTTTTTCTCTTCATCCATGCTCCAGACAATCTCACATGATCTCCTGCCCTTCATCTCCACAATAATCAACGGGTCCCTAACTTCTGGATGTGTACCGGCTTCCTTCAAGCTTCAAGCAAGCAAGGGTCACTCCCATCTTAAAGAAACCTGCTCTGGACCCATCAGACATCAACAACTACAGACCGGTATCTCTTCTCTCCATCCTCTCAAAAACTCTAGAACGTACTGTCTTTAACCAACTGTCTGTCTATCTCTCTCAGAACAACCTTCTAGATCCCAACCAATCTGGCTTCAAAGCAGCACATTCCACAGAGACTGCTCTCCTGGCAGTCAGGGAAAAGCTTCATGCTGCCAGATACGACAGATTGTCCTCCGTCCTCATCCTGCTCGATCTCTCAGCAGCTTTTGATACAGTGAACCACAAGACCCTGTTAGCTACCCTCAGGAGTCTCGGTATCTCTGGAGCTGCATGGAATTGGTTTTCCTCATACCTGGAAGGTCGATCATTTCAGGTATCATGGAGAGGATCGACATCTGCTCCACGCAGCCTCACCACTGGTGTACCACAAGGCTCAGTACTTGGTCCTCTTCTTTTCTCACTCTATACTCTCTTCTCTCTCGGTAAAGTCATCTCTCCTCTCATGGATTTGACTATCACTGCTATGCTGATGACACTCAATTAATCTTCTCCTTCCCTCCATCAGATAAAACAGTGTCTGCAGATAAAACAGCGTCTGCTAGAATATCAGCCTGTCTATCTGACATCGCTTCGCTTCGTGATGATGAGCGTTCATCAGAACTCTGAAACTCAAAACTCAACCCGAAGAAAACGGAAATGCTGGTGATCCCATGTGATTCATCTCCTGGTCAGGATCTCAGCATAACTCTCCATAACTCCTCTACTTTCTCCCTCCACCACTGCTCGTAATCTCGGGGTAACTACGGTAACTATAGACAATCAATTATCTTTCTCTTCCCATATATTTCTAACGTTTACTCGCTCTTGTCGTCACCTTCTCTACAACATCAGAAGGATTCGAGACCGTTTTTATCCACACAGGCTGCTCAGGTCCTGGTTCAGTCTCTCACGGTCATCTCGAGACTGGACTACTGTAACTCTCTGCTGGCAGGTTCTACCTCAGAACACTATTCGTCCACTGCAAATGATTCAAAATGCAGCTGCGCGACTCGTGTTCAACCTGCCTACATTCTCTCGCACCACCCCACTGCTGCGCTCGCTCCACTGGCTCCCTGTAGCTCCTCTCACGCATCAGATTCAAAACACTGACGCTCGCCTACAAGGCCAAAAATGGATCTGCACCTTCTTACCTCCGAAACCTCATCACCTCCCGTACTGCACCTCGCTGCCTGAGAGCATCCAGCACTGCTCGTCTGGTTCCACCGTCTCTCAGGGTAAAAGGTAAGACCAGCTCAAGGCTCTTCTCTGTTCTGGCACCGATGTGGTGGAACGAACTTCCACTGGATGTCCGAACAACGGAGAGACACTGTCTCAACATTCAAACGTCGATTGAAGACCTACCTCTTCCAACAACACCTATCCTAACATTCCTTTTTATTCTCTTTTATCTCCTTCTGTCCAGGGAAAAAAAAAAAAAAAAAAGGGGGCAACTGTCTATCCTCGTGTGCTTAATGTTACTTTTTTTTTGTATTTGACCTTTCTTGACTAAATCTTATCCTTAGAGCGAGACCTAAAGCACTTCCTGTACGTCGCCCTGGATAAAGGGCGTCTGCTAAATACCGCAAATGTAAATGTTTTTTGTGTGTATGTGTGGTGTGTGTGTGTGTGTATATAGGTGTGTGTGTGTATGTGTGTGTTGTTGTGTTTGATGGGTCGGCATTCTTCTATACAGGTTGTGTCCTTCCATCCTTGATGCCCAAATGCCCAAGACACCTGAGATAGGCACAGGTTCCCCCGAGAGAAGTCAAAATATTCAGTAGAAGATGAATGAACAAATGAATAGAACCAAATTTATTGAAGTGTAAATCAATATTTATTTTCAAATGTTCCTAAAAACGATTTATCAGATGGTATAAGGTGACACGTGACATACGCTAACCAGATGTGTAGGCTAACCAGACTCATTTAAATGATAATATATACAATCATATAATGCTAGTTTCTTTTCCCTGAGTCAAAATGGAGCAAAATATTTATATTATATTATTCATTCATCTTCTACTTAACCTACCGCTTTATCCGATCTTCCATCGGGTCTGGATGGAATGCCAACCCATCGCAGGGCACACACACACATTCACATTCACACACATTCATACACTAGGGACAATTTTCCAAGGTGCCAATCAACCTATCATGCATGTTTTTGGACCGGGGGGGGAAACCGGAGAACCCGGAGAAAAAAAACCCCATGCAAACATCCACACACACATGGACCGAGACGGGAATCGAACCCGGATCCTGGCGGTGTGAGGCGAACGTGCTAACCACTACGCCACCGTGCCCACACACTATTATATTATATATATATATATTATATTATATATTATATTACCGTAAATTCCGGACTATAAAGCGCACCTGGCATATAAGCCGCATCCGCTCTATTTAAAAAAAAACCCCCAAAAAAAATTCATAAATAAGCCGCACCTGCATACAAGCCGCATCCGCTTTTGAATTGTAAATGTACATGTATGTACCTAAATAGATCCTTTCCTAACCTGTATTTTAACACGGTGTAACGGTGGACGCTGCACAGAGACGCGGAGATCCGGAATTCATACAAAACAGGATTTATTAGAATAAAGAACTCAGGAGACGCCGCTCATACGGAGCGGCCAGACAGGCTAGGGAGCCTTGCGCTCTGCGCGCCGTGGTACCGGGAGTACCGGAGACTTGGAAGTCCGTGAATCGGGAACAGACAAAGGTTAGGCATAAACATATATCGAGCGTCCGTGTCCGCGACACTAGGTATGTGCTACGAGCCCGGACGGGGATTGTAGGGTGAACCGGGCTTATATCGTGAGAGGGAAAATCAGGAATAGCTGAGGCTGTATGGGGGTGTGGGGGTGTGGGGGGGGGGTGTGAGGAGGGGGGTGTGGGGGGGGGGGGGGGGGGGGGGGGGAGAGAGCAGGGAGAGAGAGATTGAGAGCACTGAGCAGCAACTTTGCTGATTAAAAGCGGGACAGAACCAAGAGAAAATAAGCGCTATTTACAGTATTTACCTTCATTTCTCCTGTGTGTGAAATCACGTCACCTTGTAAAGATGGAGTTTGTCCTCCTTCTATCCGCTTCTACCCACTTATATCTGCTAAAGAGGAACTAGCGCATTCTTCTTCTTTGCATTTATTTTGTGTTAGTTTTGATTCTAATTCCGGTTAGAGCCCCTAGCGGTCGGGAAAAAATCTGCAGAATAGCCGCACCTTATTATTAACCGCATGGTTCAAAACCTAGGAAAAAAGTAGCGGCTTATAGTCCGAAATTTACGGTATATTATATTATATTGCAGTACAACAAGGCTATTGCAGTTTTTACATTTACATTTGCAGTATTTAGCAGACAAGAAGCCCCTATCCAAGTACAAGTACAAGAAGTGCTTTAGGTCTCCATCTAAGGATACATTCATGAAGGGTAGATACAAACTTAAGTACACAATAAGCATAGATAGTTGAGGGTTTTTATTTATTTGTTTATTTATTTATTTTATAAATATGGATTCCTGGACAGTTTTCAGCTCCCATCCCTGAGCCACTCATTTCCAGTGTCATCTTATCACTTTAGGGCATTAGGCCAAAAGGGACAGTGAGATCTGGAACAATAAGAGAAGGGATTCCCATACACATAAAACACACAGACACACACACAAAACAAAACATTAGCCAATTGTTAGCTTTATAGTCGAGCGTTTGCTCTCCGACACACCTTTAAGGATTTACATTCCAAGCACCTGAGAGCTCTCACCGAAACCGGTGAGAGGAAAAGATGAGCGCGCTTAGCAAAACAAAGTGCGGCAACAACATAAAAAGCTATCAAAAAACCAAAGGGCAATAGGCTAAGGGTTACGCAAGAGCCTGGGGAAAACACCTTATTCAAACATGCCTGAACGTGGCCTCCGATGTATGACCAAACATGAGCTCATAACAAAGCACATTCCATCGATCACGGCACAGGAACCAAATAAATGTTTCGGAAAACCTTTTTTTAATCACTCTAGCATAGATTTTTATGTCTCTCTCTCTCTCTCTCTCTCTCTCTCTTTTCTCTCTCGTCTTTTCTGTCACAGATACTAAACCTCCATATCAACCATTATCACAGCATTTCCCCATAGTACAGGTGGGTGTCTGTTTCTGTGAATGTTTTTATTAAACCCACGCCGCATGCTTCCGAAAGAATTCCTGAAACAATTCACTACTCGTTCTCCCATTCACGTTTCACAATTCCCGCCTACTCCTGAAAGAATTCTAACCAATCAGGCCCACTCGTGTAGCTATTACTCCGGCCGTCCCTGCCTGCTATATATTCTAATAAATGTCCTTTGGAAAAAATATTACATTTGTCATGTAAATGAACCCTGACCAGAATTTAGGGGCTGCACATTTACACATATCAGATCTAATCTGTGTGTCCCAAAAATGTGCCGGGATCATCCGACGTGACTTTCCATAAGTGTAGACAAGCTAATTGTGTGTAAGAGTTAGACGTGTTGTTCCTCCTGTGGCTCCCAAAGAGGTCTTTATATTTTTATATTCTTTTATATTCATTAGGAAGCTGAAATTGTTTGAAAGTATTGTGCAGATAGTATTAGCAGATTCAGAGTTTTTAAAAAAAACAAAAAAACAACAACAATTAAATAAATTCATATACAGTATAAATGAAATATCGCAAATATACATTTTTAAAAAATAAATATAATAAATTGCAAATATTATAAGTAAATAGATAATAGAAGAGACTTTATTTGTCACACATAGAGAAATCCATTCTTCGCATATTCCAGCTTGTTTTTGGAAGCCATGTTACAGCGCCCCCTGGAGCTCAGAGGGTTAATGGGTCTTGCTCAGAGACCCAAGGGTGGCAGCTTGGTGATACCGGGACTCAATCAGTAGCGCAGCACCTTAGACCACTCAGCTACACCTCCTTCTATTATAATAATAACAATACAACTTTTTTCCCCTCCAAGCTTTTTTTTTTTTTATTAAGGTGATTTTATTCATTCTGAATTTTTTTTTCCCCCAGACTACTTTCTTGACCCTTTGTTTATCTGGGTTTAGTGTGAAGTAGTGTTATTGTGTGAACATAATAAATCATTATTTCCCATTCTATTTTTGTACAAAGACGTAATCTCTGCTGAGCTGGAAACTGTTATTTATTTATTTATTTATTTATTTATTTACAGTCTACCTGATATGAGAGAAGTGATCTGGTAGAATAATTCATCACTGGAGAAGCGTTTCATTAATAGTCCATTACAATGATGGAGATTTCACAGCAGCACATCGGGCCGCTGATAAAGTATTCTTATCGCATTTTGTAAGTCCACTGAAAAAAAGAGAAATGGCTTTGGCGTGATTGTTTCCCGTGTCTCAGTAATGAAACCCATGGTGCAAGAGCTCTATGTAGCAGAATATGATGTTCTTTCGTTTGGACAGAAGAACAGCTCCCGTTAGCACACGAGAGGCGTTTAATGACCTGGGTGTGAGGAAGAAGTCGGTTCAGTGGGTTTAGCCAGCATCTCTGCTCTGCCCTCACTGAGCTCCGAATCAAGGCTTTAATTCAACCTACACGTAGCATGCGGTTCTCGAGGCAGTTCATGAACCATTGTCATGGGAGGGAAATGAACCCAACAACTTGTGTACAGAACTTCAGCAGAGCGCACGGAGATCTCAGAATGTATGAATACGTCCCACTGGCTTTCAAGGCAAGTGGATTATTATTGCCGTATCTCAGTACTACACGGAAGGAAAAACTTTTCATTTCAGCCAGTGTAATGTTTATTATTTGTTTATTATAGTAGCCTAAGTTGAACTTGCATAAGAAGAATGGATTGTATTGTTTGCCCGTGAACACGGCGTGCGTTTTGCATTTCTCTCCATCGGACGGCACCGAATGTACAAAGCGCCGGGTGACACGTGTTTAACCAGCACTGTAAAAGATCACACTTTTATTTTTTCTAAAAGTACAAGGACAGATAATTCCCGTGTTTATTTGTGTTGTGTAACTTTTCCAGGGTTATCCAAGAAAGAGAACAAGAGCTGCTGTACAATGTAACACTATATAATGTAATATAAATCTTTTTTTTGTCATTCAATGTCATGGGCGTCTATATTTATTTTTATTCATTTATTTAATAAGGACAATGCTCATTAATCACCGGACGATACAGATTTTACAAAGGCAGCCCAAAACTTTTCAATAGATTCACCTAGCACTTAATATCAGGATTTTTCTCTTCTCTCGCACACTTTACACTGGACAATATCACTGTTACACTGGACAAACACCTGCACAATGTCACTTTAAAACAAGGACAAACAAGGACATATACTACACATAATGCACATTTACACTTTAAAACAAGGACATATACTACACATAATGCACATTTACACTTTAAAACAAGGACATATACTACACATATTGCACATTTACACTTTAAAACAAGGACATATACTACAAATATTGCACATTTACACTTTAAAACAAGGACATATACTACACATAATGCACATTTACACTTTAAAACAAGGACATATACTACACATATTGCACATTTACACTTTAAAACAAGGACATATACTACACATATTGCACATTTACACTTTAAAACAAGGACATATACTACACATATTGCACATTTACACTTTAAAAAGAAGGACATATACTACACATATTGCACATTTACACTTTAAAACAAGGACATATACTACACATATTGCACATTTACACTTTAAAACAAGGACATATACTACACATATTGCACATTTACACTTTAAAACAAGGACATATACTACAAATATTGCACATTTACACTTTAAAACAAGGACATATACTACAAATATTGCACATTTACACTTTAAAACAAGGACATATACTACAAATATTGCACATTTACACTTTAAAACAAGGACATATACTACACATATTGCACATTTACACTTTAAAACAAGGACATATACTACACATATTGCACATTTACACTTTAAAACAAGGACATATACTACACATATTGCACATTTACACTTTAAAACAAGGACATATACTACACATATTGCACATTTACACTTTAAAACAAGGACATATACTACACATATTGCACATGCTGCAACTCGCCACGGCCATATCTGCCACATACCATCCACATACCATCATATTTTTCATTTTTAATTAAAAATGAAACATTTTTAAACATAATTTTAAACATAATTTAATTTTACATTCATTCAATCATTCATCTTCTACCTCTACCCTCACCGCTTTATCCGATCTTCCCTCGGGTCACGGGGAGCCTGTGCCTATCTCAGGCATCTATGGGCATTAAGGCAGGATACACCCTGGATGGAATGCCAACCCATCGCAGGGCACACACACTCACATTGACACACACATTCATACACTAGGGGCAATTTTCCAAGGTGCATAATTTAATTTTACAATTAAACATAAGTTCAATTTTTTAACTGAGGAAAACTTCTGGAAAACCCCAATGTTTTTGCCGTCCTTTCTGGAAAACTGCGACTTCTGACACGATGTCATATATTTATTTTTCATTACTGATGAATGCTGAGGACGAGACGCAGGGAACTGAAGCTGATATATATTGCACACACTGAAACTCTAACACGGCCATATCTGCCACATATATATATATATATATATATATATATATATATATATATATATATATATATATATATATATCACATTTTTATTTTTTAATTCTTATCCTTTTCCTATTTTTCGTTTATACACACTTTTTCTTTTCTTTTCTTTTTCTTTCTGTTTATTTATCATACATATCTGCACTAGTTCTTTTTCCCTTTATGTTTACACGTTGGACAGTCGTAAGGAGCATTACACTGTTGTTGTTATTAATACATTAGATGATTCCATAATGCATTAAAAAGAGATTTAAAACACATTTTCTGAATATCATATAAGAGCAAAAGCATATAAACATATTCCTATGTTGATAATGCAAACAATCAGGGGGTTTGACTTCCTGAAAAAAAAAACAGCAGGAGAGTAAGAAGCCTAGAGCTTAATGACACAAACGCACAATTGTGTGCACTTCCCTTCCGTCAGATGCAGGTGCGCGGTGCAGGCGAGTTCGGCTTGTCATGCGGTAACAAATCTTTTGCTGCATCTGTCATTAACAACATTAATTGAATGCAGCAGTTTTTTACAGGCAGGAACCTGCATATCAGCAAAACAAAAAACTCTCTCACTTTTGCTCAAATAATATCATTCAGTTTTTTAGAGACTTTAGACTGCGCTAAGGTGCTCAGGAACTTTTACTCCTGCATAGAGAGCATCCTGACGGGGAATATTGCAACCTGGTTCGGGAACAGCACCGTGCAGGCCCTACAGCCCTACTGAGCGTCATGCGGTAACAAATCTACAGCAAGCGGTGCAGGACCAAGGCCAGGAAGATTGCTCAGCCACCCCAGCAATGGACTGTTCTCTCTGTCATTAACAACATTAATTGAAGCTTCTACCCGCAGCAGTTTCACCAGACAGTACTGATCCCTACACTCACACTGGACATTCACTATGGCAGTGGTCACTCGTGGTCACTGCTTACTCACGGACAGAAAAACACACAACACACACAATATGCACACACCACTTTAAAAGCCACCCATTGCACAAACCTGGACTTTGTTGTTTGCACACACAGATTTCTTCTGGATTTCTTTAATTTTTCTCTTTTCTTTTTAAATTTTTGTTCTCTTTCTCTTTTTCTTTTTAAAGTCTTTTTATATTTTATATTTTTTATATTTTCTTTATATTTGTATTTATTTTGTAAATAATCTACTCTTATGTTAAAAAACTCCTGAGGTCAGGGCATCTTGCCCAGGGCAGCTGCCCAAGCATTCACTCACTGCATATCATACTAATGTATGACTGTGTATGTGACCAATCAAATTTGAATTTGAATTTGATTTGAATTTGAATTCAAGAAACGATCATTTGTAATATTTAGTATAACTCTCTTTAGTTCCATTGTGGTGATGGTTGGTTGTTGTTTTTGTGAAAACCCTTTACAAAATGTTCTGTAATAGACTATTTTTAGGTTGTGTGTGTGTGTGTTTTTTTATTTATATCAGACAGAACTGTGCTGAATAGAAGCCTGACCAATCAGGATGAGCATTTCACAACAGTCATGATTGCCATGAGTCACCTTCTTCGCCACTTCACCACAAATCCCGCAGCTCTTTCATCCGTCTGATGCGGCTCCCGGTGGCTTTTGAAAACAATTAATGAGTATTTGATTAAAATGTGTTTTATTTTAGTTCGTTTGTAAAATATAATTCTAAATGTGATGATCTTGTAACATCTAAATAATACGTGTTAAAATTACTTGTCGCTCTTAACATGCGCCACAACCGCCAATGTGCGACACCCGCCAGCGCCCAACATACAGCCCTGATGTACAGACGCTGTGTGCTGAGGTTGTTCAGGAGCAGAAATCACATTAACCAAATATGATAAATATTTTTATTTCCTTTTTTTGCCTTATTTTGTGCATATATTCATATTTTTTCATTGTTCACTGAAATGCTGCTTTTATTATTCAGGTTTTTTCGTTTTTAGTTGGCTGCCAGAGGAGAGTTTATAGTTCATTAAGTTCTATTTTGTGTTTTTTTTCCATAAATACAAGGACATGTATTTTACATGAAAGTAAACTTCAACCCGACGTCTTTATTTCGGAGTTCAAAATGTTTTTGTTGCATGCAGGAATGTCATTTAATTTTCGCTGCTGTCGTCCATTGATTTCATAAACGCAACACATTATAATTTAATTTATACATAACGTAAAGGCAAAAAAAAACCCTGTTATATATAGTGTTATTTCATTTTAAATGTCAAAAGGCTCCAAGTGTTTTATTTACTGTGGAGAAATGCGTCCAATTGGCTCTGATGATCTTGTAACATCTAAAGGTAATACCGCCCCCTGCTCTAGTATTACTTAGTGTTCTTAACATTTTAAATGTCAAAAGGCTCCAATGTACAGATGCGTCCAATTGGCTCTTAAAAGTGAGTGTTAAACCCGTTGCCCCCTCCAGTGACCTAGCATACAGCCCTGTTTACAGTTTTTGGTGACCTTGAACCTAGAAAAGTGAAAAGATATGAAATTCCAGAATAAAAGATCTAATAAGGGGCACCAGGTTCGATTCCGGGTTGTCTCGGTCCATGTGTGTGTGGAGTTTGCATGTTCTCCCCGTGCCTCAGGGGGTTTTTTTTTCTCCGGGTTCTCCGGTTTCCCTTCCCCCCCGGTCCAAAAACATGCACGGTAGGTTGATTGGCACCTTGGAAAAATTGTCCCTAGTGTATGAATGTGTGTGTGAATGTGTGAGTGTGTGCCCTGCGATGGGTTGGCATTCCATCCAGGGTGTATCCTCCTGCCTTAATGCCCATGCCCATAGACGCCTGAGATAGGACACAGACTCCTCCCCGTGACCCGAGGGAAGATCGGATAAAGCGGTAGAAAATGAATGAATGAATGAAATGATGATATAAGTATCGTCTATGGCACAAGTCTATTTTACTATTACATGGAATCTCATGGATTCATGGCGTCTGCATAATATGCACTGTACGGCACCGATAGTCTTTTTAGAGAGTCCGGTTTAGGTCCAAGCCCAAGGTCATAATCAGGTCTAGAACAGCATTATGTATGCTATAGTGCTATATGTTTTTGCGATTTACCTATTACAATAGGAGAAGAATAGCAGAAGATTCTTTATTAGTCACATATATATTATAGCACAGTGAAATTCTTTCGTTGCATATCCCCGATTGTTTGGAAGTTGGGGTCAGAAAGCAGGGTCAGCCATGATACACAGCGCCCCCTGGACTCAAACAGAAACAGGCGCTTCTCTGTCATGACAAAGCCGAAATCCGCACAGAATGCAAAAAATCCAAGCCAGATACTTTGTAACTTTGACGCTTATCAGACTCTTACGCTTTGAATTACTTAAAAGTAAATCTAGAAGCCGAGTATAATCTCAGGCTCTTTGAATGGGTGCGGCCCACACGGATCAGGCCAGCTGAAAGCATTTTTAGTAACTGCTTAACAGAAACAAACACAGTATTAGAGATAAGACAAGCAGGCACAAGGGTTCAGGATGCAAGGCAAGCCCATGGTGGGGGGGGGGGGGGGGGGGGGGGGGGGGGGGGGTGGGGGGGGGGGGGGGGGCCTTCAATCAGCACCGAGGCACCACCTCCCTGAGGAAAAGTAGGGCTGATTATTTTCATGAGCGGACTAAAGCCTCGGCTGATGATATCTTGTTTGGACTTAAGTAATGAGCCAGTAAGATGTTTGTTTGAAGGTCGCAGTCAAATCGCTCCTGTTCTCACACCATGTGCACCTGGACGTCTTAAACAGCATTGTGTTGTCACCCGCTTTAGATCGAATAGCATTAATCGTTAAAGACAATACATACATTGCGCTTGTATGAGTAAACAAGGGACTAAACACTTTATTCAATAACTCCAGAAATGAAAGCAGTTGCATTGTTTGCTACTAATATATGTATTGGGTAATGATCATTCATTCATTCATTCATCTTCTACCGCTATATATCTTCCCTTATCTTCCCTCGGGTCACGGGGACCTTGTGTCTATCTCAGGCGTCTATGGGCATTAAGGCAGGATACACCCTGGATGGAATGCCAACCCATCGCAGGGCACACACACACATTCACACACACATTCATACACTAGGGACAATTTTCCAAGGTGCCAATCAACCTACCGTGCATGTTCTTGGACCTGGGGGGGGGGGGAGGAAACCGGAGAACCCGGAGAAAAAACCCCTCTGAGGCACGGGGAGAACATGCAAACTCCACACACATGGCCGAGACGGGAATCGAACCCGAACCCTGGAGGTGTGAGGCAAACGTGCTAACCACTAAGCCACCGTGCCCCACCAGGTAATGAACATCTTTATTTTATTTTTAATCCTGATCAAGTAATAACATATCTAAAAGTATATCTATTTGTTGTCCTTTTTTATTGGTTTTGCGTTTTATCATCATAAAATACATTATTACACTTCAATGGGAAATTCAACTGTAGAAATTGTACTGTAATAGTTCACTGTATGTTGTATGTTATTTATTAATGGCAAAAAAAAAAATAGTGAAAGTATTGCAAAACCTGGTGTGATCAAAAGGCACTATGGGGGGATGTGGGATGTGGGCGTGGGAGGGAGTTAGTGATAAGGCAGAATGAAAAAAGGAAAGAAAGCAACATTGGGAACATTTTCACTAATGTTATATAACATTTTTAAAAAAGTCTTGTTCCTGTCATATTCGTTCTCACAGTTTGCTGAAGAATCTCCGAAGAGTTATTTGTGTTACATTTGGAATTAGAGGAAAATGAAGTGACTTTCTGTCAACTGTTATACTACAAATAAATAAATAAATAAATCTCCAGTAAACATCTGGCACATTTGTTACCTGATATTCAGTCTATTTATAATGGTTTTAGGTTTAGGGTTATCAAAACATCCTAATACATCAGCTTTTATAAAAATGAACAAAATGAATTTGAAAAAGGCGACAGAAATCGCTGCCAAGCCGTTCCCTCGTTGACCTTGTGATAACAGATATGCTGTTATCAAATAGAACGCTTCATGTGTGAAAGACACACAGAGCTCCTGTTATATTCGAGGCTATTAGAGTCTACACTTCTTATGGGCTTCTGTGGAGACGTGAGGATCTGACCATAATGTCTTTCGTTTGTGAATCACCTGAATGTGGTGATACTACAGTACAACTCACCTGATTCTGTCTAGACAGGTCCAGTACGATGACCTCATCGCTTCTGAATGACATAATCTACCTTCAAAAGAGATACTTGTCGATGTCGAACATCTGGCAGGGGGTGGGTGTCTTAAAGATGACACATGATGTATGCTATAGTGCTATATGTTTTTATGTTTTCCCTATGACAAAAACAATTATAGGAGTTAGCTCAGTGATTAAGGCGCTGGATTACTGATCGGAAGGTCGGGGGTTCGAGTCCCGGTATCTGCCACTCTTTGGTCCTTGAGCAAGGCCCTTAACCCTTTGTGCTCCAGTGGGTGCTGTATCATGGCTGACCCTGTGCTCAGACCCAAGTGTCCATAAACAAGCTAGCATATGTCAAGTCACCTTTATTTATAAAGTGCTTTTAACTATGACGATTGTGTCAAAGCAGCTGTAAAGTATTAAATAGAAAGGTAATATCAATAAGACATAAAGAATTGGGTTAAATTTCGTTGGTCAAAATGAAACCAAATCTAGATCCTAAGGTGTAAAACAAAACCAGCCACAGTGTCTCGTATGTTTTGGCTTTGCCCCCAAGTTAAGAACATTTTCTCAGTCAATATTCATATTTCTTTCTGACGCATTAAAGACTCACATGAGGCCACAATTGCAATATTTGGTCTCACATCACAATCCCTATGGTTTAGTCAGAGAAATAAATGGCTGATGATGACTTTTGCTACACTTTTAGCTTGAAGGCTAAAATACTTCCTCCAACAGTTTACATTTTTTGACACTATATACTTCTGTATACTGTATACTTCTCCTCTGACCAACAAATAAGTCATTTGTATCTGCAGAGGTGGTCTATAGGTGCCGACCCAACATCTGGATCAGGGAACTGCACTGACCATCTGATCAGGATCAGGATTCTGGATCGGAATGACCAGAACGACCTCGGAATAAACAAGAGACAGAAGACAAATATTAGCGTTGATGCTTTTTTTCTTGTGATACCAACGAATGTATAAGTTATGGGAAGAAAGAATTTCATATGTATACGTGAAAAATAAAGGCTATTCCATTGCGTGCCACAACGTACCTCATGTAAATGCAGTAGAGTTAAGCTACAGAAAGCACAGGAAACACATCAAATGCTTTAACTGAGGTATATATATATATATATATATATAGGATATATATATATATATATATATATAGATATATATATATATATATATATATATATATATATATATATATATATATATATATATATATATATATATATATATATATATATAAAAAAAATATATATATATATATATATTAACTTAATATATTGCTTTAACTGAGGTATATATATATATATATATATATATATCTATAGATATATCTATATATATATATAGATTTTATATATATATATATATATATATATATATATATATAAAAATCACTTAAAATCCACAAAAGATTGGGTCAACAAATGGCCAGAATGTTTAAAATGTGAATTAGAATGTGAATGTTTTAAAAAAAACATTTTGCAACTAATTTGGAAATTTGTAAGTAATATGACTGGGTATAAAATCTTAGAGATGAGTCCAGGAGAGTCTCTCAGAATTAAATACCAAAAATAAAATAAAAAAAAAAAATAGAAAATGCATCTTCAAATTGTTAAACAAGTTCATAATAATGTTCTGTTGTGAAACAAAACATCATAAAATGCTGGTTGCATTATGTTTTTATTGACGTTTTACACAGCGCCCTGACATTTGGGGACGTATCTACATAATTCTAACAGGACCTAAATTTACTAAATGGTTGGCACTATGAAGATAATTGCTGCATTGCTCTCATCACTTTTCAGGCAACGAGGGCCTAAAGGTAAAAGTGACTCAGAGGATTTCAAATCAAACTGCTCCAGCTGCAATTGAGTTACGTCGAGGGGGTTATTTTCGTGATGCGCTCGGTGCTTTTAGGCATCATTAGTTCGGAGACGTGAAGCATTCGTGATTATGTGATAATCCAGTGAGTAATGGACAAAGCATGATGGATGAACATAATTTGCCTCGGTCCAGTGAGTCTGGTGGCACAAAGAGCTCCCAGAAGAATTTCAATTAAAAACTGTCGGATTGGAGTAATACCGACGCTCTTCCAGCGGCTAGACGTCGTAAACAAAACCCTAATGTCAAAGACTCGCATGTTAGTGCACGTGTCAGCACGAGATTTTTGACCTCTTCCTTTAGGCACAGCGGAGTTGACATTTATTCCCCTCTTTCTGTATGTGTGGAGAAAAATGCATAACAATGATTACAAGCTGGATGGTGTATTTCGACAAGTGATACCATTTTGAACTGAATATAAAATTGCACATAATATGTTCTTAATTATGTTAATGTTATGGACACTTCTGCTGGCATTTTACATATTTGCTTAAATATAACCGTTTTGTATATAAGGCTGCTTTGTTGTTTTAATTGAGACCAAAAAAAACAAACAAAAAACAACAACTTTTGGAGGAGCACGGTGGCTTAGTGGTTAGCAGGATCACCTCACACCACCAGGGTATATACATTTCTTTTACATTCATTCATTCATCTTCTACCGCTTTATCCGATCTTCACTCGGGTCACGGGGAGCCTGTGCCTATCTCAGGTGTCTATGGGCATTAAGGCAGGATACACCCTGGATGGAATGCCAAGCCATCGCAGGGAACACACACACACACACAATTCACACACACATTCATCATACACTAGGGACAATTTTCCAAGGTGCCAATCAACCTACCGTGTATGTTTTTGGACCGGGAGGAAACTGGAGAACCCGGAGAAAAACCTCCTTGAGGCACGGGGAGAACATGCAAACTCCACACACACATGACCGAGACGGAAATCAAACCCGGATCCTGGCGGTGTGAGGCGAATGTGCTAACCACTACGCCACCGTGCCTCACATTTCTTTTACATGTAATGTTATTTTATTCTTAAATTCTTTTTAATTTTCTATATAATGCAATAAATTCAGTACAGAATGATTCCATTACGTGTTCATTCAAGCAGAGGCAATTTTGTTCCACAGTTCCATACATGCACATTTAATCTACACTTTAATATATCTTTGTGAATGAGTTCAGAAGTGATGCATCATTCATAAAGAAAAATACAGATGCTGTTCTAAACCAATCACACTAAACTAACTCATAATAGACTTAAAATGTGGCGATGACCACCCCCACAAACCATTACAATATTACAAAGCTACTGTATGTGGGCAGTTTCTTTCAAATCTTTCCATTTAAATACTTTATTTTCTACAGTTTTCACCACCTTTTTCTTCCTCCTACTATTTCTTGGCACAGACAAATGCAATTGGATCTTGTTGGTGGCAAACTGCAAAGTTTATACTTCTTTTTTAATGGAATGTTTGAAAATGGCATGTTATGTAATATCCAGTGTAAAGATTTTCAGGTTAAAAACAGATCTTCTACATAGAAATGAATTCGAAACCTTTGTTAATCATGGACTAGGACTAGTCATCAGATAAATCCTATAGCGTGTAAATACTAATGTAAAAAAAAATAGCAACAAAATGTCAAAATAAAGTACATTGCGAAAGCATTTTGTCACATTATAACTACAAACCTAAGTATACAAACCTAAGAGCAATGGAAAATATAGCATAAAAATGCAAGGAAAATCATGCATGATGTTAAAAATATTTTTAATAATATAAAAATCTGAAACGTGCGTATGTATCCCCATGTGTGTATGTATCCTGCCTTAATGTCCATAGACGCCTGAGATAGGCACAGCCTCCCCGTGACCCGAGGGAAGATCGGATATATATCGGAAAATGAATGAATGAATGAATAAAAAGCCTGTTTGCCCATCCAAGAGCATTATTTCAGCAAATGTGGACTGTGTAACCTTTCTTAGTAGTGAACCCCAGAAAGCACCAGAAACCAATATTACGCTACTATGGGCCTTCTGGCTGCCCTCCCCCTTTTACCCTAAATAAAATCCAGTGCAATCAACTGCCGTCACCTAATTAGTAATTAGTGTCTAATGACTTAAATCCCAGTATAATTACAGATGTTCTGCGAAGGTCTCAGAGCAAATGTATCCTGAAGACTAAGGAACACACCAGACAGGGCAGGAATAAAGTCGTGGCGAAGTTTTCTGCAGGGTTCGGTGATAAAAACATATCCCGAGCTTTCAACATCTCACTGTTTAATCCATCATCCGATAATGGAAAGAGCGTTGCACAAATAATCTAACAACATGTAGACATAAACGTACACCTAAACAACCTAAACATACAGGGACAGCATCGATCCAATAAGCAGCCAGAAGCCCCATCTTAACGTAATATTGGTTTCTGGGTGCTTTCGGGGCTTCACTATTAAAAAGGTTATTGAAATAAAACCCTCGGACATGGACGAACTCTTCTTGCCCCCTTTATTGCGCTTCCTTTTTCCTCCCTTTGCATAATAAAAATCCTTACAACCATATCCAAAATACCGTCAGCATTCATTATTCAACATAAACTTACAAGAAGAAGTGACAAGAAGAAAGCAATTGTCGATAAAAACGAATAAGAAGTCTCGTACACAAGCCATGTACACAGTACACATGTGGATGAAGGTGCTGTGGCCAGATGAGACCAAGATTGAATTTAACGACCCTAAACATTGAGACAGAGCTACAATGAAATAGTTGAGATCTTTGCATGTTAGAATGATCCAGTTAAAGTCCAGACCTAAAACCTATTGACAATCATTGGCAAGAGCAGTAGGCTTTTATTGTCATCTCAACAATGACAACAATGACAGTTTCCCCAGGACTAAGGTGCTATAACAGACAACATAAATAAACAATATAACTCAACACAAAGGAAAAGTAGAAACAAACTAATTAGGAGTAAAAAGCACAAGTGCACATGTGCCAAAAAAAAGGGGGGAGGGGGGTAGCGACAACCTTGATTATGTAGAGTTGTAGAGTTTGTTCCTATGCGGTAAAAGATAAATAGTGTGAAATGTTGTAAACAAGTGGAAACAGTGGCTTAGTGGTTAGCACGTTCGCCTCACACTGCCAGGGTCCGGGTTCGATTCTCGTCTCAGCCATGTGTGTGTGGAGTTTGCATGTTCTCCCCGTGTCTCAGGGGTTTTTCTCCGAGTTCTCCGGTTTCCTCCCGGTCCAAAAACATGCACGGTAGGTTGATTGGCACCTTGGAAAATTGTCCCTAGTATGTGATTGTGAGTGTGTGTGTGTGTCTTGTGATGGGTTGGCATTCCATCCAGGGTGTATCCTGCCTTAATGCCCATAGACGCCTGAGATAGGCACAGACTCCCCATGACCCGAGGGAAGATCGGATATAGCGGTAGAAGATGAATGAATGAATTTCACCAAATATGCAAAACTAGAGAAATCACAGAAATAGAACGCCACTATCGTGCTGAAAATATAAGCATCGTGCAAATGTAATAAACTGGAGGGCAACTCTAAGTCACCCCGAATTTTAAACCCAATCTCTGGTCATGTGAAGAAAACATATGATCTCGGTTCGATGGCAATCATGTGGGATATAATAGGCAGCGAATAAACAATTTGTTCCCGAATTTGATATGTGACGTGACAGACATCTGAGAGTCATGTTCTGTATATACAGTATATAATATGATAATATATGGATCCTAAGATGAGACTGAACATCCCATTCCACAGTCCACATTTGCTGTAATAATGTTCTGTGATGGGCAAAGAGGCTTTTTATTCATTTATTCATTAATTCATTCATCTTCTACCGCTATATCTTCCCTCGGGTTACGGGGAGCCTGTGCCTATCTCAGGTGTCTATGGGCATTAAGGCAGGATACACCCTGGATGGAATGTATGGAACCCCACACACACACACATTCATACACTAGGAACAATTTTCCAAGGTGCCAATCTAACCTACCGTGCATGTTTTTGGACCGGGAGGAAACCGAAAAACCCGGAGAAAAAAACCCTGAGGCACGGGGAGAACATGCAAACTCCACACACACACAGCTCAGACGAGAATCGAACCCGGACCCTGGCGGTATGAGGTGAATGTGCTAACCACTAAGCCACCATGCCCCCCAAGCTTTTTATATTTAATTAAATTTATATCAGAGCTGTCCAGTGGGGTTGAGAATAAAGACTAGACAGCAGGCCACTGTAGATCTTCCACTCCAATCCAAATATATAAATACACATATAAAAGCTCACACTTCCAACTAAAAGCTTCCTCTTTATACCTTCTTCACTATCTATATCTCTTCGCTTAACATTTTCCGATGGATTTTTCACACTGATTTGATCAACACCCCCCCCCCCACCCCCCCCCCCCCCACACACCACACACACACACACACACACACACAAATGTTTATTGACAGAAGCTTGACCTTTGACAAAGCCTTCAAATGTCTGCTTGACCGATTCAATTCCCTTCAGCGGTTTATTT
The DNA here is from genome assembly GCA_030449085.1 of Kryptopterus vitreolus. NCBI lineage: Eukaryota > Metazoa > Chordata > Actinopteri > Siluriformes > Siluridae > Kryptopterus > Kryptopterus vitreolus. The sequence goes on from JACRUU010000028.1 coordinate 15,203,607, forward strand.
TTATGACCCAGACTTCAGGATTCTCATCAGTTTTATTGCCTACGGGGAAAAAAACTCAGCAGACGCTGTTATAATTCCACACACATTATTTGATGGGTGGAGGAAAAAAAAAAAAAAAAGAGGGGCCAAGGACAGAACCGTAATTCAAACGAAGAACAAAGCAGCATTTATAGTGAAAACAATTAAGGAATGCCTTTCGACCGCCTCAATGCGCCAGTGCATGTGAGGAATCGTGCCGTCTCTTGGTTTTGCGTACAAAACTGATAAGCACAAATATTGCTGAGTCAGAGGTACTGAATGATAGAATTGATATCGAGGATTGTCTCGTGGAGGTGTCTTAGTGGTTAGCACATTCGCCTCATACCGCCAGGGTCCGGGTTTGATTCCTGTCTCGGCCATGTGTGTGTGGAGTTTGCATGTTCTCCCCGTGCCTCAGGGGGTTTTTCTCCGGGTTCTCCGGTTTCCCCCCGGTCCAAAAAAACATGCACGGTAGGTTGATTGGCACCTTGGAAAATTTTTCCTAGTGTGTGATCGTGTGTGTCATCGTGTGTGTGTGTCCTGCGATGTGTTGGCATTCCATCCAGGATGTATCCTGCCTTAATGCCCATAGACACCTGAGATAAGCACAGACTCTCCGTGACCCGAGGGAAGATCGGATAAAGCGGTAGAAGATGAATGAATGAATGAATGATTGTCTCGTGCAGAATACGTGTACATGAAGGGGGGGGGCGTATTAATTTACACATGAAATGAGATATTTTGGGTCCAATCGCTATTCAAAGTGTGCAGTTCGGAAGTCTATTTGAATTCTTTCATATGGAAATGCAAATCAAAAGTGTTGCTGTGGAGACCGTTCTGGCGTCATGTGCCACAGCTGCACATAATATCACGCTTCAATGCATCTCTCTCTCTCACACACACACACACACACACACACACACACACACACGCACACACACTCTTCCCTCTTCCTCGATCTACCTCTTTCTCACTGTCTGCTCCTCCATTGCTATGGCAACTAACTCCAGTGTCTCTGCAAGATGAGAGGCTTTTCACAAAGCCTCAAAGATTCACTCTTAAAGAAAACGCGAGGCTGCCTCTCCACACTTCCTCTCGTACTTCAGATTACGCCAGATAACGCACCCCCCCCCTCCCAGATTTTCTTTTGCTAGGGCGGAGAAAAAAAAGCATTGAGATAATGTACACAAGATTGTAAATACTGACCCTGTACATTTTCGATTAAGCAGGTCACATTTGTGGCTGACGGCACTCAGATGCATGTTAGATACCCAGTGCTTCGGCATGCAAATGACATCAGCATGCAGCACACAGCAAGAGGCGAGCTTTTCACTGCAAACACATGAATGCCTTTTTGTTAAGTGATTCCGCTGCGTTTTTCTCCGTTTTTGTTTTTGTTTGTGCTTACACAGGAAGTCTTCGTGCAAATCAAATGAAATACCTTTATTTTTTGCAAAAAGGCACAGAGCAAGTGTGTACGCAGCAGGCTGACCACATCAAGCGCCTACTTGCTACATCCTCATTTGCAAACAAATGTTTTGGCCCCAGCATTTGCAAGAGTTCGACACACACACACACACACATACACACACAGCCAAGCTGGGAAGGTAAATTTGATTTATGACACTTTGTTTTTAAGCACGATCATAATAAATTGCACAAACTTGTTTTGCACATGCTCTGGAAGCAGGAACATCTCTAAAGCTCTTGCAATATATTTCATGTATTCCAAAGTTTCCGAACTCTGATGGGTTTTCGTGAGAGATTTGTTTACTTTGTACAAATCTGTAGGACTGTGTGTTATAAAATGTATCAGACAGCAAACAGTAACCCAACAGGACTATAAATATGTAACTATATGTGTGTGTGTGTGTGTGTGTGTGTGTGTGTGTGTGTGTGTGCGTGTATATATAAATCACCCTTAATTTTTAATTTATTGTACATTGATATATATATATATATATATATATATATATATATATATATATATACTATATACATATATTCATATTCATTTATCTTCAACCGCTATATATCCGATCTTCTCAGGGTCACGGGGAGCCTGTGCCTATCTCAGGTGTCTATGGGCATTAAGGCAGGAAGGATACACCCTGGACGGAATGCCAACCCATCGCAGGGCACACACACTCACACATTCACACACACATTCATACACTAGGGACAATTTTACAAGGTGCCAATCAATCAACCTACCGTGCATGTTTTTGGACCGGGGGGGGAGGAAACCGGAGAACCCAGAGAAAAACCCCCTGAGGCACGGCGGAGAACATGCAAACTCCACACACACATGGCAGAGACGGGAACTCGAACCCGGATCCTGGCGGTGTGAGGCAAACGTGCTAACCTCTAAGCCACCGTGCCCCCTATATATACCTGATTGAGAGAGGAGATATATATATATATATATATATATATATATATATATATAGGTATAGATATATAGATATATAGGTAGATATAGATATATAGGCATATATATCAATGTACCAGAAATGAATACTTTTTACATTATAATACTATAACTAATCATTACAAATGTTAGTTATAGTATTTGTTAGGTTTATTCAAAAATGATTTTATATTTATTTCACTTTATTTCACTATTATTTATTTATTTATTGTCTTGTTCATTTATGCATTAAAAAAAACATATTCTATGACATTTTTCTATGATTGTTTTAATTATTAAATACGGTAAGAATTTAAGAATTATGTTCCAGTTTTGGTTGCTTTTCAAATAAACTGGTGATACATTTAGGTTCCATACGGTAATATAGGGAGGAGCTCAAACGTGTCGTGAATGTGCAGCTAGAAGTCGACATTTGTAGAAATTTTGAAAGAATGAGTGGATGCAGGTTGTTGGATGTTGTTTTTGTTATCACCTCTTTTATATTCCATCCTAACATTACTGAATGTTACATTACTCATTGCTGAAACGATCTCGGAAGGACTCAGACTGAAATTTCTTTATTAATTTGGGTTTTAAATTTGTGCAGAATTAAAAGTGCCCAAACAAGTATTTGTTGTCTGGGTTTCGTTCATTCGTGAACATAACTCAGAGTGAAGGAGCAGATCACTCATATAGTAATGCACACTGCGTTAATGGCACGTTAATGAAATCAAAGTATATATATGTATATACACATTGCAAGCTGACTAAAGCCTTTAACTAATGCAGACACAAAACACAGACTTCAGACATTTGAACAGACTGAATCAACATAGCAAACATGGGCTCATAAACATCTCAAGAGGCTAGTCACCAGACTTTGTCACTATAATTACACACACACACACACACACACAACACAGGCATAGCTGATTCATTCAATTGTACTTATCAGCAGACTGTCAGACTGGAATTGAGAATCGAGTTATCTAGTAAGGGCAATAAGGTGGGAAAATGTGTTACTCATGTCATGGTTGATGAAGACTGTGTGACTGGCATTTGGGATTTCTCTTTCTGACTCTTTCGCACATGGAGAGTGAGCAGAAAGAATTCGCCTCAGGGCTGTTTTTTTTTTTTTTACTGCTATCATATTATGCCTTGTGCATTTTTATTCTAACCTTTGCTATTCAGATGCATTGGAATTTTACAATTAGTCTCTCAGGACTCAAACCCAGAAATCCCACAGGATCGAGACAAAGGTGCTGACCAACATTAAAATAAATATTTTTTTCTATTATTTTTAAGTAATTCATTTTATTATTTTACTATTTTACATTTTACTAAAAAATAAACATTCATTCATTGAAGCGCATCACTCAGTCAATAGAATACAATTATTACCAGCTTGAAACTGACCGGAAATAATCTCAACAATCTCCTGTTTTGTTTGCAGTGATATTCAATGGATGTTTTTCTCTCTATTTATTTATTTAGTTTTATATATGCTTCTTGTAATGTTCATCTACGTTGTGCAGTGTTTACTACACGTTATTATTAAATCCTTGAGTGTGAAAATAATAAAACAAATAATAATAATGTTGAGAACTGTACATTCACAGAGGATTTTTGCCACTAAATATTATATAATTATTGATGTCTGCTAAGGATACTGGCCACATTCATTCTCTATTTAACTCTCTAATCCTGTCTTATTATAGCTTTCTTCGCCTTTTTTCGAATCACACTTACTTCTATACAATTTTTAATTGTTGTAACTTGACGAGGGCTTCATCCGGAATGTGCGACGATGCGCATACAATGCAGGTAAGGAAAGTATTTGCTCAGGTTTCCATGTCATCACAGGGCAAAGATCAACCCTGCTGAGCGCTAGTACTGCCTGTTTCTGCACTTAATCTGTGATGAGGTGATAAAGATCACAGGAAGCTCGACTTCTCCACAGTGTATATTTTGACAACAGCAACTGGAGCAATCGCGTACTATATGCGATTAGTATGATGTTGTTAAGAGTTAACAACCAAGAATATGTTTTATATTTCAGATTTGTCAAAGTAGATACAATTAGCTTTATTTTGATGACATCTTGCCCCACTCGTGGCCTTTTCTAAATCAGATTAATAAGGTAGTCGTAGGTGTGACTTGTCATGTGCTCATTTCCTGCATTCTTAATATGTTTCAGACCATGAGTTGTCTTGTGCAGTGAAAAATGAGTGCGGAGTTAATAACCCTATTACCGCTGCTACTACTACACTACAAATCCATATTATACCAAGAAACCATAAAGAGAAAAGACATTGCATAAAGAAATGCAGATCAAGAAATTGAATGTATTCTCCACGTCCAGGAGCCAAAACCATCAATGCTGGAATGAAACAGGCTCTCATGAGAACAACGCCAAGAGCTACCTCTGTTGCAAAGGATATGTTTTATTGGAATTACCAGCCTCAGAAAGTGCCGACTCACACAAATGATTCAAGTAAATGCAGACATTAATTAGAACTGTCGATTTAGACATATGCATGATGTATTGACATTTTTTTTAACGTGTGGTTAATTCCCAGTGTGAATCATGGAGGAGGACGTCTGATGGTTTGGGGCTGCTTTGCTGGTGAGACTCTTGGTTACTTAGTCAAACCTGAGGGTGGACTTAACCAACATGGCAACCACAGCATTTTTTGCAGCAGCCATCAAATGTGTTTTGCACTTAGTTGGACAATCATTTGTTTCCAAAACACACCTCATATATATATAAGAGCTATTTGTCCAAGAACAGAGTGATTCAATTTAATTCAATGTATTTTTATTAGAATAGCCCTTTTAACAATGGACATTGACAAGCAGATTTAGTAAAAATGAAAAAGATTGTTCTTTATAACAGTTTTTTCTCTTATGACCAAGGAGATAAAATAAGGAAGAAAGGAATCAGACTCAAGAGGGAGCCCATCCTCATCTGGGTGACACTGAATGTCTGTTAATTACAGCTTAATGACATCACATGATCAAAATTGATCAAATCTTTAGCTTTGGGTCAGTGGGGTAAAGTGAGTCCTTATGTGTCCTCACCACCATCAACAAACCTCTCAGAACGACATCCTACAAATATCTCAGTTCACCAAACACTCTATGTGCATGATCAGCCTTGACTTGAACACTGAGACTTTGCCTGAATCCCAAACACTACATGTAAGGTTGTTGGGGCTTTGTAAGAAAAAGCTCTGCCCCCTGCTGTACTCGTCATTATTTGAGGTACCAACAAATAACCTGCACCGTTTGATGTAAGTAAGCGTGGAGGATTATAATACTATAGAAATTCACTCAGATATTGTAATGCAAGACCAGTAAGTGTTTTATATGTCCATAGTAATATTTTACAATCAAAAACATTTAGTGATTTAGTCTTATTTTCTATATCTGCTGTGTTTTGGACTACCGGAAGAAGCTTATTTATGCATTTAATAGAACAATCATACAGTAGTCCAATCGAGATATAGAAAAAGCACAAACTGTTTTTTCTGCATCCTGTAATGACATCATATTTCTAATTTTAGCAACATTTCTAAGGTGAAAGAAGGCGATCCTGGTTATGATATACACTTGTGCCTCAAAGGAAAGACTAGAGTGAATAATCACACCAAGGCCTTTGATTGCTGTACACACTAAGGCAGAAAGACAATCCAAAGTATCCTTCTAGCTGCGTGATGTTGTAGTAAACATACTTCTGTCTTATCCAAGTTAATGTCCTTTACACCCTACTCATCTAACGTATAACCATGTAGCATCATCATAGCAGATCATGTTTCCATATAATTGTACTCAGAGGCAGCATATAGTAAGAAAAAAGCAGAGGGCCTAAGACAGATCCTTGCGGAACACCAACCTTTACCTCAGAGGGTGTTGTGAACTGACTGTTTACATCTACAAACTGATAACGATGTAGATAGGGAATTGACATATTTTGTAACGTGTGGTTAATTCCCACACTGTGGGAAGCACGGAGGAGATTAGATCTAAGCCTGGAGAGAGCAGCTCACTTTATTTCAACGACATTTTCTAGTCTAGTAAGTAGAATATTTTGATCAAGCAATACAACTCTGAAACAGAGGCCAAGAACATTTACCACTCATTCACCACTTTAACTCACACTTTCTCTGTTCTTATGAGGAGGAATGTTCTTCCTGAGTGTGAACGTAACTGCTGTGCTATAACCTTTTCTCAAATCTCTGAGATAAGGGGCAGGTTTGATATCCGCCTAGTTGGAGAACTGACAGAAGTCAAGGTCAGTTTTTTCTTTATTAAGGGTTGATACGTGCCAGTTTTTAAGATTTAGGTACATACCTAGTGCTATACAAGGTTATTATTTCTAGAGAAAGTTTCATTACTTCTGGAAATATCTGTTGAAAGGATGAAAAGTTGGTTTTGCTCAGGAAATGAATGAAATTGATTTCCTTCCTTACAATATAGATTTAAAATTGTAATAGATTATCTGTTATTTACATTTACATTTGTGGCATTTGGCAGACGTCCTTATCCAGAGCGACTTACAACTGAGCAATTGAGGGTTAAGGGCCTTGCTCAAGGGCCCACTAGTGGTAGCCACCACCTCCCTCCCTGTTATGATTACAGTGCTATCTGCAGGGTTATTTCTTATATATTAATAGTCTGTATCGTTTGGCCTGATATTTTCAATGTTTTTATTGAAAAAGTTCATACAATAATCACTACTTATTGCATGTTAGAGCAGTGCTTTTATTCGCTGATAGTTTTGCTACAGGACCGAATAAAAATCTTGGATTATGTTTATTTTCTGTTAGGGAAGAAAAGTATGCTATACGATAACGCTATGCTATACTTTCTATAACTCAGGAGATTCCAAATACTGTTGACGTGAGGGTACGTTTAAAACGGTAACACGGCGCGGTACTTACACAATGACTGAGGCAGATTTTAAAGGTGATAAGGAGAATAACTTCAGACTGTGGAATTATGACTATATATATATATATTTTTTTTTTTATATCTAATCCAAATGTTAATATTAAGTCATGAATGTGCCCCTTATTTTGTATGAGTACGTCCTTATAACACTTTGATGAATTCCTACTGAATCTATAACGGACACATCTGCTGTTCTCAGGGCATCCTGGTTATCAAATTTGTTTATTAAAACAGCTGTCATCAATAATTAATGCTTTGTTTAAGGAAGCGGTAAGGAGATAGCTGACTAAATTCACTTTTGGACACTATTATCCAGAGTGACTTATATAACAGCAATTGAGGGTTAAGGGCCTTGCTCAAGGGCCAACTAGTGGCAGCTTGTTTGGTGGGAGGGTCCGATTTGAACATGCAAGCTGCCGGTCCAGAGTCCAATGCCTTAACCACTGGGCCACTACCTCCCTGTTTAATTCTATATATTAATTTGTGCCTAACCCATGTTTCTGTCAAACACATTACATTAAAATCCTCATTGTTAATAATAATAATCCATCCATCCATCCATCCATCTTCTACTGCTTATCCAGAACTCTCTCTAGACTCTCCTCCTTCTCCTGTGGAGGTATATCGAGGCGTTCCAAGGCCATCCATATTATCATTAATACCAATACTAATACTACTACTACTACTACTACTACCACTAATAATAATATTGTTTACTTAGTCCAAAATATCTGTAATAGAGATGATAATTTAACACATATGATAACTCCTTAAGACCATTCCAGGCAACTTTAATAACATTTACATTTACAGCATTTGGCAGACGCCCTTTTCCAGAGCGATTTACAACTGAGCACTTGAGGGTTAAGGGCCTTACTCAAGGGCCCACTAGTGGTAGCTTGGTAGTGGTGGGATTTGAACTCCTGATATTCCGGTCCAGAGTCCAACACCTTAACCACTGGGCTTTACAATCTCATTTGTAAGTTTTTTACTTTATTAAACTAGCACAGATTTACATTGATTCGATGATTTTTTGTGCCCCCGTATAATTTCTTGCTGTTACTATTGAAGCATTTTAGAAAGAGCGCTTGAAAACAGTTTGGCCAATCAGGCACGAGAGTTAAACAGCGAAATGAATGCTCTAGTACTCTTGTACTTTTGCCAAATTTGGATTTTAAAAACGACTGGTTTTCCAGGATGAGAAAATTCATTCTTGCATTTCATCCTTACTTATTCTGGGAATTCTGTTGAGGGTATTCTGTCATTTCTGTTTGTTAGTTTGATGTCCACACCCAGCTCTCTGTCTGGAACTATTTACAGTATTTATTTATCTAACTCCACGCCACCTCTATACTCTTTTTCTTGACCTGGAGCCAGAATCGATTGGGGTCATAACACAGAAGCTGAAGGTGTTTTCACTTAGTCCCTTTTATTTGGACTTTGAAACCAAGAGCCTGAAGCACTATATTATATTTGATCAAGCCATTAAGACTTGCTGTACCGCAGTACGAAATCAGATTATCCTAAATGTGTTATTTTATTTTCTACATTAGCAAGTCCTACATGTAAGATAAGACGCAGGTATGTACATCGATATACTCAATGGAAAATGTTGATATTGGTATAGTAGTGCGAAATCATAAGGACGTGTGTGGAAAACATCATTTAGATCTAATAATATTTTTGTTGAAAAAAAAATGTGCAGTTTAATTATTGGTGTTATGAAGTGAAGAGTCTCCAACGTCACTGTTAAATTCTGACTTCTGATATTTATTTTTGGAAGTCATATACTGTAGCATAATATAATACTATTAATCTTTTACAAAGAAATGATTTCTTAGATAGGTTTTTGTCATTCTTTTCTCTGTGTGTGTGTGTGTGTGTGTCTGTTTGTGTGTGTGTGTGTGTTTACAAATACTGTAAATGTAAATGTATTTAATGGAAACGTGTCTGGTGAGCCTTTATAATGAAAGTGATAAGTAGTATTTTTGCAAGCATTCCAACATTTAATGTATACAATAAACTGCCTAAAAAATGAAAAGCCTGCATGTGTTTTTAATATGAAGAAAATTGATAATGAACCGTCGACAAGTGTATAGCTTATGTTATAGAATATGAACTCCAGGGCAGTAGAGGGCAAATCTGCATCACATGATTCAGTCTCACACAAGTTAAGAGATTTAATTCATATACACATATGCATACATAACCTTATAAAACGAGCTTTTATAATGTCAAGCCCTGAGATTCATACACATGTCCTTTTAATTATGTAATGTTTTCTCGAAGTTTGTTAATGTTTGGAATTAGATCCAGTGTCCAAGTGTCTACACAAGCAAAATGTAATAGTGCAACATTTTTATTATCTGTTTTTGATTAAACTGAAATAATGTTCTTTTGGACGGGGCAGGGCATATGTATACACACATTTTACAATTCGTTATTATTTATTTGAGTTCATTGAGTGCAATGTGAATGAAAACGAAAAGAAAAACAGGACGTGAATGTACCCTTTATGCAAATTGAAGCAACTTTTCATTTCAAATCCTTGCAGGAGATTTACATGGCAGTTCAACAAGAAGCCACTGCAATTGCAGAGTGGTGAGAAGAAAACATTAGGCAAGATAATGACCCCAAATATATATATATATATATATATATTATATATATATATATATATATATATATATATATGGAGAGATAGAGAGAGAGAGAGAGAGAGAGAGAGAGAGAGAGAGAGAGAGAGAGCACAGTGTGAAGGCCAAACAAGTCAGTTGGGTGGAATGGTTTTGGCTTGATGCATTGTTAACCGAATATTTCATTGTAAAACATAGGGGCTTACGGTGGTTTAGTGGTTAGCACGTTCGCCTCACACCTCCAGGATCCGGGTTCGATTCTCATCTCGGCCATGTGTGTGGAGTTTGCATGTTCTCCCCGTGCCTCAGGGGATTTTCCTCCGGGTTCTCCGGTTTCCTCCCGGTCCAAAAACATGCACGGTAGGTTGATTGGCACCTTGGAAAATTGTCCCTAGTGTATGAATGTGTGTGTGAATGTGTGTGTGTGTCCTGTGATGGGTTGGCATTCCATCCAGGGTGTATCCTGCCTTAATGCACATAGACGTTGTTTGACATTGTCATCTGTAAAGACAGAGCAAGAAAGTTAAAACTCAGGTAATGTAGGGATTGACATTGACAAGCCCAGCGGTGTGGATGGTGTTGAAAGTGCTAGCATTGAGACTTATATGAGAAATAAATGTAGTCATCTGTCTCGGTTAAACAAACATGATTTAATTTGCCTCCAAATTTAAGCATGCAACTGTCTACATTGACTTTTCATGCTGTACTATTATGATTTCCCTTCAGTGGAAGAAAAGGAGCACACCTGGGCCAGCATGATGTCCAGACCCTTTTACAGTGTAGCAACAATGAAGGCTGGAGTGGATGAGTTTGTGAATCCGTAAACACTTTTAGGATGAACTGGAACTGCACACCAGGTCATCAGGATAAATGAAAAAAATAAATTTGGAATTTATCAGATTAGGCAAAGAGTGTGGATAAGGATTAGAGCTCAAATGCGTCATTCTCTTTATGGCAAGCTCTAATTTCATTTGGTGGGATTATCAGCAGGTAACCAGATGGTTGCCTTTTACAGATCAATTATTAAAAATAAAGACTTATAATAATTTGTTAGTGGGTATTTTCTTTTAAGGTGGCTGTCATTTATTGAATGAGATACTTCAAAGAATGAAATAATATATGATCAACTGTATAGTGTATAAAACATACTGCAAACCTGCGCTCTGACCCCAGAATGTACACAAGTAAACAACCATCTAAATCAAGTCAATATTTGGTGTGAAGACGTAGAAGTAGTGGAAGTGATGGCACAACCCCCACCGAGTCCTGATCTCAACATCATGGTGTGTGTGTGGGATTCCATGAAGAGACAGAATGATGTGAGAACGTCTACATCCACAGAAGATCTGTGTTTACTTCTCCATGATGGAACAACCTACCAGCAGAGTTCCTTCATAAACACTGTGTACAAGTGCACCTAGAAGTATTGCTGCTGTTTTGAAGGTAAAGTGTGTTCACACCAAATATTGATTTGATTTACATTTCTCTTTTCTTCTTTCACTGCATTTCGTTCATTGGTGAAAGTAAATAATTAACATTTTTTGAAAGCATTCTTTGTTTACAGCATCACACCTGCCTATAACTTTTGCACAGTACTGTATATATGTTTCAGGTCACTATCATGTAAAGGTGGTTCAGTGCAGATGTAATTCCACAGCTTTAGGTTCGGATTTCCTTTAACCCAGGAATATGTCTCCAATCTTCCCTGCTCAAAATCCCTGAAGTCTGAGGCAGTCTGCTAACATATTTCCTTCCCTATCAGATGATCAAATCTCCTCTGATTCCTCTGCCCAAATAAATTTTCCCCACTCAATTCACTGGTTGGTGTTTACATATGCATGACTGGCATTGTATGCAACATAAAATATGCATTACTGTATATATGAGAAATAAAGGCCTTTCTATTGTGACTGTATGTCATTAAGCGCAGCATACACTGCAAAACATACGAATATATGTCTTGTTTTTTTATTGCCATAAAAGAAAAAATCACAAAAAATAACACAGACTATAAATCTTAAAGTAAGAAAACTGTACTTGTTCAGTCTAAGTGGGTAAATGTAAAGTGACACATTTAAAGTACAAGAATAATAATAAAAATAGAATGTTGTGGTAATTTTAAGAATTATACTCCCATGAAAAAGTCTTAAAGGAAGAATCATAAGAAAGGTTGTGTTTATAAAACCTAGACGGGAGGTAGCAACTCAGATGTAGGTGGTAACACATTGGTTATGGCATTGGCCTCGGGACTGGAAGATCACTGGTTCAAATCCCACCACCAAGCTGCCACTAGTTGTGAAAAAAAAGCTTGTCTTTTTTTTTGTCTGGTTATAGGATAATTGTTTTATCAATTAGATATTAATCCTAGTTTCAAGACAATGGAAAGACAATTTTCTTTGTTTATTTGACTAAATTTTAATTAGACATAAATGAAACTTGCTTGTTTCAAGGAGGGCATTTTTTTCACATTGCAGTCCTTTTTCAGTTTGTTCAGTGCAGTTTGAGTTTGCAAAGGAAGTGAGCATACATCCTTTGTGCTTCCTTTAGCCAAGGTTCCCAGGATTGTGTGTGGCTGTTAAACACTTCCTCTCATTGCTACTTGCATGGATATCCATTCATATAAACACAGATACCCTTTGGGGCACCATCAAAAAAGACCCATATGAAATCCCTGAGCTTTCACTTCTTGTACAGAGTATAGGATATTTAAGATACATCACAAAGAATCCCAAAAAGTGCAAACGAATATTCCATTTACAAATATGTACAATGCTGTGCAGGAGTCAGAGACCATCATTTTGTTCTTAAGAAAAAGGTCATTATGTACTTGTTCAGTATTTACTGGTCAAAAATAATGACCTAAAAATGATGTTAATTCCATTTTGAGGCAAACTATTAAATAATAAAAAATAATAAATATCAACATATATCACATATAACCAAAACAATAAAAAAAATAGTATTTGTGGTATTGTATAGTATTGTAATAAATACATTAATGCACGATGAGATCAGACGGAAAATGTGAAACCACATGCTGTAGTTATTACGACCTCACAGCTTTGTAGTAGAATGTAATTGTGTACGTAATGTACGTAATGTAATTACAAAAAGTAACAGTAATCCGCTACAGTTACATCGAAAAAAACATAATTAAATTACAGTTACTTTAGAAAATGTTGAAGCTTACAAATTCCAACGACCACCACCTAATAGTCACCCCTACCCCCCTTGACCCCACCCCCACCGTCAACAATTAGATTCTGAAGCAGCTTTTTTCCTTACTTTTTCCAAGAAATACTTTTTCCAAGAGCCACCTAGTGGACAAATGAAAGTAATCAAAAAGTAATCAAATGTAATCAGTTTCTTTACTTTTATAAAGTCATTGAAAATGTACACTAATTATTACATTTTGAATAGAATCATTTGTAATCTTTAAACCTATTACATTTTCAAAGTAACCTTTGAATTGATATATATATATATATATATATATATATATATATATATATATGTATATATATATATATATATATATTTATATATATATATATATATATATATATATATATATTGAATTGAATATTATATATTAGTATGTTTTTTTAATATTGTACTTCGCTACATTTTAAATCATATTCGTTACTGATAAATAAATAAATAAATAAATAATAAATATTGCACCTTGGAGACCACAGCAATGACTGATTGATGGACGGGAGACCAAACTCACTAAACTCACAGGAATGATGGCGATGAACAAAAAGAAATGTAGTGAAGCAAAACGCCTGGCCATAATTAAGCAACCATCTTGATTTCAAGTGCAACAAAGGATAAGTAATTAATGAGAACAAAGCACAATTGAGCTCGCTCTATTTCCAGTGTCACGATTTAAGTGATCAACCCACGGTTCCCGGGCTGCATGCTGTTCTTTGCCCGGTTTTAAGTGGCTCTTGCGTTGATATCGAATTTTGTGGCTCTTGGTCGAGTAACGGGTAACTTTTATTCTGAGAACATTTTTAATTAAATACTTTTTACTTCTACTTGAGTACATTTTTTTTATCAAATACATATTACAGAACACATTGCATTTCACCAAATAGTTTCAAACTAAAGTAATGAGCCTGGTTTAAAATGTAAGAAGTACAAAGTATAGATATCGGTGTAAAAAAACGTAATGAGAAAAATGAAAAAGTTTTTTCCATTCATTCATTCATCTTCTAACCTTCTATCTTAATCCGATCTTCCCTAATTCGGGTCACGGGGAGTCTGTGCTATCTCAGGCGTCTATGGGCATTAAGGCAGGATACACCCTGGATGGAATGCCAACCCATCGCAGGGCACACACACACACACACACACACACACACACACACATTCACACACTAGGAACAATTTTCCAAGGTGCTAATCAACCTACTGTGCATGTTTTTGGACCGGAGGAGGAAACTGGAGAACCCGGAGAAAAAAAACCCTGAGGCACGGGGAGAACATGCAAACTCCACACACATGGCCGAGACGGGAATTGAACCCGGACCCTGGCGGTCTGAGGCGAATGTACTAACCACTAAACCACCTGCCCCAGTTTTTTCCAAAGCTGGGGAAAAAAAAATATATACTCAAGTACAGTAATGAGGTATTTGTACTCCATTGTTCTCCCACCTCTGATGATCTCTTGGGGAAAATGCAGGTGTTGCAATCAAATACGGCCTACACAGCACTCTGACGGTGTAATCTCTTTGAAAGATGTCGTACTTTACCACTGAGGCATCGCAGCCAAATTGCAACACAATTGTCACGGCAGCTGATTGATCATTTGAATGTATGGTGGAGTTTCCTAGAAGAGAAACACTACAATAACTGCTGTATACAGTATGTCTCAACATTTAACGCTTCTGAAAAAAGCCCAGATTTCTTTCCCCATAAGGTAAATGCAAGTGAACAGCAGTAATCTGTGGCATGGTAAACAAAAAATTATTAATTTTTTTAAAGAAATTCTCCCATAATCAACTTTTTCCTGTTTTCTAGGAAATGCATTCACCCTTTTCTCTTTGTCTCAGCTTGTTCTGCTGTTCTCCTCTGAGTCAGCAGCTTTGAACTGAATGCACACTGCCCCCTATTGAGCCACACTCCATCATCAATGGAGAATTGTACCAGACTTGCCATACAAATAAAATATGACTACTTTAAAAACAATTGACATTAGTAGGTATAGCACTGTGCAAAATATTCTCCACTTTAATTTCATTCTAATTTAATTTCTAATTTCTTCTGGCACTTGTGCAGACGCTACATATGATCTTTTTGCACTTGTGTAGTCCAAGAATTAAGCAAAAAACGTATTCAATTCAACAAAAAGCAAACACTAAATAAACGTTTTAATTCATGCCCACTACCTTTTGAGAATCTACAATAATTTCACATTTGGTCTGTTTTAGTGATTCGATTGACCCGAGATCAATGACTCAGTGACTAATATTGAGTTTCTGTTTATTAGCTCATTTATCAAGCGGATTAAAGATCCAGAGGTTTTTTTTTTTCAGAATCAATGGTCCATTTGAACCGAACTGGCAGGCAAGTGTAAAGGTTTACAGTGAACAACTCAAGTTAGCTACTTAAGGTGCCTCATATAAAACCATGCACTTTGAGGGTGATCTAAATGATGTGTGTATATATGACATTGTTTTTTTTAAATATACTAAACTACATCAAATCTTTGTACATGCACATTTTGTGTAAAATGTACAATAATTTCACATTTGGTCATGCCCCCTATTTTAGCCATCATCATTTGCCTATATATATAATATATATAAATATAAATGAATGAATATGAATAAAAAAAAAAAAATATATATATATATATATATATTCCAAAAACATGAGCACATTACCCAGATCGACTAATCCGATACGTTATCACTATTAATATAGTTGATATATCGATTGACCCGAGATCAATGACTCATTTTTAAAAAGTGACTAATATTGAGTTTAGACCTGTATGTTTATTAGCAAAAAATTCATTTATCAATGTTTTATAGAAGATACTTTCTAATGGAAAGTTTGCCATTAAAGTTATCCCCTGTTAGAGGAAAGATGGGTTACACACTTCTTTCAAGAAGGAGTTAATGGATAACGTCAAGGCACGGGAAGGGGCGGGGGGCGGTGGGGTTGAGGGCTGGGGGTCAGTTGGTCGCACCCATGATGAGCACGGTAATGCCTGTAAGAAATCCTCGAAACAGCATCACACTGTTTCCTCTTAAACAACATTTTCCTGACACTTTTGTCCATTCCAATCCAGAGGTCAGGTCTACATACTTGGCCCGTTCAGCTTTGTGAAAAAAAATGCTTGATTGAGGCAGCTGTGGAGGATAAAGGATATGTGTAGCATCCTCTCTGCACACGGCTGATGATAAACATGAGGAAGTGGGATGTGGGTGTGCCCAGAGGAAGTCAGAGCCATCTGCGTGTGCAGTCCCTTCTAGAAGGCTGGAGAGGAAATTGAGCCTAGAGGTTTGGAGCAGGTTTGTGCAAAAAAAAAAAAAGGCTTCCTTTGCTTTGCACGCTCAAATTGCACCTGATGAGGAGTTTTGGAGGAGTTTCAGGCTGTCAGCAATGCTGAAGGTCTTGGAGTATAATGCTTCCCTGAATGCTGGGTAAAAAGCCAAGCTAATAAATCATAATAACTCCGGACTCCAAAAAGTGATATTAACTCCTGACATGCATGCCAGGCCTTTCAGATGCCAGCTGTGCAAATGCAATGATTGCATGACCAGCGACGATGAAATTGAACAAGTTATGAATTCCTTAACCAGCTGCACACCCAGATTATGAACCTCACAACCTCCATTTTTCTTGTTTGCACATATCAGTATCATGTAACCAGGCACAAGAGCTTCCAGTGAAATGTTAGAATTGCGCCACAGATATAAGCTTATTGACTGGTAAGGCTACACTTATATGCTTCAAAGAATAATAATTAATGCTTGGTAGAAAGAAGAATGCAGAAAATATATGTTGGGATGTATGTATGAGTTATGTAAAATACTGTTAAAAATATGGATGAAATGCAAAGCCAAATGCTCCTTTTGTCTTGCAAACATGGCTTTCATTTCAGGATGTTCAAGGACGAAAAGGACAGTGATTATTGGGTAGCATTCGCTTAATGATAGGCCTTAAACCAGGCTACAATTAGCATCCTGTCCTTTTGAGTAGCCTTTGGGTGGATCTAGCTGCTAACAATCTGATACAAAAAAAACCCCAAAAAAACATTGCAGCAAAATATATTTAAAGCTCGCATGTTTTCCACCATATTAGGATTTTGTTTATATGAAATATCAAGTTCAATGAGTACACTATTTTTTTTGCCATTTCTTCCCATAAGCCTGCAATTTTTGAATATCAGAAAATTGCATCTAAGCCTGGGCTAAACAGGAAGTGAGCGATAAGCAAAAGGCAAGACTGCAACATAGGCCTGGAGACTGTATCACTTATATAGAGAGTTCACGCTGGAGATCTAAAACACGTATTATTCGAACAGTATAAGTGTTTTGATGCCAGAAAAATGGGAGCGCTGATTCAACAGCAGATTCAAGTTGCATTTTCAACCATCGACTTCACATTCAACCATTGATTCAGACAAAGTTGTGAGAAGGTCACTGATGTACAGTATAGAGTAAACTAATGGCCACACTATAATGACACAGTAGTGGTGTGGAATTGAACAGAGAGCATCCACAAATACATTCTTGCTTTCACTTGAAATTGACAATTGTCATGGATCTGTTTAGGGGGCAAAATTAAAATGGATTATGTGATTAATGTGAAAGAATCAGTGTACATTAAAAGCATTAGACGCAAGAATGAACAATTCACCTCAGGGCAAAAACGTCTGGCAGTGTTCCCTCATTCCCTCAGAGAACCAGGGTTTCTTACGTAACCAGAGGACCAGAGGACAAGGAACAATGGCATCCACAACCCATGTGCTATGCTTGTATGGACAGTACCCTCAAAGACCAGTATAATTCCTGGTTAGGTCTGAGGACGATGCCTATATCCTATATCCTCTGTGGGGGAACAGAGGATAGGCATAGCCCTTTGGTGAACTGTTCTTGACCGACTCCAGCATTGAGCCGACTGGGCAGTTAATTGGGTCCAAGCGGTGCTTTTTGCAACAAGCAGGTAAGAGGTGTCATTTCATGGCATACGACGAACTCCTCAAGAAGGGAGTTCTGGAGTGGGGGGAAATCGCCTTGACAACCTCGGTTGGGAAACCATTCACTAAGGAGCTGTCCCTCCTCAGGGGTCACAGTTTCCACAGCTCTGCCGAGGGTCCTAACCTCAACTATCTCATTTCGATCCCAACGCCAACTCTCTCAAGTGGGCGAGGACAACATCTCGATGCCAAATTGCCAAATGCTCTTATCGAACTGAAACTGACCAATCGTTAATTCAAACTTGTGAGAGTGTGGGGTGAACAAGGCAGAGCGGAAGAAACGATATTGGTAAGCTTAGATCCAAAAGCAAACAGTGTGAACTTCCCGGATGAAGGACATGTGTATTGACAATGGTCTTGAGGTCCGTAGTGAAAACCAGTCCTCAGACAAGGGTTGAGACAAAACCTGTCTGAGACCTATCTGAGCATAGCCACCCCTCACCTTCTTGGGAACTATGCAGTACTGAGTATGTTACCAGGCTCTCTGTTTTAAAGGAGGGACCACCTCGGTGGCCTCCATCCTAAGAGAATGTACTCTTGTTCCCTATCCAGAGCCCGCTGGCTCCACCAAGGTTGGATACCCTGCTAAGCCGGGGTAGCGAGATCTGAATTGAATCATAAGTCTCAGTCCACAGGGCCTAAAGCGGGACATATGGAATATTGCTAGTGAGATTGCTTTCTTCTAAATATCCCGAACGTTTGCTCCATCAAAGGGCTCCGTCCCCAGGAGCTGAGCGTGTGAGAGCATAAATACGCTCTCAATTGCCATATGCCAGCTCCCCTGAGAGATGACTTAGCATGCTCCTAAGCAAGCTACACACAAAGCGTGTGCAGTGCATCCACCACCACCACCCCCGTGGATAAAGTAGGACATAAGAAATATGGCTTTCACTTGCGAGAGCACTTTCCACGAAAAGCACTCCCCGGGAGTGGAACATGCACAGTGAAATTCATTAACATGAGGGAGCTCCACATCGAACTCCTCGGAGGAAGCGAGGTGGCTCCTCATGGGGCGAAGAAACCACTGAAGGCATTCTTCTGAACCCAGTAAGAGAACACAGGATCTGGCAGGTGAGGAAGGAGAGAGGTGCATACCCGTCTAAATTCCCTCTGCCAGCTTCATTTGCGAACCCCCGCTACATCTGCCAGTGCTTTGCCTCGGCAAAAGGGGGACGGGTGGCGTGAGGAAAGATCGAACCTAGTACATATTTCTAATATACAATCAGGTTGTCAGGTCTTAATGTGGAAGACAATACAGACGCTCCCCACGAACAAAAAAAGTCAAATTTGTTTCGGATGCGACAAAAACACGCCGCTAGCTAGTTAGCTAGCTTAACGAACGCAGATCTTAGCAAACGAGTGTAATACCCGTGTAATGCCTACCACCTCTTCCTCCTCACACCATCCACACACGTATTAACCACCACATTTTATGGTAATTACAGCACTTACTGTATACATTACTGTATTATTTTATACTGTTGATTCATTTTAAATGTATCACTGTTATTGTTAAGCGCAGCATTCAGGAATGCAGTAAACTACAGTTTATAGCTTATATCTTACCAACATAATTAAGGAGAATGGATTAGTCCTGGGGCACTGCAGGGTTTTTTGCATATTAGTTCCCCAATGAGTCATCAAGACACGATCCACAAGTCCCAGTTAACTAACCGAGAATCTAGATCATTGAAAAAATATCCCTTAAAAGTACAAAGAATTTGCAGTCAACACAGGCATCAGTCAAATAGGGAGTTGTTTCATTGTGATGGGATTGATTTCATCATCTCGTCTAAGATAAAGGAAAGACTATGTGATCGATGCTTTCATGGCTGTACTCTGATAGACTCAACATTATTCATGTCCCAAAAAACAACGTGTCAGCAAATTTATAATGGCGTGAAGGCTAAAGTTTGCATGCCATCAAATGATTAGACAACACCTGACGTACGAGTGTTGAGTGTTCCTTATTATTTTTCTATAACAACAGTCCTTATAGTTAATATAAAAGACGAGATGCTGCTGTTTCTATAATAACGGCTCACACAGAGGTATGTTGCGTATATACCAGGGGTCGGCAACCTTTTTTTTCGGGGTTCAAAATGTTTTTATTGCATGCAAGAATGCCATTTCTGTTTCTCTGCTGTCGTTCATTGATTTCATTAAAAATTGCAACACATTATAGTTTAGTTTATACATAAATAGTTTAGTTTTACACATTTATACCAGTCAAAGAGCCATTTGGACGCGAACAGTAAAGAAAACATTGGGAGCCACAAAACCATTTTGTCACTGAAAATGAAATAACACATTTATGTTATGTATAAACTAAACTATAATGTGTTGTATTTTTGAAATCAATGAACGACAGCAGAGAAACAGAAATGACATTCCTGCATGCAATAAAAACATTTTGAACCCCGAAAAGAAGACATCGAGTTGATGGTTACTTTAAAGGAAAATACTCAATAACTATTTGAGTCCTTCCTGCATTTATAGAAAAAAAATTAAAGAAATTAAATTATTATATATATATATATATATATATGTATATGTATATATTTGTTCATATATATATATATATATATATATATATATATATATATATATATATATATATATATATATATATATATGAACTAAACATGCCGTCATCCTTTTACTGACACGTGCAATCAGCTATCAGTCAGGAGGAGGTTCAAATCCCACTGCTGCTAGTAAACCCTTGAGCAAGTTGCTTAGTTGTAAGATAAGGACGTCTGCCAAATGCCGTAATTGTCTTTTGCGTTCATTAAATCATGTGTTGGCGGGTGTCGCACATTAAGAGCAAGAAATAATTTTAACACATTTTATTTATTGTTACAAGATCACCATAATCTTCAAATGTAGAATTACATTTTAATAAATGAACAAACTAAGATATGAAAGAGGGATGAAAGAACCGCGAGTTGCCGACTCCTGGTATATGGACAACAGACGTTTACAGACATATCCCAGAACGCTTAATCGCAAAGTAGAAGTCACATAATTACATAGGATGCAAATACCTATTTCATAATATCAAAAGATGTGATGTGTTTTTAAACATCATATTCCGTACTTAGTCCTCAACTTCACTTATGGTAATCTTGGAATGTGGTTCTTTAGCCACAAAAGATTTTAATAAAGTCCAGTACTGATGCTGGATAAGGAGGCCTGGGGTGCAGTCAGCATTCCCATTCATTCCAAAGGAGGTTCTAAAGAGTAAAGAGTTCTATGGCAAGATCTTATAGTCCAACCCAAGTACACCATAAATTCACGGAGCTGGCTTTATGCACAAGTGCACTACCATGTTTGACCAAGTCTTGAACACCTAGTTTAAGTGCACATCCTACGCAACTGTGTGTTTTGAATTGTTTAGATTCATAAGACTGCATAATGCAAGTTAGTCACTTCAAACATGGTATTACATTGAAAAAACGTCATACCACTGGATTCTCTTCAAATATTTCCTATTCCCACAAAGCTGTAAAAGCTTTGGCTTTTCCGTGAGACTAATGATATCATGCTACGTTGTAATTTCTCTCTCTCCCCCTTGGGGCCAGCTTTGTTGCCATGGAAACCTTGAACTGCCTGGTTTTTAAGTCGATGTACAAAACTACAACATTGTTTAAGGTTTGGATTCGTTGTATAAATGATATAAGCACCTGACAAGTGTCAGGGTTCCTTTTGTGTAAAAGCGATTGAGCCAAACGAGGATGGAGTGGAGGAGCGTGTGTGGCACTCGTCCCAGCACTGGGGTGGATCCAGTTTAAGCAGTGGTGTTACTTCCTGTTGGCTGCTGCCGGCCGTCTCATTTTCTCACCTCAGCTGCTTTGACTTACTGCGACGGAATGTCAGATTAAGGTGTGCCTTTTCCCCTCGCGGCCAAGAGATGAAGGAGCAAATTGCATTAGTGTGAGTGTGTAAGGAAGCCACATCCTAAACAAACGATAGCCTGAATCCACACACCTCTCTTTGACACCTAAAAGGTCACATCCCTGATCGCTTGCTGCTCCTTAGCCTTTGTTTTCTTTGGACAGAAAACGCTTCTTATAAAAAAAAAGAGAGAGAGAGAGAGAGAGAGGAAACTGTAGCACGGGTTAGTGTTGAGGCAAGGTATCCACCCTCGTGCTAACGCTGGCCAGATTAAATAAATGATTTCTGAGCTCGGGCCAAACTGGTGAACTCCCTTCACCTAACCAAAGAAAGCATTCCTGCTTCTGACAAAGACAAACACAAGGCGCGAGCTTTGCCACACTTCTAACGTATGTGAGTGAAACTGTGATCGGAGGTACAAAAAGAAATAAATAAATAAAAGAATGAAAAAAAGGTGAGGTGTTTTCCATGCATTCTTTCCACACTCCTCTGCATGGGCTTGCAGAAGTGTGGATAGCACTCCCAACACATTTGCCGCACTTGGTTTCAATAGTTTTCTTAGGGCGTAAATCAGATTTTTAGGTGTAAGAACGCATTTTCACTTGTCAGTGCGTTCGCCACGATAATAAATACTATTGCGCACAATCGGTTAGTGTGTGACTCTGTGTTACAGATCTTTCTCTAGGCAAATTCACTGAGAGCTGAAGTGTGATTATATTGTGAAGCTTGATGATTTCCCTATAATGGCATGTCCTCGATCTTTTTTTTCATCCCCATGCAATTTATTTAGTGTTGTGAACAATCTGAAAGACTGCTTCATCCTGTTATCAATTCCATTATCTTTATGTGGAGAAATATTTTTTAAAAAACAATCAACAGGGTCTGACTATTCAGGTCACAATGCCAATCTTGCTGCGGTATAAAAATATATAAAAAGTTCTTTATTAGAATATCCATATATATAATATAATAATATATATATAATATATATATAATATATTTGAAATCCAGTTCAATCCCAGAGCAGTTCAATTAGAATTAGGTTTGGTGATTTGGCAGGTCATTCCATGATAGATAGAAGAAAAATATAAAGTATTTACAGATAACTACACATTCTACACATTCACTGACAATGCCTATATGCCAGATATATATATATATATCTATATATATATATATATATATATATATATATATATATATATATATACTTTTTGTCAATTTACAAAATGCAAAAAGTGAGGAATCACGGTTGTTTAGTGGTTAACACGTTGGCCTCACACATCCAGGGTTGGGGGTTCGATTCGCGCCTCCGCCATGAGTATGTGGAGTTTGCCGGTCCAAAAACATGCACGTTAGGATGATTGGTACCTGGTGTGTGTGTGTGTGTGTGTGTGTGTGCCCTGCAATGGGTTGGCATTCCACTCAATTCACTGGTTGGTGTTTGCATATGTATCACATATTGTACGCAACATAAAATAAAATATTAGTTTTTTTTCAAATATTACTGTAAATATTTCAGATATACAATCAAAATCAGTGCTATGCAGCAAATCCCAAACCAACCAAAGCAATTAGTTTTGTCACGCAAGTGCTTTAAAAAAAAAACAACAACAAAAAAACACAGCATCACGTGTCACGCTGCAATTTCCAGCCTTTAACAATTTTCTGTCTTATCTCTAAACCACAAGGGCCTCAATTTTCTCTTTCTCTCACTCTTTCCTTGTTTATAGACGTCACAAAAGTGCCTTGCACGCAGGGAAGTGTGTGTTTTCCTAAGGAGCCTATATACCCTGTCTTGGCTAGAAAGATGATATCACAGATAAGAGATTAGCAGGTGCCCTTCATTTAGGCACTAAGTGAAGGGACACTTTTTTAGTGTTAATAAATGACCCTCATTACTCGTATTATTACTCAGGTGTCTCAAAAAAAGGTGTACCTAGGGATCACTTTAAATACAAAACAAAAACACTCTTTACTCATATATATGTCACATTGCAAATACAAAAATTCCAAAATGTCTTTTTTTTACTATAAAAATTTTGATTTTACCATAGTTTACTATTATTTTTAGATCGGTTCCTAAAACAACCTAATAATTATAAAATTGTCACGAATGTTTTGTTTTTGCAAAGAATGCTCCCGAAAGCATGCAAATGAGAACTAGTGTGAAAGCACGATGAATGATGCCTCCTGGAGGCAGAATGAAATAATTCAACAGTATACGCAGTTCAATTTGCTCTTTGTTTTGTTTTTGCTTTGCAGACAAAATAATTGAGTATTGCTCTATGCCTGGTACTAATTAATACTGAGAACCTCACATAACAGAGACATAAACGAGACCCCAGAGGCAAAATGGTGACACATGTTTGTCTCCTATATTCAATATAACAGTCTATCGGAATTGCACTTTCGGATTCTTGCATCCGGAATTGTTTCATCTACAAGCTGCGTTCAATTCCGATTGCTATGAATTCTCAAAGACTTTTGGCTTATCCAGTTGTCTTTTACAAAACATGTTCCTCGGCACCCCTAACTGAGTGCTGTTTGCTTGCACCAGCGTATCGCATATTCCACAGTATTGTCATCACAGAAAGCACATTTAAAGCAGTTTGCATTTCTTTCATGATGCTTTGCAGTGGTTGCTGGATTTCCTGGTGTGTCTAGAATCAGATATAATTTGTGCCGAAATATCAAAGCCTTTTTATTTTCCTTTAGGTGAAATACAAAAAAAAGGAATTTAGTAATTTGATGTTTGATCAGCACCATAGCTAAATATAACTAACAAGCTGCAGTGCTGTATCGAAACTGTTAAATTCGCTCCCATCTTTTTCAAGCATAAGCAAATAAAACATCTGGAGAAGTTCTAAGGCAGAGGAAGTTCTGTGAAAGCAGCAAACGGGGTGTGGACTGCAGAGGACGTGGGTGGGAATGAGGGGTTGGGGGAGCTGTATATCCTGATGGAAAGCGCTGGGAAAAGTGTGGCGGGGGCTTCCTACCCGGAGAGATCGCAAGCTCGGAGAACAATGCTGTGAAAAGCTGCCAACACCCACAGCAGGTCCCTGCGGAGCAAACCGTCATCCATCAACGGTAGGACGTTCTGAGACAGGCATGTCCAGCGCCTTTTCAGTGCGCGAACGCTCGGCTTTACAGCTGATCTCGGATCGTTTCTTTCTTTTTTTTTTTTAACCGACAACTATGGAATCAGTGTCAGACTTCACAGCCAGTTGTTCACTGTTAAAGCTTTCAGAGGGTGTGAACCATGCTCACTGGCTCTAATTAAACACGTTCGATAAGCCTGCAGAAAAGCCGATTCTGCTGGCAGGAAAACTCCCCCACAACCCCCAGCCTGAATGTGAGCTACTGTGATAAGCATGGAGTTTGGAGAGTAATGTAATGTAAACACTGCTAAAGACAACATGTTTGAGAGGTGCAAAATTCAAGTGCATGCTTTCGCTGAAATCTTCCATCGCCGCTACAAGATTATTGTACAAGGTTATTTGCCTTTAGAAGAGAATTGTCACATATACATTACAGCATATCCCAGCTTGTTTGGAAGCTGGGGGGTCAGAGCACAAGGTCAGCCAATGATACGGCGCCCCCTGGAGCACCGAGGGTTAAGGGCCTTTCTCAAGGACGCAAGGATGGCAGCTTGGCGGTAACGGGGCTAAAACCCAAGACCAGTAGCCCAGCGTCTTAAACCACTGAGCTACACCATCCCAGTCTATTTAATATTGATTGGCTGTAATTACTTAACAGGGGTGTAACAGGTTATTATATATAAATAATGTAACAGCGGTAACATTCTGATTAGTAAACTACGTCTTCATATTTCACATCGGTAGGTGCATTTAAAATTGAGCAGTTAAACACCACTGATCTATTTACGGCCTAAAGGAGTTTAAAAAATATATTTTTCCAAAGCGACTGCAATTATCTTGCAAAAAGCAGAGAGGATGCGGGTTAAGTTCTCAAGCCATGAAGAAGCAGCTTGGGGTCGAGATATCACTGAGATAGCACTATTAACAATGAATGCTATATTTTTTATATGAACAAAAGGACACCGGAGATTTTCAGCCATATGTGGTTCTGCAATCTATTAAGACAATGTTGGAGACACAGAATTGTATTGACTGTGGATGTAGTTGTGCAGAAAGTTAGCTCAATGAAACTCCATATGGTATACATGAGTTGAATTAGAAAAGTACTGCCATAAAGTTATGACCTCAACGACATTGAGCAGCTTTGGATTGAATTGGAACGATGTTGACCTCATCACCCTACATCACTATTTCACTTTACTGACACCCTTATTTCTGAATGAGCAGAAATCTCCACAAGCACACTCTGTTGAAGTTTAATACAACCATGAATGCGAACTAAATGTGCAATATGTAAAATAAAAAAAGCACATAGGATTTCAGGGTCAGGTGTCCACAAACAGTGTTTAGTGATATAAAACGGACTTGGCGGAAAACCTGTATGAAATCTCTATGTTTTTATATTGTGGAAATCACAAATTTTATATTAATGGGCTTTTATATTAATCAGCTTATGTTATTAGTTTGTAACATTAGTATAGTAACAACTGACACTTGAAGATGATCAAGCTGTGTTTTTTTTACTTGGCAAAATACAAAAAAATAAAAACATATGCACTTTTTCATTAAAAATCATGATAATAATGCTAAATTTATATGTAAATGTGAGGAAATGCATGTGTTTAATATTCTGACAAGTATAGACTATTCTTAAGTATAATAAATAAAACTAAACCGCGATATATATATAGCTATATATATATATATATATATATAATATATATATATATATATATATATATATATATATAGTGATCGGATCGGATGTTCCCACGGTTCACGGGGAGCCTGTGCCTATCTCATGCGTCTATGAGCATTAAGGCAGGAATACACCGTTTATGGAATGCCAACCCATTGCAGGGTCACACACACAAGTGGGACTCGAACTCAAACACCTGGACTTGAGAGGCGAATGTGTTAACCACTAAGCCACCGTGCCCCTGTATGTATATATATATATATATATATATATATATATATATATATATATATATATATATATATATATATATATATATATATATATATATATATATTCACACATGCACACACAGTGGTGCCTCGGCTAATGTCGTTAATCTGGAAACGCAACTTTAGCTGAAACAGATGTTATTGGAAATTATCCAACAAGAAATAATGGAAACTAATCCGTTCCCCGATCTTGTCCGATATACCAATTTTTTTTTTACTATTTACCCATCATTTTAATAATATTACTGCTAAATATTAACACCTACATTACATTGTTAAAAGGTTTTTCATTTTATAATGTACTGTACAATCAATATAATTTAGTTAAATTACATTGCAACAATAAAAACTTTAAATACATATAGTATACTGTATATATACTATTGTAAAATAAATATAATCACTAAATAACATAAATAGCGCAATCTATTGTTCACAAAAGGCTGTCAGCGCTTGAATAAATGAATAAATGTACGCTTGACTGACCAACTGTACTGGAGAGACACCGAGGAACCAGTTTTCAGGTAGAATTCTGTCGTTAACACGAGCAAATGTCGTTATCCAGTCTAAAAAAATGACTTCAATATATATATATATATATATATATATATATATAGAGAGAGAGAGAGAGAGATAGATATAGATATAGATAGAGATATAGATATAGATGTATGCATTTTTTTAAGGAAATAATTTTTAGAAGTATTAGTAAGTAATTAGTAAGTATGACACGGACGATAAACTTTTGTACATTGCTACAGGGAGGATGCTGATGTGACCTGCATTATAAATGGTTTCCGGCTCGTTTAAACGCATGCAAATAGCTGAAGTGTGAGAGGCAGACAGAGCTAAGCTCCTGGGTATCCTTTTGGCTTAGCATAGATTCCATGCCTTAAGCAGTGCACTTATTTATTTATTTATTTAAGATCCCAGTGTTCTGGGATTTTTTCTTGTCATGTTAATTTGTTTTAATCTAAGGATCTTTCTGAGGTTTATAAAAGCGTCCTGGAAGAAATGGTTCCGTGGCATTCACAAAAGAAACCTTAGCATCCTGATTTTCCTTTCTGAAAATTCTCACATTGTGAAAATAAAATCGGATATGTATAATCAGAATGACTTCCTCTGAAGCCATTTTTTGCTGTGGGTAGGTGTTTAAATTTAGGTCACACAGTCTCACTATTGTCCTCAAAACCGGTTCTCAAGGAAAGGATACAGTGACTGGACCTCAGGAATTCATAGACCATGTGCAGTGTCACGTTCTAAAGAACAAGGCTGCCAAAATACGTGTGCACATGCATGCAGTTGTGCTGTTGTCATTGATACCTGCGCGTAATTCTATTAATAGCAGTAGGGTTGAATTCTAGCTAGGAAATGCCAAACACTAACAAAAATACGAATGAAACTGGATGAAAACCCAGTAATCTCCTGTAACTCATTCATTTCTATCATTTCTATAGTATAGTATATATAGTCAAGTTTATAGTATGAAAAGAGTCTTCAGTGTCAAAGTTTTATTATGGGGGTTTTTCACCAACAGAAAATATTCAAGAAAAGGAATTATTTTTATTATTAGTTTTTTAATTATTAGTTTCTCTGAACAGGCACGAGAGAGAAAAAAATCAGGAATGATTGTTTGTAACTGTTACTGTATGATGGAAGAAATAAACCATAGCTGACTTTTAACTTTTGTGTTGTTATTTTCCCTCTTTATATTAGTCCTTACATTAAGAATGAATTAAGAAAAAAACTACTTTGACTGTACTTCTAAAATTACTACTACAACTACAACATTAATATTACTACCACTTTTACTTTCACTATGACTACTACTACTATTACTACTACTACACACATCTAACTACTTCCACTACTACTCCTCTTATTACTATTACTACTACCACTACTGCTACTATTTCTTTTACTATTAATATTACTGCTACTATGTAGAACATCAATATTACTACTATTACTTCTATTACTACTACTACTATTAGTGCTATTACTACTACTACTATTATTATTAATACTACTACTACTATGGCTACATTTACTTATACTATTACTACTATTACTTTTACATCTACTACTATTACTACTATTTATTTTACTATTTCTACTACTATGTACGCCTAACATTACTATTCCTACTACTACTACTACATATATTACTACTGCTACTACTACTACTACAATTAGTACTATTACTATTACCACTACTACTATGTACTTCAAACATTACTACTAGTATTATGGCTACTACTATTATTGCTAGTATTTCTACTACTACAATATCTATTACTACTACTACTACTATTACTACTACTACTACTTTTGCTTCTATTTATTTTACTATTATTCCTACTATGTACTTCGAACATTACTATTC
The DNA here is from genome assembly GCA_030449085.1 of Kryptopterus vitreolus. Lineage (NCBI taxonomy): Eukaryota > Metazoa > Chordata > Actinopteri > Siluriformes > Siluridae > Kryptopterus > Kryptopterus vitreolus. Next base: position 15,233,197 of record JACRUU010000028.1, read on the forward strand.
CTACTACTGCTACTACATCTATTACTACTACTACTGTCACTGCTACTATTACTAATATTACTACATCTATTACTACTACTACTGCTATTACTATTACTAATACTACTATTACTGTTATTACTGCTACTACTATTGCAACTACTACTATTACTACTACTACTGTTGTTACTATTTCTTTTACTATTACTACTTTCTATGCACTTTTAACATTATTATTACTACTACATATATTACTACTGCTACTACTACTACTATTAGTACTATTACTAATACTACTACTATTACAACTATTAATAATAATACTACTATTATTGCTACTACTATTAGTACTATTACTATTGCTACTACTCCTACTACTACTATTACTTTTACTATTACAACTATTACGAATACTACTACTATTACTGCTACTACAGTTAGTACTATTAGTATTGCTACTACTACTATGTATTTCAAATATTGCTACTAGTACTATGACTACTACTATTACTGTTAGTATTGCTACTATTACTATATCTATTACTACTACTACTACATCTATTACTACTACTATTGGTAGTATTACTATTGCTAATACTACTATGCACTTGAAACATTACAACTACTACTACTACTATTACTGCTACTACTATTACGATGATACTATAATATCATCATTATCATAGCTGATCATGTTGTAGCCCAGCCACCATGTTAATATATTTGAAGAAAAAAAATTACCCTTGATCACAAATTGACATTTTTGCTCTGTGGGAAGATATGCTACCTTCTACATAGTTTTCACACAGCTACCACTAGCCAAAAAGCAAAAACAAAAAGTACACCCCCTACACATGAAAAGGTCAGTCATTTTGATCAGCCCCCACTTACTTGGCTCATATTGTATTAATTTTTTTTTCTGTGTTGCTGCAGGTCAGCTTGCCTTTAGAGAAAGTCAGAGGAGGTCAGGTACACGACGTTAAATTAAAAAGCTCTGACAGTGCTCTCTGCATTCGTAAGTGCTGTTACAGCCAGGCCTGTTTTTTTTTTGTTTGGGCAGCTGGCTAATCACACTGATGTGCTCTATTTCAGCCTTTGCTATGTTTTATAATCAGCACAAAAGCTCTTATTACAAGACCACTATGTGGTTATGGCAAAACACACAATTGCTCCCCATTTCCATGCCATTTTTCCACAATAATGAAATACATACAGAGAAAAACAATAAATAAAATGACACCTGCTCAGCCCCTAGCGGATTATTTGCAGAACACTTGAGTGACATTTTGAAAAGCAAGGATATGGACTTCATTACATCCAGGGCAGAGTGGTGTGAGATCAGGTGCACCAACAAGTGACTGACACTCGACCTTCATTCACATTCTTCACAGTCAATGGCTGGTTGATTACTATGCTGTTCACACATCAGTCTTTGCCGGATGTAGACCCCCAAAAGTTTGCCTATGATTGGCCAGCTGGGAAGAGAAAGAGAGAAAGAGACAGAGAGAGAGAGAGAGAGAGAGAACTGCATATGCAGTCTACTCACGTCACCTTACTCTGCGCGGCAACACGACAAGAGCTGACGTCAAATGCAGCTCCTTCACTGAAGGTAAAGGGCTTTAATTCCTCCCAGGAGTTCAAGGTCCAAAGAAACTTTTTTTTTTGGATCATAATAAAATGACAATTAGACAACATATTGTTTGTTTATATTAAAAAAAGTAGTGTAATATTGAACAAAATAAAAATTGAGTTCTGATCGACTTAATGATCTATTTAAAAGGTGCATTTTATAAAAATTCATCATAATAAATCATATGACACATGGTCTAGAAATTGTGGATTTTTGTGTAAAAACAAATGCTCTCTGTGCCACAAAGGTTGCTTACATGAATTTATTACACGCGATGAAATAATAATGATTAAAAACAAAACCCAGCAGAGCAGCATTCCACTTAAATGGGTTGTGGTTTGATCAGCCCTAGAAATATCAAAAGGGTTTTGAAGGTCTGACTTCAAGAGCGGGGAGGCGACTCTTCTTGCTTAACAGCACTGCGCCCTTTAATAAAGGAGACTAATAATGGGCTTATGATGCAATTCGGCATTATTTTGCCAAAGACAGGAAGAAGAAAAAGAAGACGAAATAGGTGTTATTCAGAAGGCACCTGTGTTGGCAAGGTTTCTACAGGTTTGATATATTGCATGTAACATTATACATGAAAATAACAAAAGAAAGCTTTCAATCTAGAGTAAGCATGAGAGAGTGGCATAGTAAACCATAACAATATATATAAAGTAGTAAGTATAGCGAATATAGGGATCATTCTGGAACGATCTGCAATATCCAGATGAGATTATCTAATATTAAGAAAATCTTGCGTTTAATAAGAATATATATGGTTCTTCTTATTCTTTTGCCATATAAATATATAAAGGCTGGCCAGAAGCCAATGCCTTTCTAGTAAATTGCTACGTATAGAATAAAGGGCTTGGGAGGGGCTACACTGAAGCCACTATCCGAAATAATTTTACAGGTCTCACCCATGTATTTGGCAGCTACAACATGTCACCTTTCAGGTTGCATGTTTCCACTATAGTCCCTGTACTTGGTTTAAAAAATAGGTAAACCACAATGAGGATTCCATGCAATTGTCAACCTGAAAGGTTCAGCATGCTGTGAATTCAGAGATGCTTTTCTGCTTTACTGTACCCTAGTTACATTTGCCTTCTTATTTGACCTCTCTCTTTAAAAAGAAGTTTCAACCTGCAAATGATGTTTCTGCATAATGTAATATAATACAATGTAATGTAATATAATATAATGTAATGTATTGTAATGTAATATAATATAATATAATGCTGTGTATTGCTACATCATGGTTGGCTAGGTGGATAAATATCTATATGAATAAGGCCTTATATATATATATATATATATATATATATATATATATATATATATATATATATATATTATATATATATATATATATATATATCTATATATATATATATATATTATATATATATATATATATATATATATATATATATATCTATATATATAGCTCTGTTTGTTTAAATGACTGTATTGTAACACACACCCATGAATTGATATTAAAGCTTTTTTTCCAGTACACACATAATATTTTTCTGTAGAGCCTGTGGCGCTGTAACTGGGAGTTTAGAGCATTAAAGCATGTTGGCCATTAAAAGCACAGCTGAAATCCACACCCTGGGTGCGCTAAAAGCAATTGACAAGCTTGAGGCATTTCATGATTCCCTCCCGCTTTGTGGGGAATATGAGCACCACAGATACCTGTTAACAGCTGCACAACTCCGACTGGGCCTGGCCAAAATATGTATATATTATATTTAGCATTATTAATACTAAACATGCAAGTGGAATATTCATATACTAATAAAAAAACATGACATATTGTTTATTTAAGAACATTTTAATCCATATAATCCAAATTTGAACCACATATAACCCATCAAACAAACCATATTCAAATTGCCAAATACAGTTTCTATATTCCTTCAAGATTTTTCCTAAGGGAAGATGATAATTTTTTAAAACATTTTCCCGTTTCTTTATTGTGTACAATTTCAATAAAAACAGAATGCAATGGTTTGTATATTTCATAAACCCATATTTCAGTTAGAATACAATATAGAAGACATATAAAATGTTAAAACTAAGTTAATGCACTATATTAGGAATAAACAAAGGCCAGTTGGCACCTGGGCAGTAAACATCTGGAAAAGGAGGCGTTACTAAAAAGTAAGCGCTGAAGAAACATTTTGCATCTGAGTAGATACATTTTTCCACATAAAACTGTTATAAATGTATATCTTACAGGATTAATCAAATCTAAAAAAATGAGCACTGGTTCACCAACCTAGTGAAAAAATTGTGTGTACAAATTATAGAACAAATTCAGAATAAAAGTAACATGAAATTGAGGAAGGTTACGGTCGGAAAAGGGCTGCCTGGGATTTTCTGACCCACACGGCACTGTATGGACTCCAGAATTCATTGTCTGTCAAGAGAGTTCGTCATCCTCAAATGATCTCCGTGATGCAAAGAAAAAGCCATTTGTGAACATCATTCAGAAATGTTGCCATCCTCTCTGCACCTTATGTAATATAGACTATGGCACAGGGGAAAATGTTGTTTCGTAAGACCATTTCTTTTGAAAACCATGGAGACTGCATCCACCAGACAAAAGAGGAGAGGTACCGTCTGGCTTCCTGTCTGCACATAGTTCAAAAGTCTGCTATCTATGATGCTATGGGAAGTGTGCATTTGTGCCTATGGAATGAGCAGAGTACACATCTGGAAAGGCATAACAGTTCTGGAAGGTATATAGAGAAACATATGCTTCTTTCCAGATGATGTATTTTTCAGGTAAGGCCTTATATATTTTACCAAAGTAAATGCTAAACCACATTTATTACCTATAGCATGGCTTTGCAGTAGACGTGCCTGAGTGCTGAACTAGCCTGACTGCAATCCAGACCTTTCGCCAATGTACAAAAAAAAACATTTGATGTATCAAAACACAAATATTACAACATTTCTCTGCCAAAACTCCAGAAAGTGATGTCCCCATTTCCCAGATTTATACAGACTGTTGTTAAAATAAAAGGTAATGCTACACAATGGTAAACATTTCCCTTTCCCAATATTTTTTGAGATATATTATGGCCATGAAATTTTACATTCAATAATTATATTTATATAATAGCAGTAAAAGTAGAATTATAAGGATTAGTTTTTGGTCAATTCTACAGCATCTGCAGTGCAACCAAATATTTCAACAAAATATGAATTAAGACGTATATATTTTTATAGTCAGCACTGTTAACATGAGCCCGACTTAAACCTATATTAACTTATATTTGTTCCACGTTAAATAAATATGAAATATATCAGTGGCATTTTCATTAGCCCCGCATTACTATTCATGTGCACCTAAATCAAATGTTACACATTATAATTCTTTATAAGCACTACGTCCATGTTACCCCTGCAGCTTCTTATTACTTCGGCTGCCCCGAACTCATTTGCATTTTTCACTCTATGTTTTATGCTTCCATAATACCAGGCTATAAAACTTCTATTAGAACTGTAGTCTGCACAAGAGCGGGATACATATTTCAACAGACTGCGGCGAAATTACAGAGAGAAAATTCAGGGACGGTGCCAGGCATCTTGGGAAAAGTTTTGTGCGCAACGAAACCTACAATTTATATTTCAATGCTGCGAACGTCAATGAAGGCAGCCCTTCAGGCTAGCACGTGGTTATGTCTGGTTGTTACTGTAGTACATGTAAATCAATTAAACAATATTAAAGATTGTAACAGGATTTAAGCTAATATTTTGCTACACAATTCACATTCAAGAAATAACTGGTTTAATATTAGAAGTTTGGATTTTGTGAGGATCATCATTTAGCGATAAAACAAGATAAACCCTTGGAATCGATGAAACATTCCCGAAAAAATTGTCGATCCTGCTTCTCAGTTTGAGTCAGTGAATGTGCGGCCTGTACTAATCCATCAGCTAGATCAACATGGTGTTGAAATAACGCATGTTATTGTTCATCTTTTTTCATTATGATGAGGACATGCACAGTCACTGGTTCCATCCAACTAATAATCAAGCTAGCTGTGAAAACTAGCAGTCGGTTCTGGGTGCTGCAATCTAGCACACACACACACGCACACACAAAAAAAAGCTTAAATTTTGCATGAACCAAAAGCTGTAACACACCATCCATATTAATGTCTTGTCTTTTCTATCCTCAGGCAAACGTTGGCAGTGAATGAGAATGAGATGGATGCAGGTGTCTTGGGGATAAAAGAAGAATGAACTAGTCAAAATCCACGGCTGGTTTAGTAAACAGAGGACTGGAGAGTGAAATCGAAATGGATAAATAATAGCTGAATGTACACTTGTATGTCACATATGTAGGTCTTAAATACATACACTGGCTTCATAAATAATTCATTTGGTTTCTCTTAAGAATTCAATATTTTCCGGTGTTGTAATATACTATGTACTAGTTTATATGTACGATATATATATATATATATATATATATATATATCTATATATATATATATATATATATATATATATATATGTAGAGAAACTACTTGATCCATGAGACAGCTGCACTCTGGGTGGTTAGAGACTGAGAAAATGAAATGTCATGGTTAAACAAGCACATGCACACACACAAAAAATTATCTCTCAGCAACACAATCTTCAAGGCGTACTCAAAATATCCCTTCCCCCCTTGTAGAGTATTAATTAAGTAATGGAAATGAACATGTGTCTTCAAAATTCTGAAGGAAATGAACGTCCACTATAGACAGTTCTTGAAAATCTGTCCTGCTCGACAAAACTGTGAAGCTTTTGGGCCTCTTGGCCGAATAGCACATGCCTCGGTCGGTTACTTTTATGCTTTACTCCCTCTCATAAAGTGGCAGTTGTTCTGAGATATCATACTGCTCCGTACTAACTAAACACAAAGCCGGGCCAAGAATGCATCAAGAATCTTTTACAAAGTCCCCCCAAGAGATTCCTTCCTCCTGCACATACCTTTGCTTTCTGAATAGCCGCTGTTATTCAATGCTAAGTCTTATATAAAGAGTCGAATAGGATAAGAGCTCAATTTATAGACACAACAACCCCTACGTGGATTTACAGTTTTCTTTTTTTTTATCATCAGGAATTCTTCTGAAATTAATTTGCTACCGTAGTAAATAGTAGAGCGCTAGGGAAAGTACCATCTGTCATTCAAATTAGCGCTCTTTCCAAGCCTCACCTCACCCCAGGATGTAAGTGTTCCACAACCACTACTGGGAACATGTGAGAAAGGTTTTCGAGTAATAGTGTGTGGGTTTTTTTTTTTAAATGGAAAATCAAATTTAGCACTCAATGTTTCCTCAATCATGTTCCCCTAAACAATTGGCATGTCGAACGGGACGCTACAACATAGTCAGAGGAAGAAAATTGTGTTTACTCTTTCTTTTCTGTCAGTATGAAAAAAAAAACCTGTTGTCTAAATTATAGTAAGTGTAATTATTAACATGACATAAAAAGATGAATAAAAATGTCTCTCTGACTGGTGTTAGCAATTAGCATGCTTAATGCCAATGTGTGTGTTTGCTAATTCTATGCTAAACGTCACAGGCCAGTTAAGCATTTATGTAAACATACCTTGCAAAAGAAAAATAACAAGGAAGAAAATCTAATACAAAAAAACCCTGACATTTAGTTCCTATCATATCTTAAATTCACAGTGAAAAAAAAAAAAGAAATACAGTTTTTAAGAGTTACAATGACTCTTCTGTCTAGAGCAAATGATACAAGAAAAACCCCTTAAAACATGTCCGGACTTGTAGGAACATGTCTCTACATATGTCTTGTTCATTGTTCATACTTTTCACTGCTGATTGAACAAGAGTGTATATCTGTCCAAATAAAAGTTGGCAGAAAAGTCTTCTAAATCCAATAATCTATACTTTTATCAGCAAGTGTTGCTGTGGATGTCAGTAAAGGCAACAAATAATAATCATTTCCCTTCCCAGATTTATTTGTTCAGTTAGTAAATAAGAGGCAAAATAATTACCCTTTATCTTTTGCTGTGACTTCTTAAATAATCCCGTTTCGACATGTGAAAGAACTGATTTGACAGATTGTTTCCATCGATGAAAGGATAACAATAATGTTGAACATGAATAAGCCGCATCGCCACAAAGCGCACTGGCTTTAATAAAGACTGATTTGCCTTATGTTTAAGCAGTTCCTAGAAGCATTGTTTATGTTCCTCGAATTGATAAAAAAATAAAAAAAAAAAAACAGAGCCATTCTCTCAGGCCTAATCTTGTGAACGTGACATTTAAGTAAGTAAATAAAGGTGCTGTTTGGCCATATTGGGGAGCTTTTTTACTGCTTTGATTGAAGCACAGTGTCAACATATAGCTGATTTGTGTCAGGAGAAGTATGTGCTGAAATAAAATGTAAAAAAATAAAATAAAATAAACATTGCAGCTCTGTTGCCACCTAGTGGAGTCCGTTTACTCTGATTTCATCAAACCGTGAAAAGGTCAGAGTGGAGATGGGAGAAGGAAAGCTCAGCTCGTAAGCATGCTTTCGTAAACAGACAAGTAAGTCATCAGCTTGGCTTCAGCTTCTGAAGCGATCTTTTCGAAAACATCGCCCACACTGCGGAGTGAGCAGATAAACACAACATGACCTTCCATGCAAGCCTTCATTTGGCTTTCTAGAGTCGTCGTTCATTCGTCAATAAATATTTTTTATTTATTCTGAATTTCAAGCCAGTCTGATCAATCTGACAGTGGCTTTCTATACAAAGGTAGAACACATAATCATGTGTGACAGCTTTCTTCCTCAAAAATCCTTTTCCAGCAATGTTTAATGTTTATCATAATGGGAAATCCAATTTTAAGACACTGTGGAAATTACATTCATTAAATTGTGCACTTATGGTCACAAGCACAGCATTACAGTTAGAGCAGAGGTTTGTCTGTATCTGTTTATTTAGATATGAAGAGAGCTAAATCCAAATGGCATGCCTTTCCGCAGGTAAGAAAATGGCATTGTGGGTAATATAGAAATGTATTAACCATTACAATTAGAGATTAAAATTAGAGAAATGTACTAAAGCATAAACGTGAATATCACATGTTAGTTATACAGATTCAAGTAATTAGTGGTGGGTTATTATTCTAGGGTCGAAATGCAACACATCCATCCACCATGGTTACGGGTACAATGAACACTTACATCTTAAAACCTCAATAACCTTTTACCAATTTTATTCTGTTCGCAGTTGTTTGCTGAATGCTCTTTAAAATGATATAAATGTCTCATGGACCTTCTTTATTGTGTAGTTGTGTAACTCTGATTACGATTTACATTATAGGGCAATAAAAGACGTTAGAGGCGGTGGGGCAATTAGGCAGGAGATTGAGTTTAATGAACAGTGTAATTGGACATGTGTAACCTTGAGTAGACATGCCATGACTATAGCTCAAGCTGGTAACACACTTTCAGGTCTGGGGTAAATACTGTGTCAGGGTAATAGTAGTGTTAAACATCAAGGAGTTACGTGCGAAGTGCGAACCCGGTGAGTTTAGATGTGAATATGCATTATTTGCATTGAGTTTGCATTATTTGTGAATGTGATTCTTTGCAAATTGTTTTTTTAACTTGTTCACTTAATTTAGTCATTTAGTATTCAAACAATTATTTTATAGATTAATCGAGTAATCGGATAAGAGTTACTTTTTCTTTATTAAAGAGCAATACTAAATAAGAGAGAGAAATGAAGATGGGTCTCTTAAAAGTAATTTGATTTTCTTTTTTAGAAAAATCTGCCATTTATTGCTGAAATTACATACAAATATATCTTTGAAAACACATTTAGTGTTGCAGCATTACATCGAAATACAAACACAGGGCATTCAAAAAGTTCCTCCGCAGCATCCGTGTTGAGTCATGCTAAACTACTTTTTAAATTAAACTCACTATTATTCTCGTTCATTGTATTTATTTATTGTTTATCTCGCGCAGCAGTGACGTGGCATTCCTGTCTCTAGAAAAGATGCTTGAAATTTTCCACAAACTATATCCGTGTATTTAAAAGACGTCCTCCACTTCCTGCTCTACACATCACTGTGAACACACTGTATATATTAATAAATAGCTGTGTACCGGATCACGGTTCAGTGCACACATGACCTGCAGATTCTTTTTATTTTTTTTTAATATAACAATTTTTAATGGCTTAGTGGTTAGCACGTTCTCCTCACACCTCCAGGATCCGGGTTCCTGTCTCTGCCATGTGTGTGTGGAGTTTGCCCACGTGTGTGTGTGGAGCTTGTTCTCCCTGTGCCTCAGGGAGTTTTTCTCCGGGTTCTCCGGTTTCCTCCCCAGTCCAAAAACATGCACGGTAGGTTGATTGGCACCTTGGACCATTGTCCCTAGTGTGTGAGTGTGTGTGTGTGTGTGTGTGTGTGTGTGTGTGTGTGTGTGTGTGTGTGTGTGTGTGTGCTCTGCAATGGTTTGGCATTCCATCCAGGGTGTATCCTGCCTTAACAGACACCTGAGATAGGCACAGACTCCCCGTGACCCGAGGGAAGATCAGATATAGTGGTAGAAAATGAATGAATGAATGAGTTACTAAAGTGAAAAAGCAGCTTGCTTTAGTCAGTGACGTTAGCCATGAGGTATTGACTTTGTTTTAAATATGGTTTTCATGTATTTACTTATAGTGGGTAACTTTATAGAAGAAATGAGAATGTCATTTGTTGATGCATAAATAGAATAGAACTGGAAAAAAATTAAGGATAATCCAGTGAAGACTATGACTAGGTATGGCTTATTTGTTCTTGTTTAAATCTGAGTAGATAGGTCTTATTTTGTGTTCAAATAAACGTCATTTTGGTCCCCTATTCTCATATAATGCAGTCTGGCACAACATGTAAGAAGATGCATAAGCATTCAAGTTGGTCCGGCTGTATTCCTTTTTGGCTTATGAACATAGAAAACAAAACACCACCGTGGTGCAACTGGTAAACATTGGTGAAACAATGTCACAAATACAATCCACCTTGAAACCAGTGGAGCAAAACTGACCCTACTGTCAGAGTGGAAATGTTTTTTTTTTTTTATATCAATCAAATCAACAATAACCAGTCCTATTTGTCTAAGAGGTTATGTATGCACTCGTTCCTCTAAGCGGAGATTAAATTGATATAATAAACATGTTAAAGCATAGCAGGCTGTTTGTGTGAAAGTGGAATCTATAAATAGAGAAAACAAAGACATGCTGTTCTTGTATAAATAAATAAGAATGTTCCCAAATGCCATAAATAAAACACGCTGTTTCTTGAAATTAATACGTGCACGTGATATCGGACTGCATCACCGTCATGGAAAACTTTTCCTGAAGCCGCACATCCTGTTGTGATTGTGTTTTTCTAATTGATCTCTTTCATGTAAATTAAACTTGTATATCTAAACAGCAAAAAAAAAAATGCAGATGGTTTATCATTTTGAACTTGCTGTGATTGCTCTGCTCGCACACCAAACAATCTCTTTTGAATTACATGGGAGGAGGATGCTCTGTTGATAAACGAACACGAGCACGAGCAGGTGTTAGCCCCAGATGGTTGTAAGTGAGCATAGTGAATGTTTTTTTGGCCATCGGGGATAAGAGAGTTATTCGGGGTTATTAGCTTTTGTACTGCATCACTAACCAAATAAATAACGCCCACACATGGAGGCCCGGGAGCGTTCGCTCCTCACTCCTTTACTCGTGCAGTCATGGCTGTGCTCCTGCTATTCTTTTCCCATGTATGTGATTCTGCAGCGACAGAGATTTAAATTTATCAGACTGAATCAGTGTTTTTAATAATTATGAAGGTCCTTTGAAGGGAGGGGCTTTTTTCTTTTTTTCTTTTTTTTTTACTCAGCTCCAATCTCTCAAGTGCACATTTCCTGTTTATCGTAACTTTGCGATGTCAGCATTTGAGCATACAAACATTTAGAGGGCCAGTGAGTAAGCGTTGTCATGTTTACAGAGTAGTGCACTCTGGGACAGATGGAGGCTTTGCTGATGGATCTGAGGGCATGAGTGAACAGGAGAGATTGCAAACACTATGACACACGACTGCATATACGCAAGATGCACTCTCGCGGGTGACGGGAAGACCGACCAAAACTTCCGTGTGATGCACTAGCTTTACCGCAACATTTCTCATAATGCTAGCATTCGGTGAAACTGCTGCCGACAAAACGAGCAAGTGTTACACCGAACAAGTTGAGCCAGAGGGGAAAAAAAACTTTAGCATGTACCTAAAGTTTAGCATCGAACTTTTTCCACTCCATCAGTCATAGTACTAACATTAAAAATACCCACCTTAACCCCCCACTCTCCTACACTTCTCTTTCCTCGCCGTCTCTGTAGACCTGTTCCCTCTCTCCTTTTCCTTCTTTGGCCAATAGTAGCCCAATTGTGGCGGTCGTTATTAACCCGGGCCTCGTCCGATCCGCTATCAAATTCAATTTTGTGATCCGCCTATTTGGGTTTGGCGTGTGTTTTATGCTGGATTTCCTTCTTGACGCATCTCTCCCCATTTAGTGGGAGGCTTGGGACCAGCAGTAACAGTGCACTGGCTTGTGCAACGCTAATGGCTGGGTTCAAAATGATTAAGATAATTAGGATATCCGAAAGCAAACGTGTATAAAGTTCTGCGCAAAAGCATTGTGTCTCAGGAAACCATGTGATTTGTTGTTTTAGCAGTTGTATGTTAATAATAATAATAATAACCATAACCATCATCATCATCATCATCATCCGTTTAAGTAAAATACATTTGTATACTGAAAGTAAAAAAAAAAACCTAAACGTTGTTTTCAAAAGCTAAAGTGACAAGTGCAAATGTCTCTCGAAATGGAACGCTAATTAATTGCTCACAACTGTACAATTTTCCTACTATTTCATATCAAGATAAAAGAAAGCACTAAAAGGCCAAGAAAACTTGAGAAATTTCCCAGAGTTTCTTCTTTGAAAAACAGGAGGAAGTCGAGCAAGGACCCAGGCTTAGCAGCTGGCACTTTCTTTGAGATGCCAAGCCGACCCTTTTATAGTCCAAAGAAACTGGATTATGAATGGTCTTTGTCGAAGGGGAGCAGTCAAAAAAAAATGTTCTTTTAGAAAGGCACCGGGTGAAAAGGCTAACATATGCCAAAGCTTGGAATAAAGATTTTAAGATAGAGTTTATTATGGAGTAAGGAATCCAGGTTTGAAACTTTTGGGTCAGTTGTCAGTAATATGTGAAAAGGACAGTTAGAAATGGAAGAATTGGCGCTTGTTTAGTTAAACATGGTGGATTGTTTGTCCTGGTTTGTTGTTGCATTGGTGATGGCAATATTTAGATGAGATGATACAATGAATGCTTAACAGCATGATAAAGATCACAAGCACATTGATAATGCACTGAAATCATATTTGGACAAACACTGTTGACACAGTTGACAAAACTGGACTGGCCACAGAGGCCCGATCTGAATATGGAGTCAAAGTTTCACTGACAAATAAATAAATAAATAAATAAATAAATAAATAAATAAATAAATAAATAAATACAAACACCATTAATAAGAGATCTGGGAATTGCTAATATCCCAGAAGACTACTGAAGTAAACTTTGGGACCATCAACCAAAATAGATCAAGGTGGCTGATTTTTGCCTTAATTATATTATATATGGGGTTTGAGCCCTTTTATTGCCAAGCTGTCACCCTTGGGTCCTTGAGCAAGGCCCTAAGGCAGTTAACCCTCTGTGCTCCAGAGGGGCGCTGAATCATGGCTGACCCTGTGCTCTGACCCCAACTTCCAAACAGGCTCGGATATCGAAGAAGAAATATTTTCCCTCACGGGACCAATAAATTATGAAAAAAAACACAACACATAATATATATATATATATATATATATATATATATATATATATATATATATATATATATATATATATAGTGGGGTATATAAGTTTAATCCAATTTAGTGGGGTATAAGTTTAATATTTAAAGGATCTATTTTATTGTGTGCAGTATTTATCTATTGAAACTCCTATGAAGCTTTTGCTTTAAAGACCTGCAGAAATGTGCACATTAAATGGCGTCCCCTGTGTGTTTAGGAAGTTTGTATCGCCCCCTAGTGGTGATATAATTATATAATAAGGATTAGATAAGATTAAATAAGTAGGAACTAAATACTATTTCCTTAACCCCCATTGTGTCGGTCACTAGGGAGGGGTTTAAAATCGCCATTTAAAAATGTTAGGTACCTTTGTAGGAGTTTCTATAGATTATGACAAACATGCACACACACACACACATTCACTTGCATGCACATATGTATTTGCAATAAATAAATAAATGAATAAATAAATTTGACGTGGAATACATTATGCACTCTATAAATAATTCATCGACTCTTTAGAGGGATTTAAATGAATGGAGAGAGATACATGTTAATGAAACTCTCCATATGGTTTAAAAAAACAGCTGGTGTCCTGAGTAAACTTCAGAAACCACAAAGAGTTTGTATAATAGATAAAGAAACGTGGGAAAATTATATTTATCATTTGTACACACACACACACACACACACACACACACACACACATACAGTACTGTTTTAGGCAGGTGTGAAAAAATGCTGTAAACAAAGAATGCTTTTCGAAAATGGAAGTGTTAATTATTTTCTTTCATCAATGAACGAAATGCAGTGAAAGAAGAAAAGAGAAATGGAAATCAAATCAATATTTTGTGTGAACACACTTTACCTTCAAAACAGCAACAATACTTCTAGGTGCACTTGTACACAGTGTTTATGAAGGAACTCGGCTGGTAGGTTGTTCCATCATGGAGAAGTAAACACAGATCTTCTTCTGTGGAGATGTAGACGTTCTCACATCCTTCTGTCTCTCTGGATCTCTTCTCACATCCTGTCTCTTCATGTAAATCCCACACACACTCCATGATGTTGAGATCAGGACTCTGTGGTGGTCGTAACATCACTTCCACTAATTCTACTTCTAAAGTTACTCTCACCAAATATTAATTTAATTTTTATTTTTTATTTTTTTCGCTCACTTTGCATTTTGTAAGCTGACAAAAATAAACAATCATTATTTATATTTCTGCAAAACTGTAGAAGTAAATAACACTTCAGTTCATAACAGTAAATCTCTTCATTATTCACCATGCACCTGTTAGTAGGTGGGATATTTTAGGCAACAATTAAAAATTTTGCCTTAATTTTGATGTCTTAGAAGCAGGAACAATGAGCAAGTGTGAGGTTTTGAGAGGGTCTGACGAGGGTCAAATTGTGATATTTAGAAGACAAGGTCAGAGCATCTCCAAAACTGCAGCCAAGGCTCACTGACGCACATGGGGAGCAAACACTAATACACACACGCGCACACAGAAACAAATATATGTATGTATATTTATATCTTTAGGGAGGGTGTAGCTCAGAGGTTTAAGGTGCTGGGCTACTAAAAGGAAGTTCGTAGTTCGAGCCAAGCTGCCACCCTTGGGTCCTTGAGCAAGGCCCTTAGCCCTCTGTGCCCCAGGGCCACTGTATCATGGCTGACCCTGCGCTCTGACCCCAACTTCCAAAACAAGCTGGGATATGCGAAGAAAAGAATTTCACTGTGCTGATATGATATATATATATATATATATATATATATATATATATATATATATATATATATATATATATATATATATATATATATATATATATAAACCATATAAAACACATGACACACACACGTCCCCCCCCCCCCCCACCCCCCCCCCCCACCCCCACCCCCCCCCACACACACACACACGTATTTAAAGACACGTTCCATGTCTTTTCTACTAAGAAGACATACAGTTCAATTGATTTGTAAAACAGCATTATTTTGAACAATAGATGCTGTCACAGAGCAGCGGGGATGAGATGCAAATTTAGATTTCTGGATGAGCCTGCCAGATGTGACATCAGCAAGAAAAATATGAGGAATGAAGAAGAAAACCTTTAGGGACTAGTCTTTTTCCCCCTCGTTTTTACTGACTGAAACGGCGTAATAAATTAAGAGGCGAAAGCATGCAATAACAAAAGTTTACCACCAGTTAGTGCTATTGTTCCTTATAACTTTTCTCTACATTAACACACACACACACACACACACACAAACACACACATACATACACACACATGTTCTCTCTTACGTGTGTAAAAAATTAGCTTTCAGTTTTACAACAAACTGTTAAATCGACATTTATTAACTCGTTAAATTAACTCAGCATTGGTTGCACCGAAACACAATATGCCACAAGACACACATGCAAAAAATACACACAAAAAAAATCCCCTACAGTGCATATTAAAGTGAGTGGAAAGCACGGGGTGTATCATGGTTTGGTTGCAATTAGCAGGTGTGAGCTTTATAGTTGCTATATGGCAATGCAGGGGCGGTGCCTTTATTTATTATCTCACCAGAGGACAGTGTCTGCGTGCATGTGTGTGTGTGTGTGTGTGTGTGTGTGTGTGTGTGTGTGTGTGTGTGTGTGTGATGATTGAAATCCACAGAGCAGAGGAAAGCCAAGGGAATAGAAATTATAATTAAAGTCAACGGGGGATGACAGGCCTTCTGCTTGCAGGAGTTAGAGGTCTTATTGGAGCCAGCAAAGCAGAATCATAATAATGCAGAGATCCACCTTAGCCGCCTGAGACGCTTAACAAGTCCTAATGAATAATGGAGGAGAGTATCCCACCACTCTCTCTCTCTCTCCCTCTCTCTCCCTCTCTCTCTCTCTCTCTCTCTCTCTCTCTCTCTCTCTCTCTCTCTCTTACACCCTCTTTCTCGCTCTCTGTCTCCATCTCTCTGGCTGGCTGCCCTTCAAAGTCTCAGAGGCCAGGTCATTCCATTTTCTTTTCCCAATGATTAACTGTACATTTATTTGACTGTCTAAGACTGCAAATGAAGTCAAAGCTGGATTTTTTTTTTTTACACTGAAAAGATTATGCAAATGAATTTTTGCAAATTCGGGTGTAATTGAATGAAAATGGCGGCCCTGTGGTGATGAACTGCGCTTAGTTTACCCTGTGATTTGATAATTACTGTTCCGGGCGCTGTGAGTGCTATGCTAACTTTGGAAAAGACACGTTTCAATAAAAGAAAGTGTAGCAACTACAGCATCCCAAACATGACCACGTCCTGATAAGTTCTAAAATGGAGATCAAGCTATGCTATGGACCCCTATACCTGCCTTTTTCTTTTTTAACCCCTTGTTAAATTATCTTTTTTTTATGAGGTAAATGTAAATCTTTAAACAACATTTAAAGATCGCTACTACATTTTGGGCAGATTTTTTTTTTGCTTAGTAAAATATATTCATAGATATATAGTGATATTCCTTGCTTTATACTGTAGCTTATGTGAATTCATGAATCTGATTGGTCATAAGGTATTATTTAGTTTTATATGACAATAGCTCAGATGGCCATAATTACAATCATAATATTGTTATTGTTAATTCTTATGCATAGGAATTTATGATGGCGTCAAAGCTAATGATAAACCGATTTATAAAAAGTTCATTCCTCGTTTATGGAAGGAGTCTCCAGTGTCAGCATAGAAAGGTCTTGAAAATTTATTTTTTTTTCTCTGTAACGTCACAGTAGTGTGTTTTTCAATTAATTTCATAAGGGTTCCAGTTATCAACAATGGTGTACATAAAATAAATAACCATTATTGCATGAAATGAAAAATTATTTGGTTTATAAACATCAAAAATCATTAAAAATATCCTGATAAATCTTGACATGTTGATGTGGTGTACGCGTAATAAAGCATTTCAGGATGTGCTGTTATAGGAAATAAATACAACCTTGTTGTAACATTAACTGACATAAATAATCTGTTGATTATTTGCCCTTAAGAGCACACCTCCATGAGTTTAATTCCTTACATATCTGTTGCTCATTATATATATATTCCTTAGCCTTTTTTAAAATAAGGAACACCAAAGAAAATGCATTTATTTGAAATAAAATGGAGTTTGTGTGAATAAGG
Organism: Kryptopterus vitreolus; assembly: GCA_030449085.1. Lineage (NCBI taxonomy): Eukaryota > Metazoa > Chordata > Actinopteri > Siluriformes > Siluridae > Kryptopterus > Kryptopterus vitreolus. The sequence continues at coordinate 15,250,861 of JACRUU010000028.1, forward strand.
CAGCATGCAATAAATTACAAAATGAATGCCAGCATATCTGAAGTAAACAAGGTCTCTGAAGGACATTTCACCCTGGCCATATTTTGCTTTCACCTGTGGGAAAAGGTTGGATACAAAAAAAAAAAAAAAAAAAAAAAACAAAAAACAAAAAAACAACATGAGCTCAGCCACTAAATGACAGCTAGAGCACCGCCAAAAAAAAAAGTCATGTTCACTTGTTACATTCCTTCCAAAATTCCGTACAGTTTCACAACAGAAGCCTATTATTCATCTACCTTCACTCCCACAAGCAACGCATTAGCTGACATGCAGCCATTTTTTTATTTTTTTATTTTTTACAAAAATTCACTAATCATAGAGGTTTCACATCGTCACGAATGAGAAAGGTGAGGTGCTAGCACACGGGGCTCCTTCCTTTCGTGAGCAGGCAGAGATTCATATACATGCATGTGAGATCATGCAGTGTATTCTACCTCAAAGATTAAAACAACGGCCCGTCATTGTACATTCCACCAGAGGGACGCATCTGAAGTGGGAGGAATGAGAAAGAGGAGGAGAGTGGAATATATTTCCATAAATTCAGCCGTGCCTTGTCTGCCTGCTTAGACCTCGGCTGGCTCGATGCTTGCCCTGGCCAGACCCTATCAGTGTGAAGGGCGATCTCATCCTTTCTGCATCTTTCCTCATCACAGCTTGATTAAATGGGCTTCAGATATGTTGGCTGAATACATAATGTGCAACCTCGCATATACCCCCCCCCCCCCCCCTCCACACACTCCACTCCACACACACACACACACACACACACACACACACACACCACACACACACACACACACATGTTCTCTTCTCTTCCCTTCTATCTAATGCTTTGTTCGAGATACGCCAATATCTCAATAAAACAAAGAGCACTACACATATAAAGCTGCAATCTAAGTATAAATATAAATCAGTCTAAATAGTTGACAGAGGACCATTTCATTGATGCGCCACTAACTCATTCATCATGCTGACTTTTTCTATGGAAGAAGGTAGAATAATTACCGAGCAAACCTTCTCCTGGTTTATTACATAAAATCTGCGAATTGCTGTGAAGACTTTATATTCAGCTGCGATGATGAATTATAATCTTTAGTTCAAATGATGGTAACTGACGACATGTACAATGTAGATGTCTTACAGTACATATATGTGAGTAATGCTTCTCTAATATTATTATATAATACATACATTTTTATATTTTTAAATCACAGTTATATATATATATATATATATATATATATATATATATATATATATATATATATATATATATATATATATATGGGTGTGTATGTGTGGTGTGTGTGTGGTGTGTGTGTGTGTGTGTGTGTGTATAAAATACCTATTAGTTTTTTTTGTATCATAAATTTGTTTATGCTGCTATTTACTCTTGTGATCTTGTGTGTGTAGGAGTGTGCGTGTGTGTGTTTTAAAATCACAGTTTATATAAAAGCATATTAATTATATACACACATATAATGATTACATTTATCTCTCTCTCTCTCTCTCTCTCAGCTCTCTCTCTCTCTCTCTCTCTCTCTCTCTCTCTCTCTCTATATATATATATATATCTATATATATATATATATATATATATATAAAATAGCTATTATTCGTTTTTTACGTAATAAATGATAATATAATATAGATATTTACTCATCTTCTTGTTGTGTGTGTAGGAGTGTGCGTGTGTGTATATATGTATAGATAGACAGACAGACACACAGACAGATAGACAGATGATAGATAGATAGATAGATAGATAGATAGATAGATAGATAGATATGCGTATATATATATATATATAATACTATATACCGTGCCCACCTATGCCCCCTATATGCCCCCTATATATATATATATATAGGGGGCACGGTGGCTTAGTGGTTAGCACGTTCGCCTCACACCGCCAGGATCCGGGTTCGATTCCCGTCTCGGGCCATGTGTGTGTGGAGTTTGCATGTTCTCCCCGTGCCTCAGGGGGTTTTTTTCTCCGGGTTCTCCGGTTTCCCCCCGGTCCAAAAACATGCATGGTAGGTTGATTGGCACCTTGGAAAATTGTCCCTAGTGTATGAATATGTGTGTGAATGTGTGTGCCCTGCGATGGGTTGGCATTCCATCCAGGGTGTATCCTGCCTTAATGCCCATAGATGCCTGAGATAGGCACAGGCTCCCCGTGACCCGAGGAAGATCGGATAAAGCGGTAGAAGATGAATGAATGAATGAATGAATGAAAAATAAAAAAAATATATATATATATATATATATATATATATATATATATATAATCTAATATGATTAAAGCTTGACTTTACAGTCCCATTAGTTCATTTCCATATGATCTTTCAATAGCAGCACACAGTTAATAGACTTTTGTTTATCATTCCCACTGCTTCTCACAGCAGGAGTCAGATGATTTCGCCAATAATCTCTAGAGACCCACAAGGAGACACAAGGAGAATGGCAGTGCATGCAAATAGACGAATGTATGACTAATTGAATGAATTGATTAAAAGGGCCAAATCAATGGCCTTACAGCCAGCAATGAAGATGAGGCACTCAATTTAACATGAACTTGCGAGAGTAAGCATTAACTGAGGAGCGCGGCACGTTGCACACTGGAGTGATGGTAAAAGAAAATGGCTGTGTCCTTATCCCCGGTTCTCCGCTTAATGGGGCAGCAGCTGCAGTTAGTTTGACGGGTGCATTATAAAAGTAGTTAAAAAAAATAATACTATTGGTTCCTAATGAGCTCCTTCATGATTATAAAGCCAAATGTTTTTACATCGTTTTTTTTTTTTTTTTTTTTTAAATAATGTTTTATTCTTCCGACACATTCAGAAATTTTTAGAATACCAAGACTCCTGAGAATGAGGACAATTATTTCAGTGGTCCCTGTCGAAAGTTCTATTGGTGTCGACCGTGGCTTAATGTGTTTGTGCCTTTGCTGCCTTAACTCTGTAGCTTTGTTGGTGAAGTGTATCGATTGGCCGTATTCTAGCATTAAACTCACTGAAGTACCTTGAAGAATCTACTTCTGTGTCCTCTAACACCAAACACAGAGGACACGCAAGGGAGAAAAGGAAAGAAAGACCTGAAGCTAATGTTCATCTAAGGGTGATGGATAAATAGATAGACGGATAGATAGAGAGAGAGAGAGAGAGAGAGAGAGAGAGAGATACATAAATTCAGTAGCACAATTGTGACCAGCTCCCCTTTTATAGCATGGCGAAACGCATGGCCTGTGAAATGCAATCGCCATGTTATATTCAAGGCACAATATATATTAATAACATCACATCCCTTTGTGGGTGAAACATAAGCATTTTTACATATGGAACAATTTCATAATTTTTTGTTTTAAAAAATAGAAATGCATGCACTGCGTGTGAAAATCAATGAATCATGTGAGAACGAAACACAAAATGACTCAGCTGTGGAAGCGCTTGAAACGAGAAAATAGGAAGACAAATCAAATTGGGAAATTAAAATCGCTCGCGCTACATTTCAAGAAGTCATGTGAAAATCAAAATCAATGCAAAATTATAATCCGACTTTTATTTTGTATATTCCTGTAAAAAAAACACATCCATGAAGATGCAGAAAAGTTTCCTTGTGCACTTGAATATAATTTGAGGAATTATCTTGAAGTATAGCATGTTAGCCAATCTCCAAATAGAATCAAGCACATGAGGGAAGCGACAGAATTTAATACTAACAGCTTTTAGGGTTGAATAATAAAATCAAAGCTTTCTGTGCGGTACAAGTAGAGCGAAAGAAGGAAAGTTCTAGTCTGCCCCTAGATGGGGTATTTAAGCTGTACTTGTATATCACTATAATGCAGGAACTTGCAGCATCTCTGTTGAAGGAGACTTTTGGAAAAAGAAAAAAAAGGCATGCCGGACGAGGTGAGGTATAAGCGGCTTGTCGGTCATCACTCCTGTAGTGATTTAAGACAGGCCAATAGGAGCCTTGGGAGGTGGCAGCCTTGTCAGTGACGGACTCGCTTACAGGCCCGGTGACCCTGTCCTCGCAACCCTACAGATCTAAAGATGTAGTGACACAGAGAGCTCACAGATAATTAAATATTGATTTTTGTTCCCCGCTCCTACATAAAATTGTCCTGAGCCTCCCAGTAGTAATTCTCATTTTAGGGAGAAAAGGGGAGGTGTGTGTGTGGGGGGGGAGGCTGGATACGAAAAAAGTGTGAATTGGCCAGTCAGGCCCTATTTTATGTACAGGTAGGACATTTGTACTGAAGTGTGGCTCAGTCCTCATGGCAGCAGATTCGAGCTGGGACACATCCAAAAAACCGGAGATGCCAAGACGAGCCGTTTGTTGCTCAGAAAGTTGGCAGCATCCGCGCAGTGCAGCTTTTGCCTATTAAAATTTCCACTATCTTTGGAAACGACTGAAAGTAAATGGAGCACGGCGACACATGCTCGCTGAGAAAGCGGGTTGATAGGTGTCAGTGGTTTGTTCAAACACACGAAGCCACTGTATGCCATCATAAGTGATAACTGTCAAAAAAAAGGGAGGCTGAGTTGACGCTCCAGTAATGTGTACTAATGTACAAATTCAGTCAAACATACCGTCATAATTAGAAAGTAATCCCATAATCAAAATTCCCAAACGGTGATTTTTAAAGTATATTACTGGCAACGGAGCAAAGCAAAAACCCTAAAGCCAAGCTTGTCTAAAATAATAAATAAATAAATAAATAAATAAAAAGGAAATATTAAAAAAAAAAAAAAAAAAAACATGCTGCAGTTTTGTAGCAATTACTTTACGCAGCATGACCGGGTGGGTGTTTTTTTTTCCCTCTCTCTCTCTCTCTCTCTCTCTCTCTCTTTTTCTAAAAGCTGAAGTCACCTGTGACAGTCACGGCATTAGACTAGATGTTTTAATGAGAGAATCAGAGCCTTTGACTCATCTTTACTTTCGCGTGGAAACTTTAACTGCCGTCTGCCCTAAGAGCTGCCTGAATATGGATGAGGCAAAAATTAGTTCAACAGAAGAGGCTGTCGCATTCATTAAGTTCCCCCTACCCTCAGAAACAGCATCATAATATTCATGCTGTTACCATGCAAATCAGGGATAATAAGATGCTGATTATGTTTTTTAATCACAGAGGGAGGAAGAGAGGAGGAAGGGGGAAGGTGAGTTGAATAAACAGCTCTCACTCTCTAACCCCCTCCTAAGCACCAGCCATAAACAAATAAAGTGTTTGTTGCGTTTGATAATTACAATATTTTATTTCCAAAAAAAAAAGCCCCCTCCATTCCTACATAAGGGTCATTCATATCAAGGTCATCACAGTATGTTGATATTTTATTATTAGTAGTAGTAGTATTACCGTTAGTAGTAGTATTAGCAATAGTAGTATTTTATTCCAATAACACATTCCAGTACACTGTTGGTAAACAGATAAATGGTAGCTAGCAGTTGAAATTGGGGAATTTTTGAGGAAGAAAAAAAAAAGGATTGGGGAAAATCCGGAAATACCTCAGTTCAGCATGCTCATGTGGCTAATAAACACTGGATACTGGTGGATATAAAAAAAAAAAAAGAAGAAAAAAAGACATGTCCAAGTGTAAAATGCTATGTTTTAACTAGGAAATATGAAATGAGTGACAAAGAAAAAAAAAGCTTTCTTTAAAAAAGAAAGTAGCAAGCGAAGTTCATTGAAATTGAAAAAAATTTAAAGCAAAAAAAAAAAAAACAACAAAAAAGTAAGCCATGATAGTGTAGACGTGTACTATCGTGGCTTTCTGTTTTTTTTTTTATGTAAATGACTTCCATGCCAAATTGTTTTCATTTTTAGGAACAGCTTTATGGTCATAAACAGATAATAACTGATAATAACCACAGCAGACTTTTCCTCATTTGTTCAAATGATCCGCCGTTTAAAAGCGCTTCGAGAGAGCCTAATTAAAAATTCTCAAGTAGACAATCCAAAAAAACTCAGGGTTTTTTTTTTTTTCACTTTATCACTCAAGATCGAAACACGTAACCCTGATGGAAGTGAGGGGAAAAACAGCATGTTTTATTGCCATGTTAGGACAGAATTACTCATGTGTTATTACTGGCTGTCGCAGTACTCACAGAAGCGGAGAGCAGATGGGCACTGCGTACGGGGAGCAGATATGGAAACAATTTCAATCTGAAATTTGGCAGCATTTAGCTCGCGCCCTGTGTTTTGCTTAACGGCAAAAAAAATAATAATAATAATAACAATCATTCGCTTCTTTGCTGGAGAATGTGTTTATTTATTGCGTCGGGAGAAAATAATCAATTTTCTCATTATCCTAACCTTGGAAAAATAGAGGTGATCTTGCCTAGTTTTTGAGTTCAAGGACTTTTCAGATCGCAGTTCTTATATTGAAATGATCGGTGTGCGAGCGACTTTCTGTTATAAACCCTTAATTACACGATTATTAAAAACATGGCGAGGCTTGGAGTGGCTAACTTTTGGCTCGATTCAAGCAGCCCCCCCCCCCCCCACCACAACCCCGGCTAATATAATACACCACATACGAACACATTTCTTTTTCTTTCTTCTTCTTCTTTTCTGCACATTCTCTCATGTGGCTGCTACTTTGGAGGTAGGCAGCTCCCACCAGAAACAAGCATCAGAATGCGGCCCCCGTACGCTCCCTTTCTCCCCCCACTCGAGCCGAGTGCGAACCGAGCAGCTGTGATGATTTCATTTACATACTAATAACCAACCGGGGCTCAGGCAACCGCCGAGTGTTTGACTTTTATTGTCACTTACATCTCCTGCAGTTCAGCAGGAGTGGAGGAGCCACGCATCAGTAATTAACTGTTTGGAGCCACGCGAGTGAAGGAGAGCCGGCGTCACCCAGCTCGGGGAGGGGAAGAAAAAAAAGAAAGAAAGAAAAAAAAAAAAAAAAAAAAAAACGTGGGTGCATTGGATGCTCTCGAGAAATCTGGAGTTCTTTCAATACTTGCGCACAATCTGTCTGTTTATGTCGAGCGTTACATTTGTCTTTGCTGAAGGCATGTGCCAATAATTCGTTATATGATATACCATCATATGGCTGGGGGTAGACAGCCTTTTTGGCCAGTGTTTTTTTTTTTTTTTTGCATCTCCAAGACAAAGCCTGGTCCGTTCAGAAGGCAGTCTAAGGACAGCTGTCTTCTTGTGTTGCTCAGTTTTGGACACAACTGAACCGATTGTCATGTGAATTTCTTTCGATATAACGGAGCAATACTAAAACGCACGTTGCGTACATGCTCATACTCAGACAAAAGTCAATTCTCGACATTTCTTTTCTGGCCATTAGCAAATCGCTTTGCTTGTATTTGTTTGTAGGTTTCCGAAGCGTCGTTCGAGGTTTGGGAAATCTATAGATAAATGTACTGTTTTATTCTTTTCCCCAAGGCATAAGCTGTGATCTCACAATGTCTTTCTTTCACACCGAGTCCTGCATTTTGCAAAAAAAAAAGTCCTTTTTTTTTTTCTTTTTACAACCGTCATTGTCTGACACGTGCAAGACCTTCACGGACCTGCCCATCAGAAGTAGCACATGGCAACCATTAGGGTAACTCTATACTGCCAATGGCTGCCTCATATGGCACTTTGATCACTTAAAATGCTTTTTAAGGAAGCAGGGGCCAGTTTTTGAAAACCCAAAATCTCTTTATTCCTTCCAACTCGTCTTGGAATTTTAATTCAATCCTTTCTGGGGTTTTTTTTTAAAGAGAGATTTTTCAAACTGGAATTAGTTTTGTGTACTGGGGAGTGGGGGGTGAGGGGTGGCATCTACATCACTGAGTGGAGCAGTGAGGGGAAAAGGTGGAGGTGAAATTCGACTCCAGCTCCTTGTGTTTGGACTGGCTGAGCTTGCCTATGTGGAAAAAAAACACACATGTTTAATATTTTCACTGGTGTGTTTCACACAAATCCGTGCACTTTTAATTCAAAACACACCACGGAACAAATTCTGTCCTTTTAAAATTGCTGTTTTTTGTTTTTAACATATTTTTTTTGTGGAATTAACTTTTAATTAGTTGTGTTGACTGTTAATTGATATTACACACACACAAAAAAAAAACCTGACAGAACAGGGTTGCAGCTGTATGGAAAATAACACCAATTTATTATAGAGTCAAGGATGTCAAACATTTATCAAACAGAGAATAATTGAGGATGTTTTATACAAACTGGGGATTAAAAAAAAGTCTCTTCCATATTAGGAATATTTTTATTTCTATTTCTATTTAGTTCTATTTATTTTGGTAATGGGATATAAAATCAAATCCAATCAAATAGCAAGCTGGAACAAGACAATGTCAAAGAATACATCGAATAGTTCAGATCACAAACACAGTATTTTATTTTATTTTATTTATTATTTTATTATTATATTTATTATTTTATTATTTTACCTAGATTTCAAGGTTTTGAAAACAAAAATAAAGTGTGTAATTTTTTCACTATATGTGTTTATTGCATAGAGCTGTGTGATGTTGGAAAGCCATCACACACACACACACACACACACACACACACACACACCCACACACAAAGCATAATTAAATATTATAAAGCATCAAGTGTCAAATGCTACAAATGCTTATTTTACTAAGAAAATAAAACCTTACATTTAAAAAAAATAATGCACCATCTCCAAATCATTTTTTTCTTTCATCTTTTTTTAAAGAAGATGATTCCCAGTACTTTCTCTGTGATTTTATTAACAATAATTGCACATCTTAACTATCTGCGGCTTGCCTAACAATCAATAACTTCTTTGACCTTTAACCAAAACCGATTCCGCGTATAAAGCACTTCACCCAGCACACTGCAACCAAATCAAGCAGAAGCGCTTGTCAATAACCTGGAAATGTGCTTCCTTCTCACGGCCACTCAGAAATATGTCATTATCACCACCTGAATATAGACATAAACTAAATGATGTTAAGTCATTCTCAAAGTGGTCCAGGTAGTTCAAATGTAACTACATTTACATTTACAGCATTTAGCAGACGCCATTGTCCGTACACATAGTGCTTTAAGTCTCGATCTAATAATAACTTAATCCTGGTATGAATGATTACAAACTTATACAAACAAGCATTGACTCAGTTGAGGATGTTTTTTTTTAACTATTACAGGTAAGTCATGTGATAATAGGAAACAATTGTTATATACTTGCTCTTTGGGGGTGCAATAAAAGCAGTTGCACACTGAGTAAATGCACATGCTTTTATTGCCCCCCATCAACAAGTATATATTCATTAAAGAAGTTATTTAAATACAAAAAGAACGAATTCGAAAATTGCTGTAAAACTGTGTTTCAAGTTTTTGTCTCAAACCTATAAAATGGTGAGAAAGTGCTCTGTTAGTCTTCTTACCTTTTTTTTCCCCCATACAGAACATACAGAATGTTTAGTCATGTGACAGGCATGAATGGTTGTAGCTTCATTCATAGGTGACTACACCCAATTTGCTGAGCTGTGTTGTAGCAGCTAGTTTTGCGTACGCGTGGGAGCGCCGAGCGGTTCAGTGTCTGATGTGCATTTGCAATAGAAACACCTGTGGAAAATTTCCTATGGGGAAGTATTTTGTCTGGGCCTAGCAGTGTGTAAAAGTCGCCTATATCTTTTTTATAACGTGTTGTTGTTGTTTTTCCTCCTTCTTTTCGAATATTATAAATAGATTTGAAATCATATATAGCATTTTTTTGGACATTGTTAAACCCCCATATTGCAGTGTGAGATTTTTTTTTTTTAAATAACTTAATAATTGCTAGAGCATGTTGGAATTACAGAGTACATAAATGGAAGACAGATGAATATTAATGAACTCCACTGGCTGTGCATGTCAGTTTGAAGACAAAGGAAGCAGCGCACAACAATGTGGACTGAAAATAAAAAAAGGAAGAAGAAGGAAGAAGAAGAAAAAAAAACCCATAGCAGCTCATAGCTGAAACAAAAAGGCGAGCGATAGAGAAATGAATGGAGCCGAGGCAGGCAGGCAGGAGAGAGGAGAGGCGTCTGGGAGAGTCTATTAGTATTCATGTGGTGTGCGGCTCGGGAAAGGATTAATGTACTCTGATGCCTAATATTCTGGAGAACAATTAATTTGCCCCCAGTTTTGTCACGCTTGAAATGTAAGTGCTAGAACCGATCGATGCTCGCAGCTACTAATATGATCACTGCAGGGCCGCCTCAGCCCAAGCCAAGAGTCTCCAATTTCATCATCATTTTCTCTGCTGGCTCCTGTGACACAGCCGGCACAGGTTCCACACACATTCCTTGTCAAGAATGCCTCACATACAGGCTCTGACACACACACACACACACACACACACACACACACACACGCACGCACGCACGCACGCACACACGCGCAGTTAAGCCAGGGCACTTTTGGCAACAACAGGGGGCGTAGGTGTAACAGCTTGCTGTTGAATTATAAGAGAGCTTTGCACTAGAGCTGCTGGTGTCTCCAACAGAGAGGGACAAGGGCTCTTCATGAGTGCTACATGTGGAACCCATAGCTGGAAGTCAAGCAGCTCTCAGCATGGGGCATTGGGAAGGAGGTTACTGTGGGGAATCAAAAAAAAAAAAAAACAATCCCATATGTTGCCCCCCCCCCCCTCCGTACCCTCACCCGACATCATCATTTCTGATAAAGCCTTTAGAATTTCGCCTGGCAGCAGAACCACACTAGTCAAATTTTGATATGATATAGAATGAGAGAATTATTGGTAATTAAATCTTAATATCGATCCATTTTGTAAAAGTCTACATGCTTTAAAAAAAAATTACATAGATCCCATTCATCACTTCTCTAACAGTGGATATTTTTACTGGACACTCCATTTTGATCTTCAAATTCTTGGTTCCTCGTAAAAACAGATGTAAATGGGAAAGGGGGGGGGGGTTGCAAGAATCAACACACAAAAGTGGCAAGACATATAAATGTTCCACCGTTCCGAGTTCCGTGGTCAATCTAAACTTTGAGCACACACAGACACACACACACACACTAATTCTCCTGCTGACTCTGACAACACACCCCTCATTTCCATTTTTTTTCTACAAGGTCATGACCTGAAGGTGTGTAGGGACTGTGGTGTCAGTGAATCAATAATTTGCTATGGTGAAATAAAAAGGCACTTTGTTTGAAGAAGAAATACTCATGGAACAGGTTACTAAAGGACCCTGGTATGATTATTATGATCATAATATATATATATATATAGTATATATATATATATATATATGATATATATATATATATATATACTAGTGTATGTTAATCAATTATTAATCAATTATCACACATGCACACACACACACACACACACACATATATATATATATATACATAAAGGTTTTTAATGTATGTCTTTTTGCAGATTTAAAAAAACCGATGACATTAAATAATATACTATATTTGGAATAACTAGCAGAAAAGAATTTTAGGGGAGTCTGTAAAATAATTTTTTAATAACTTACACTAACTGCAGAACATTTTATTCTCATATTGTGTGGTCTCTAGAGTGCAATATATTTATAATCAACTAGTCACAGAAAGCTTTAAGAGTATAAGCTTCTTGCTCCTGATGGAATCCTCGATTTAAGGTGCCGCGTGGGCGTTTCATTCCCTTGAATGTGGAGTAAATCTGGTGATGGTAGACGTGGTGGAGGGGAGATTGTTGTAAATAAAGATTTCAGAAGGGGTTGGGAGGGTGTTGTCAGATCGTGGGTCTGTCTGGCGGTCCGCTTCTCCCACTTGCTGGCCCGCCTCCAGACTTTGTTGCATAAGTACCAGGAAGGACATGATGTAAGTTTGTTCATGAGAGAGGATCTTTATTTATACGCTAGTAATTTCCACGCAGATAACAATTGGGCAGGGCTTTCTGCGCAGCCCACTTTGTGTTAAATGTCTTTTAATAAAATGGAATTCAGCGTTAGGCTGGAAAATTTTTTTTTTCCCCATTCATGGTTCTATTTGTCTATTTGGCACATGGCCAGGCTACATTTTTTTTTTTCCCCCAACAACCTGAACACCAAACATTATAACATGTTTGGAAGGAACTTCACTGGCTGTTGGTAATCCTGTAGAAAAACTCTTCTCAACAAATGTCTGGCAGCAAATAACCAGGGAGACTTCAGCTGCAGTTTAAGTACTGGATCTACCTGTCTTGTGTTGTAAAAGCATGAAGAATTTAACAGAAGGCATTTACTAGTACGAGGTCATTTTTAAAAATGCACATGGTTTCGATTAGCCGGCCGAAGAAGATAACACTATAAAAGTTGAGCAGCTGAGTTGTTTGGAATTCCCCCGGTGTGTGTTTCGAGTTCTCCAACACACCTGATTCGCCTCGTGAAAAGTTCAGTAATCGGTAAAGGAATCGTGTGCAGTGAACTAGAGCGGGAGAAAATATGGAGCTGTGACAGTCCAAGACAAGACATAAGCACACCTGCTGCAGAATTATGTTACACGAGCTTAAGCCAGAGAGTCGCTACAAAAAACCAGGAGGGAAAAAAAAAAGATGGGAATTACATTTTACATTCCTGTACATCATAGAGTGTCATGCAATCATAAATATCTATGGTTTACTTCCTGAAATCCAGCAAAACCCAAAATAATTACTTGAGCCATGTAGGAACCCATACTTACAGAGAAATACAGAGATTTATATTAGAATGTATTTTTTAAAAAAGGAAAATATGGAAAATATATTACTGGAGACTGAAGAATATGAAGAGAGCTGTTTATTCTCACACAAAGAAAACCATTTGGGTAAAGTCTGGAACAACTTTGTTTATTTAAATATATATTTGTTTTCACTAAGTGATGAATCAGTGTTAGAAAAGTGTACCAACCCTTGTGTTGGTAGAGCGAGTGTGGAGTGTGTGTGTGTGTGTGTGTGTGTGTGTGTGTGTGTGTGTGTGTGTGTGTGTGTGTGTGTGTGTGTGTGTGTGTGTGTGTGTGTGTGCGTTGTCAAAACTATTAGTACTTTCCAGCCTGTCAAAAATGCATGACAGCTTGCAGTAAACATAACAAATTACATACACTAAGTATATTTAGACCTCTTTATAGGTCAGACAGATAATTGAGATCATGGTCACTTAAAGCAGCTAATGAGATTTGCATGAAATGAGCTCCTGTAAGTATCTCAGAGCTGTCTGTGTGAATGTGGATGAGGTAGAGAAAGCCCTCAGGCCTTAACAAAACCCTCCAGATTCAAACTAAAAGGATCTTGTCTCCTGCAAAAAAAAAAAAAAAAAAAAAAAAGGACAAGCTACATCTTGAACACTCTGCTGCCTGGACAAAAATAAATGTTTGCAAAGTATTCCATAGCATCCAGCCAAGTATGTTTGTTAAAACTGCAAGCACAGCAAAAAACACAGCAAAACAAAGAAAAAACACAAAAAATCTTGTCCAGACAACCATTAAAAAGCACCGAGCACAGAGCTTTTACCAGTGTTGAGTAGAATTAGATTCCGTTTTAATTCCGTCTATTTGTACGTATATGTTCGTTTCAGTCAATGTGAATCTGTGTAAAAAATTTTTTTCAAATTCCTCTTTTTCGTGATTGCATAGCGATTTATAATTGCTTGCACATGTGGGCCATTTCCAATGGTCGAGATGAAATCACAGCTTGGAAAAGAGAAAGAGAGAGAGAGAGAGAGAGAGAGAGAGAGACGAGGGAAGCTGAGTTCCCCCACATTCCTCTGTTCCCCTCTCGACAGCATCTTGAGAGGTCAAGGGTCACCGTGGGGAGATCAACACGATCAGACACAGGAGTATTGTTTCAAAAAAAAAAAAAAAAGCGGGAGACATTAGACGGGGCCCGCGCTACGATTTCTGCCAGATCAAAAAGCTCGCGTTAAGTTGCCGAAAATTCCTGCCTGCCTCAGATTCACCATTTTAACCTCCTAAGCAATCAGGCATTTTACCACGAACCATTTGGCTATAATCAATCCCCGAGTCCTGTCTTGCAAGTCCATCTCGACTTTGAAACAGGATTATACCCTAAATAGCCCCCCCCCCCTGTTCTGTACAACGAAGAAGCAGAAAAGTGCTTTTAATCTTCTGAAATTCTATATGCCACCTTTATAGAGCATTTCCCGACTAAAAACTATTTTAGATAATGATTTCTAATATAATGTCATTACTGGGGTGTTGCACAGAGATAAACACTTTCAATTGAAATTCACTCTGATTTTTAAAATAAATAAATAAATAAATAAATAAATAAATCTAGCCTTGTGAATTAGCTTGTGGATTAGCTACTTCTGTTTTACATTCAATTAAAAGTGAAAAAAAATTTTTTTTTTAGGATTTAATTAACATATTAAAATAACACATTTAAAAAGAAGTATTTTTTCATTTGTTTGTTTGTTTGTTTTAGCCGATTAACAGGACACCAGTCTAAGCATTCGTTTACATAACAGGTATGCTACATGCTACATGCTATAGCTTTTCAATCCGACGTTGTTCCTCTCGAAATCAAACTCCCCAAAGGAGCAATGTGGCTTTTTTTTTGACACTAGGAGAAATAAACTATATTTTTGACATGTTAAAAAGGAAATCATATTATGTTAGTTGTTGATGTGCATATACAGTATTCTCCTAATTAAGCTGTGAGTTAATTAAGCATTCCCTTTAATACATTTAGCTTCAATTTCTAGCTACAATTCCTGTCCTTTTGCTCATTTTTTTCTCCCTTGCTTGTATTTAAACCTGAAAGCAATTAGTTTTGAAATTGTAACCCTTCCTCTCTACGTGTTTATTCAGTCAATCAGCAACACGGCGAAGAAGTGGAGGAGGGGTGTGGAAAAAAAAGCATATATCTGTCTTTGGCAGTCTGTCTGTGCTTGTATATAGTACGTTTTTGGGGGAAGGGGGGGGGGGGCAGACAGAATGTAGCTCAGTGCCCTGGGAAAACTGAGTATAAAAAGTGAGTATAATTAAGCCGACAGTTTCATATCATTTTTTGTAAGTGTAGATATGTTCGTGATCTAAAGCGCACGAGGTGTGGAACAAAATGTCCGGTATCGAAAGAATACAAAAAAAACCCAATCACGGTCACGGCTTTGATTAACAAGTCTTTCTCTCTGTATAGACATTAAGATGTATTTTTCTTTCTTCCATGCCCCGTTGTGCAGAACCCTGCTGTGTTGCTCCTCTCTCCATTTCCGCAGTACTATTGATCCAGCCTCCACAAGCCCGGGAATGGAAGTGCAGGACTGATGGTGGACACACTCGGAGTGTTTAACATCGCCCTTACTGACCTACTGACGCTATAAGACCTGTAAGATCCACCAAGCATGTGCAAAAGTCACGGGAGACATCGTGTGAGATTTATTCTCGACACAAATTTCATTGAATTAGCACGTGTATACGTGACAAAAAAAAAAAAAAAACGACGCAAAGGCTTTCCTTTGACTTCTTCTTCAGGATCTACACTGCAGCAACATATGGATTGCTTGTTCAAGGTAAATCAATTCACTTCGATTAAAGAGTATACTGAAGAGAAATGTTTTAGAAAAGGGGGGGAAAAAAAGCATACGTACTGTGCATCATCTGCCGCCTCCAGCACAATTTGACAAAAACGGGTTAAAAATAGTCTCACACACACACACACACCCTTCACCCCCCCCCCACACCTCCCCGAAATCCTCACTCCCCTGTTACATCCAGCCTCTTTGACAGCTACCTTTCAATCCTGTAATCGAGGGGTAAGTAGCAATTTTCATTCTGCTCCACCATTCACAGTGCACGCTAATGAAAGGCAGAGGCTTGTAGGAATGGGCTCAAATGGGCTGATAGACAAGGCCTCTCCATTCTATTACGGAGGATGGCTTCTTATCTCTGGCGCACAGCGATGCTCTTCCCAATCCATTTGTCACCAGATTTACCCTTTAAACCATCGCCAACCGACCCCCCCTCAAGTTCGCAATTCAGGCTAGACCCCGATCCTAAGCGAAACGTCTCGCCAATCGCCCTGTGACGTCTTCATCGCGACATTGCAATCTGGGCATGAATTCATTAATGACCTCGGTAGCAAAGGACCTGACGACGATGACCAGGAGGAATAATAGTGAGTAATGAATATTATGGTAACACACAATCATTTAGTACTGATAATTTTTGCTTATTGGTATTTTATTATCAGACAAATATTGAGAAAATAGTATTGGAGAAATTTCCTTTCAGCATCCTGGTGGAACTTTTAACCTGGTGGCAGTTTTAGACTAAATGCTACACATTTTCATTGCACGTGTTTCCAAGACATTTTTATTCGGAGGAGTCAGCGTTGTGCAGAGTGGACATTTTGACAGCTGGTATCTGATGATGAACAAAATGGATTAGGCTTTTTCCATTTTTTTTTGTTTTTCCAGACATTCTCAGTGTGAGAAAATCAGACTTAGCTTCCAGAGCTTCAGGCAGAATGACCACTGTGGTGTGTTTTTTTTTTTTTCAACTGGCTCCTTATTTAGCAAGTATGATATATATTTTTTTATTATTAGAGAAAGGTAGCCTGCTTATTAAATATTAATTGTTTCTTAAAGTTGTTCCTGGCAGCAATCCTCATTTTCATCGTCTAAATTCTTGTACTGAAACGTTATGTATTTTATATATTTGTATAAAAAGTGATGCAGAGAGAATCCACAACAGACAACGAGCGAAAACTCCAGTGAAAAGGAAAAAAAAAAGGCACTCTGATGAATACCAAATGCACAAGTAAAAAAAACATGCCTTTAATTAGAGAATGACCGAAGGCTGAGATGAGACACAGTTCAACAACACAGAACAGTCCGACACAGTTCATTTTTAATGGAGTGCACTTTTGTCTGCAATAAAATATTACAGGGATGAACAGCCTAGAACTTTTTTTTTCTAAGAAATGGAGAATTCTTTTCCATGGATGGAGGCCTGTGGATTTTTCTGCTATTGGAACTATTTTCTCATCTTTTACCCCACTGGCCCCATGAGAAGTGATGGAGAGGGGCCTCGTCTAGCTCGGGCCTCAGCTTACAACAGTGTTACCAAGGAACGGAGCTGGAGCTCGCTCAAGTTCCACTAAACTCTGCAGAGCACTGAAAAAAAATGCCTCACTGTTTCCTTTGGCAGCACAGGGCCCTTTTTTTCTATTATTCCCAGTGTGTGTATGTGTGTGTGTGAAATAGGGAGAAAGAGAGAGCGAGGGAGAGAGAGAGAAAGCTGTCTCCTGACCTGGGGAGGGGGAAAGTAAAGGTCGCTCTGCTTTTCTACCCATTCCTCTGCTAGACTTTTGGAAAAAAAACAGGTCTCCAGCATTCACCCAGCCCCCCTCAAGGTATACAGCTTTACAAACTTAGACCTGTTCTCTCCGAGGATTAACGGCTGAGGCAACTCAAACCATGTGTCTTTTTTTTTTTTTTTTTTGCTCTGTTTTCCTCTCAGAATCTGGCTTATGAATGCACAATGCCAAAAAAAAAAGAAGTCCTAATTGCATTCATAATCTGCTTTCCGTGAACGTTAAAATGTAGGGTGCAGGCAGTTTTTTTTCCACTATGTTGTTTAAATCAATTATTTTTTATGGACAGTTGTGAGGTTGATTAGCTAAGTTATTCAGGGGGGGGAAGAAAAAGATAAAAATTGTTTTCCTAGTGATTGTCAAGGTAGGAAAAAAAAGAAAGAGAGAGAGAAAAAAACTCTCACTTGTGTATCTGTGAAGAAATACGTGAGAGGCAATAACTGCAGAGGGTTTTTTTTCTCTTTTTTTCTCCCCTTGAACCTCTAGATGTGTTCCTCCCTTCTTCTCTCCCTCTCTCCTCCCTCTTTCCCCACCTCTCCTCTCTCTCTCTCTCTCTCTCTTCACCTCTCCTCCTGTGCCTGACTGCTGCTTAACTCAGCTCCGTGCTCACAGCACAGCCAGGCAACGAGAGCAGACAATTATCCTCAATATCTGTCACTCACATGACAAGCACTGCGTCTCCCCGCCACGCTTCAACAGATGCAGGTGGGAGAACAAAGAGGCAAAGGCTCCTGCTTTTACCAACCTTCCTCCTCACTCGTTCTCTCTCTCTCTCACTCACTCTCTCTCACTCTCCCTTTCTCTGTTTCTCCTCTCTCCAACTCTCCTTTTTCCTGTCTTCTCCCCATTTCCTCTATCCATGTCTGTGTCCTTCTCTCTACGTTGTTCTCTCTCTCTCTCTCTCTCACCCTCTTTCTTCCTCTCTCCCTCCTCCTCTCTTTCTGTCTTGTCGTGTGCCTGCTATCTCCTTCCTCATTACCTGGCCCATTTGCATGCAAGCTGTCAAAAGGAAACAAAAATGAAGAAAGAAACAAAAAAGCGAAAAAAAAAACGAGGTAAACAATGTGTGGGTGTCCATGTGTGCCTGCATATGTGTGTGTGTGTGTGTGTGTGTGTGTGTGTGTGTGTGTGTGTGTGTGTGAGTAAGACAGACAACACGAATCTATTTACACTAACCATCACCTTCTAATGCAGCCACATCAGTGCAGGAATTATCCACACTCTTCCGATTCACCCTGCACACCGGAAAAATCGATCCCTGCACTCGCCGGTCCTGAGGATAAAACTCATCACAACCGAGTGTTTCACAAACTTCTCTTCTGGATATGATTATTACAGATGAGCAGAGTCTCGGTACACAAACAAGCTTCGAGATCTCCACTGGGGCCGGCGCAATAGACAATGCTCTAATGAGCCTTTATTCATTAATGGCGGCTTTTGTTCCTGTAAACAGCATGAATATTTAAGGCAGCCCGAGATTCCCTCCTGGCTAATGAATGCGTCTAAGCCCGAGCATCAGACTCTCGGGGGAGCTGGGCCACTGGGGCCGGTTGCTAAGCGCTCAACCACCGCTCGGGTTTTTCATGAGGAATGCTGTTCTGCGCCACCGGTCTGCTCTGACACACACACACACACACACACACGCTCATACGACTACACACACGTGCACGTAGAACACTGACAGTACACCCCTGGTGGCATTGTTTCAGAGGGAAGGTAGAGATGAGATCATACGCATGTAAGATCACACACACACACCCCCACACACACACACATCACCTGTTATTGCTTTGATCTGCACTAACACTTTTTTTTTTGTGGAACACAAGGCATTTGATGGTGCAGATTAGCAGCTTTAAACCATTCCACTATATAATATGATTTACAGAACCAAATCTAAGCTGCACGTCTTGTACTTCTCTACAATGTTCTCTCTGTGATTCTTCATTCGGGCCGCCTTTCGTTAATCTTTGTTCTGAATTTGGGCCGATAAAACGTTGAACTATTCAGAACTGCATTTTGCAAACTCTCTGGTAATAAAATTAGATTAACAAGGCAAAGACACAAGTCATGACTTAAGAGCGTGCAAGTTATATATATATAATTTATATATATATATATATATATATATATATATATATATATATTATATATATTGGTTTCCTCCGGTCCAAAAACATGCACGGTAGGTTGATTGGCACCTTGGAAAATTGTCCCTAGTGTATGAATGTGTGCTTGAGTGTGAGTATGTGTGTGTGTGCCCTGCGATGGGTTGATATTCCATCCAGGGTGTGTCCTGCCTTAATGCCCATAGACGCCTGAGATAGGCACAGACTCCCCGTGACCCGAGGGAAGATCGGATAAAGGGGTAGAAGATGAATGAATGAATATATATATTTATTTAATTATCTGGTAACAGAATTGCATATTCAAAGTAATTTTGGCACTTAATATGACATTAATTCTGGGTAAAAAAAAAAATTCCAATGAAAAAAAATACAAAAATAAATCAGGAATTACTTTCCTCTTCCCGTTATTGTTGTTGGGAAATTTGTGCTATGGTGAGGAACAGCCGGTTACAGTTCATGTAAGGCTAAAAGGCTGAATTCTCACGAGCAATTATTAATGAATCTTGGTGTTTAAAATATGTTAAATATGATTCATAGACCAACACAATGAGATTGTATTCGAAATATAAGGGGCGAACGTCAGTATATAGATATAATGGGCTTATGAAACGCATTGTTAAGAGGACGTTACACGAAATGCATATTATAAATGTGATATGAGAGCAACATATCCCAATCACAGAGTTATTGCATTAATCCTGGTCAGATTTAACAGCTTCAAATAAATGTTACATTTCAGTCAGGACCAGTAGCTTTATATCATGTGTTTTTTCACTTAGGTGATGAAATAAGATGAGTCCCAGTTCATACGCTCATAAACAAACCCAGTCTCCCAACAAGTAATTGGTCCACGGGGAACTGTTATCTTCTTCAAGAGTAGCCCTAATCTCAGTACCAAATGCCTCGAGTTCTTCTGGTTCCGTGTAGTTACAGGAATTTTATTTTCGGATAGATCAGTGCAATATGATTGAGAGGCGACCCAGAGCTTGACTGCAATCACATGACTCTTAGTCCTGTCTAAACCACACCAATAATCCATCCATACAAATCAGGAAGGAAGGGCAAGTGTTAGCAAGTTTTGAGTGTTTACAATCTTACACATTTCAAATGGACTTTGTATGAGTACTCTATATGTCTTAGATACACTACAGGGCCAGAGTTATGTGGAGATGACGATGTAATGTGTAAAAAAACATGAGCGTTCGTATCGATTTGTTCTTCCTTTGCTACTATAACAGCCGTCTGGGAAGGGTTTCCTCTCATTTTTTTCAGACTACGGTTGTGGGGATTTGTGCTCGTTCAGCCACAAAGCAGCAAAGGTTGGGCTGACAAGGCCTGGCGCAAAGTTATTGTTCCAGTTCATCTAAAAGGTGTGCAGTGGGGGTTGAGGGTCAGGACTCTGCGCTAGACAATCGAATTCTTCCACTTCCGACTTCATAAGCCATGTCTTTATGCACAGAGGCTGGGGTTTGGACCTCCTCGTTCCTGCGAAAGGAAGTCAAAATTCAACAATATATAAAGACTTTTTATACATATTTTTGACCATATAGTGTAGATTGTATTGACTTGAACTCGGTGAACCTTAAAGCTTGCTTGGTGACACGGGGCCTTTGCGCTTGTTTAAATGTATAATTTCAGAGGATATATTTTTTATTTTTTTTTATCAACACTTTTACACACTGCATAAAAATCTATCTATCTATCTATCTATCTATCTATCTATCTATCTATCTATCTATCTATATATATATATATATAGATAGAGGTTATACATTATGTAATAGGTTATACATTACAAATGATCCTATTCACAATGTAATAATTAGTGTAACTTTTCAATGACTTTATAAAAGCAATGTAACCGATTACATTTGATTATTTTTTGATTACTTTCAAGTTTCTATTGTATATAAACAAAATAATTTCCAAACATTTATAACATTACAGTAAACCTTACATTAGTAACTCAACTCTTGTTTACTGTTAGAATTTCAAAATCTCTCGTCACTTGAATTAAGATTATTTTCATTTAATTTTTAAGCACAGTTACAACAAAGCCAGACTTCATAACATAAAAAGTATGTAATACTGTTTTAGAAATCAAAGCTTTGCATTTGCTATGATGGGACGCAATGTGATAGAAATGGCAAGTAACATGGCGGAGACGGGAATCAAACCCCCAACCCTGGAGGAGTGAGGCAAACGAGCTAACCACTAAACCACAGTGCCCCAAACGGATTGCAACATATTATTATTATTATTATTATTATTATTATTATTATTATTATTATTATTATTATTATTCTTCAATATATTCTAGTTTTTTAAAGAAATTGTTGAGATGTAACCCTATATATATATATATATATATATATATATATATATATATATATATATATATATATATATATATATATATATATAAACTTTCGAAGGTCTGCATGGCAACAACTAGTGCACTGCAGAGCCACTAACCCAAATGCTGCCGGATCCCTGTTTGAATCCCCACCTCATTTTTTAATCATGCACTGTGGCTGTGCTTCACGAGGCAAAAATGGTCAACATCCCTCAATAAGTACAACTGATTGGTGGCTCATTGTATCCTGGCGACGCATCATCTGAATCCGCGGCTAGAGGAGAGTGCATCATATCCTGCCTCCAGCGCCCTGCTAGCTGTTGTCAGTTACTGCCAATTTAATGGCGCGTTAAACATACCGTTGCCAACGAGGCTCGTGCTGCCACCTCTTTCCTTTTTTAACAGCCGAGCAGCCATTAGCGGATCCACAGGTCATGTTGCACTCTGGTTAACTGGTCTGACGAGATTAAAAGCCTCTGTTCATTTTAATAGTCAGTCGTTTGCCCACTGATGGTTATCGCACAGGTTACAGCTTTGTGGGGAAATCTAGAATCAGTTATAAAGATTTTATGGATGAACTGGGACAAGAGGGGAGGGGGTGGGGGGGTGCAGGGGGTAACCATGAAATGTTTTCTAAATGGGGAAGCTGTTGCCGCTTAAACAGCTATATATATTTATAGTTAACTGTTCTGAAAAGCGGCGTGGTAATTACGTTAGTTAATTTAATGACTCAGTTGTTGACTCAGGTGAGTCGCAGACTGGCTGAAATGACTCTTGAACACACTGGCGCCCCTCAGGGCCTGTATTGGGTTTCTCGCATCTGTTTTGGCAGTGCATGTGACTGGTGGAGGGGTCATATATGGACTGGAGCAGGAATGGTAATGGACACACACACACACACACACACACACACACACACACACACATTCACAGTAAAACTATGTCAAATGCAATTGCTGCGACAGATACCTCTCCCTTCCCCCTTTTGGGTTTCCTTCTGCAAGTCTGTTCTTCACGACGACATGGCGAACTCTAAACAGCGTTAGATTAAAAAAAAAGAAGAAGAAGAATCTCCCCCGTAAAATGTAAATGCCTGTTGAATAGAAATATATTATAGAGCTCAGAGCGCATCATCGCCGTTGACAGACAAGATTTGTGATCTGAATGATGGCATCCTGCAGTATATCAGAGCAGCTTGGCCATCACCACTCAGCATGTGGGAATTTACACCAGTAACTTACAAACCCGCTTGTTTGGAGCAGACACTCCATTTTTACCCCACATTCCGTTCATGCACGGAAAAATAATGCACCACAGTGTCCCCGGTTGTCATATTCCCATGGGACTGCAACATATAAAATGTGAATAATGTGCACTTCATGGCAATCAGTGAGATGCACACACACACAAACACACACACACACACACACACACACACACACACACACACACGAACACTGAGTCCATGCTTCCCCAGTTGCCAATCCGTTACTCTGTCAGACAGCGAACGTAAACAAATTGTCTAACTGCAATGAAAACACACTCCCCTAGTCCATGTGCCTGTGGGAGACAAGCGTCTCTTTCCCTCGTCTGTTCCGCTGTGGGAACCAGAACGTCACTCACATAAAATTGCCGGACATTATAAGCCCTCGACTTGATTATAGTTACCAGCTTCACAATACAAAAAAAAATATATCAGACTCTTAGGGAACATCAGTCAGAGTAAGAAGTATGTTTACGATTGGGGTTGAAAAGATGTACAAAAGACACCGAAAACCTTCTTTTTATATACCTAATACATTTACAAACTAAAAGAAAACATACCAAAGCGTATATGGCTGACAACTCAACCGCCGGCGCAAGAAGACATCATGTCTTTTTCACAATTATTAACTATTCCACATACAAACGATTCGCTAATGTCACTTTGACTGACAGGGAAATTCCATCCCTCCCACTCTTAGAGCAATTTTCCTTTTTTTTCCCCCCAAATCCAACAACGGGGATTTGAACAGCGGGATAAATGCGCAAGCTTTCTATACACCAATATTTAGGAATTAGAGAGGAAACAAATGTTATAATATAGTCTATAAAAAAAATCTAGCCTTGTGGATGTAAAGATTATACTAATGAAAGATAAAAAATAAATAGTGTTAAATTGAATTATATAACTATTTAAAAATAATAATCAAGATTAGGGTGGTGGGGCACGGTGGCTTAGCATGTTTGCTTCACACCTCCTATGTTGGGGGTTCGATTCCCGCCTCCACCATGTGTGTGTGTGTGTGTGTGGAGTTTGCATGTTTTCCTCGTGTCTCAGGTTTTTCTCCGGGTTCTTCGGTTTCCTCCCGGTCCAAAAACATGCACGGTAGGTTGATTGGCACCTTGGAAAATTGTCCCTAGTGTATGAATGTGTGTGTGTGTCCTGTTATGTGTTGGCACCCCATACAGGGTGTGTCCTGCCCAAGACATCCCATCGCAGGGCACACACACACACAATCACACACTAGGGACAATTTTTCCAAGGTGCCAATCAAGCTACCGTGTATGTTTTTGGACCAGGGGAAACTGGAGAACCTGGAGAAAAACTCCCTGAGAACATGCAAACTCCACACACATGGCCGAGACGGGAATCGAACCCGACCCTGGAGATGTGAGGCAAACGTGCTAACCACTAAACCACCATGCCCCACCGTTTGTTAATTCATTTAATATAATAAAATTCCCACCAAATGTTTTAGTGAATAAGGGTTCAATAGGGAATTTCTAGCCGGTTAGGTTCTGCGTGCAGGACAGTCTTTAACCCAAAGTTAAAAGGGGTTAAAGCAGGAACTGAAAAATACTGCTTCATTGTGTCTCATTGTACATGTGCTGTGTATGTATGTGTATGTTTGTCAATACTGCCTTAAGCCTGTATATACATCCTGAAGATTAAGCGGGAATCCGCCGGAATTCTCTGCGTTCATTCATCATGATATGAATGGATTTGCCATGGATATAGGAGTGTACTCTTCTAAATCTTGCCAGGAACCCGAATTCATTCATTCAAACTTTTTCACCGGACCAGAGGGAACGTTTTTTTTCTTCTTTTTCCTAATGAGGTGATTTTGATAGCACAACACTGCACTAATGCTAGCTGCTTTAAACAGGCCTCATGGAGTGATCCAGTTATCATGATTAAATTCCGTTCCTCTCGTTCTTCAACTCGGCTTTCGCTTGTCCATAGAAAAAACGATTGCACTTTTGTTTGTTCGGATGACGCGTTCATTTTAATCAATAATAAACAACCATAAATGTGCAGCTTGTAGAAAAACTTGTCGTGATCCTCACCATTGCCTCATCTTTCAAAAGGGAGTGATCCAGACATGAGGTAATCCAGCAGGAATAATGCTCCGAAGCTTGTGCCATACAAAACACACATTTAGAAAATGTTCTTGGCATGCTCTTTCTATTTTATTTTTGTTTTGTTTTGGTTTTTTTTTTTTCATAACCAAATGTAGTGGAGAAACCGAAACGTTTTTTTTTATTCCATAAGCGAAATATTGCTTCGCTTAATCAATTTATTCAAGATTTATATGAAATCTTTACTGCATTTCAGATGAACACTCTCCCGGTCCAGGTTAGTATCTCCTCATGAACCAGCTGTAAATAGAAATCCCATACATTTTTATTTTGACTGTAACACGAGCTATTACACAACTCAGGCTTGTTATTGCTCTGTATTCAGAGCCAGCAGGTCCGCGCACACACACACACACACACACACACACACACACACACACACAGTGTGACTCGCCTTCCACAGCGAACGACGGAGCTGGAGTCTGTGAGCCAGCTTTATTTCAGTACCTTTAGTCCCCGTGGAAGAAATGTCAGGCATTTGCCTCACCAATCTGTGTGTATGTGTGTGTGTGTGTGTGTGTGTGTGTGTGTGTGTGTGTGTGTGTGTGTGTGTGTGTGTGTGTGTGTGAGATGGGGGAGGGGGTGTATATTTATGAGCATGATGTACACTGAGTATTTTTGGCGCTGGGTGAGGAGAGGGGAGGAGACTGAAGTGTTCTTTTCAGGGGTACGAGCGACCAGAATGCATGGAGAATGAAATCTAAAGAAATGGGAACAATCAAGAAGTGAGATAGCTGAAGCAATAGGGGAGAGAGACGGAGTGAGAAAAAGAGAGAGAGAGATAGGAGAGAGAGAGAGAGAGAGAGAGAGAGAGAGAGAGAGAGAGAGAGCGCGAATGTTAGAGAGTGAAGTGGATAAGAAGTAAGGCTCTTTGATCCATTGCATCACCCGCTGCTATGCGTAAGCCAACTGGAGGACCTGGTGAACTGGCAGCTATTCTGAGAGAGAAGACGCCACTGATCTGTCTCATGACTGCTACAAAACACCGTCAGGGTCACACAGCATACACAACAGACACACACACACACACACACACATATACACACTCTCCGTATGACCTCATCATCATGGGCACACAAAACACACTCTATATCAGCTGTGCTTTACCGGATTCGATTTTACCCTGGAAACTGGCTGCATCCTAAACTCTAAATTTAAAAAACAACAACAACAACAACAACAACAACACTCAGACGTCGGAGGGTGCCAATATTTTACATACACTCCTCCGAATTTGGAGACTATACCAAGAATATAGAATATACAACAGGCAAGAATAACCTCAGTAACCCCGGTGACTGCATCTCTGTCATATCTGCTGTCACACCAACCTGTCAAGCTGCCTCTCCGAAGTACTGAATTGGTGATGCTTGTTAAGATTCAAGCATTTGTCACAGCTCTACCCTCCACCCACCCCCCTCCACCCACACCCCACCACCACACACACACACACACACACACACACACACACACACACACAACAGCTTGGCAAGGAGCTTCATATGCGCGCACACACACACACTAGCACTCTCAGACAGCCTCTGGCTAAACTCTAAATTAAAGACCTAATGTGCAATCCTCCTGTGATGCTCACAGCTAATGAAATGGAGAAGCTAAGCCCCTGAGCAGTGGACACAGGAGAGGAGGACACCTGACTCCCTTTTGTGTGTGTGTGTATGTGTGTGTGTGTGTGTGTTTTCTGTCTGCCTCACATAACTACACTCGAATACGGCGAATGTGATAGGTGCGATGTGTTATCTCTTGGATAACATAAATCCCCCTCCGTAGTGCTTGACACTGCGTTATACGTTTTTACATCATTATTGTCGATCTCGACGGTCGCTTGTGTTTTTTTTTTTGTGCTTACAGAGCACTATGATAAAAAATACAAGTAGACATTCATAAATATGTACAATGGAATAATACGCTATGAGGCCACTTTCACTGCACTCGTGTCCAAACCTCCTATAGTTATCCTTCAGGGATGCTGTAGAATGCTTTTTTTTTTTCTTGTCCAATCAGACACGAGAGACAGGTCATTAGAAGGGCGGTCTGGACCTGTCACGGTGAGGTCAAAGGCCAAGCACCTGAGTAATGAAGGGTACAATAGATATTTACATTTTTGCAAACGAGTCGGGAATGGGCGATCCTACCAGCCTCTTGTCCGTTCAGAATTATCGTTGTTGCGTCGAAAAAAAAAACGTTCCGCTTATTTATAGCGTAAATGAAGCATTCGGTCACTTAGCGCCAGGGTTTGCCTATCTGGACACGCATCAGATTCAAGTGCTGCTTTATCCGATTTGTCTCAAGGAAAATAATTACTGACAATGGAAATAAATAAATAAAAAAATAAATAAAGCATTCCACAAGCGTGTGAGTCATATCAGGTAGACTGTTTGCTGATGCCATCGTGTGGATTTTGGCTGTGGATTTTTTTTTCCCAGGTGCCAGTCTGGAAAAGGGAGACGGCGATGAACGTACGGGCCAAGTGCTTCTCCTTGTCGGATCCGATAGCTAAGACAGCACGGCGAGCCGCAGAGCCCCAGCGCTGGCTGTCAGCCAGCTGGCCGTCTGGGATTACTCCAGATTGGAGCTCATTAGCGTCCCACTGAGAATCCTTCTAAATGGTATCAAGCTGCTATTTTAGAGGAAGTAATCTCAAGATGGTAATTGTGCTGCTTGAATTATTTCAGAGAGATTGGTTGCGTTTCGGAAGCGGTACCTGGTGCTCGGGACGAGGGGAAACACTCGGAAGGCGGTGGCGGAGCTGAAAGTCGCAGGGTGCTCGAGGTACATTTGGAATGCCGGCGCTGTATGAACTAACGTGCGCCCGACCGGTCTTAAAGGTGTGACTACTGATATGCACCAGTGTCCCCACATCCTTCATTAGCCTGGGGCCACTGGTAGCTAAGATCAAGTTGATGGACTTGCTCTCTAGGTATGTCAGGCCCTGAAAGATGAGCACGGCTAATAGTTTCATTACACACCTACTCGGTGAGGATGGACAGAGAGAAAGAAAAAAAAAGACGCTTAGCATTTGACTGTACTTCTCCCCCAAACAGTCCTGCGAGGGTCTAACGAGACCTTAAAAAAAAAAAAAGGCTTATCACATCCAGATCTCTAAACTGCATTTTGTCCCATACACTTTTTCTTGATCTGATCTACTGCAATGGCCTCCTGTTTTGTTGGCAAACACCCAACAGCAGATAGGCTTTCTCTTTCTGAAGCGGCTCTTGTTTCAGCTCCACATCTCTATCTCAGGCTTTATCAGGTGACCTATCTGCTTAATATTGTTTATAAGAGCACCTGGGCATTTACTGGTTGTCACTTCTATGGACTACTGTATAATAAAGCCCACCATAAAGGAATAGTATTCAGTATAGCTTGTATAAGCAAACTGTACGTTTAAACGTGCGTTTTGCGGCGCCGCGTACGCTAAACGCTAACGACAACAGGAATGCCATAATTTATTTGCATGGCCGGCAAGAACCATTTCAATTTATTATTAACGCTTTCCAGCAGAGTGTCCGTTCCTTCAACAAACGAGGCCGACTAAAAGGTTAGAGCGGATTCTTTTAGAAAGTGAGAAACCAGACACTATTCTTTTTCCTCCCTCGTTTTGGCCGCCTACTGATAGAAGGCTAGATCAGGTAACCTTGCCCGAAAGCTAAGGGGACATCGTTGGAGCAGGAATCTAATATGGAGATGCAGAAATTACAGACAGGACTTGGGATGAATAATTCAGTTAAGACTGCCAGTTCACTGATTAATTAATCATCAAGCACCTCTCCACTGGGGGATATGTGAGAGCCAGACAAATGAACTGTTTGCATTTAGCTGTCTTTCGGAGTGCTGCTCACTACAAGTTTTAATCAACTCAGGAGTCTTTTACCATAAAGAAGCACATGCCAATGTGGAAAGATTCGGTTTAAATGACTCTGATTTCATATATATATATATATATATATATATATATATATATATATATATATATATATATATATATATATATATGTGTGTGTGTGTGTGTGTGTGTGTGTGTGTGTACAGCGTTGTCCAAAAGAAAGACGTTACCCCTCATATGGCAATGCATCATTTTTTCTTTTGCTGCAGACGAGAGATAACCACCTAACTTACTTTGACAGAAGGAAGGTAGCAGCTTGGATGGAAGTGTTCAGGTCATTTCCAGCAATGTCAATCCCAGTGGTCTTTTTGGACAACCCTGTATTCGGTCCCTAACAGAACAGGGAGCAACAACGGCATGAGAAATCAACACAAATAAATACATCTAAGCGAAAAGGTGATGTTGCATCAGACCGGCTTCGTGATTGTTGCACTTTGGAAAACAGTACAGTTTTTTTTTCTCTCCCTACCGCTAATCAAAAGACAGCAGGAAAGCCTGTGGGAGACGGGGAGGGGAGAGAAGGGGAAGTCTGCCGGGTTTGGGCCTTTGGATTCTGACGGCAGCAATGCCTCTGCTCCTTCCAGTCCATCACAGCCCGCTCCCCTGATAATGAGTTCACAAAGCCTCCTCAGGAAGACCCAGAGAGGCCAGCCAGCAACTTGTGGGAAGGGTGGGAGGCGGAGGGAGGGGGGGGGTGGGGGGTTAGGGCTTGAAGAATTGGAAGGAAAAGAAGAGAAAATAGGAGTTAAAAAGAAAAAGAGGTTGCGGTTTCCAACTCCCAATCCATGTTGAGTCATGGGTAGTGCAGCAGACCAAGGGCAATAAGTCTTGGAATACAGGTCGATGCGAATAATTTAAGGCTGTTTTCCTGGACACAGATTAAACCTAGTCACTGGATTGAGTTATACTGTCAGCGAAGAGTCCTCCTAGAAAACATTTATCAGTTTAGTACAAGTCTTGCTTTATAATCACAGTGTTGTCTAGACAAAGTAAGACCAGTGCGATTGAAGAAGTGAAAAAGGGGGAAATGCAAAGCACTGAATGCATATTTTTGCAGGGAAAAGTTTCAAATAAGTTGTTTGTTTTGTTTTGTTTTTTTCCCCCCATGCCTATATTAAGTGTGCTTATTAGTCACAACTAATCTATCCCCACCAGTACACACTTCCTCTTTCAGTTCCACCGCTGACCGCCACGGACCATTCATATGGTAAGTTATCCAGTTTTACTTCAGCAGCCCTGAGGATAAAAGAATCATTAAATGCATCCCAACCTCCTGAACTGGCCTGCAGCGCTCACTTACTTGCCCCATACAACTTGCACAAAGGGAAGTATTCCACAAGCCGGGCAAGCATCCCTCCCCCCAGTGCCACGAGAGATGCAACAGGCTTTTCCAAACACAGGACAACTGAGAGTCCTCTCCTCAGGCCTCTCCTCTCCTCCCCACCCCTCCCCTCCCCTCTTCCTCATTCTTTCGAAGAAAAAGGAGCCAAAAAAAGCTTCCCTTTTCAACAGCTTTCTTTTGGATGAGCAGATTGAGCTCTCTTTAAAAAGATACTAAAATCTTTGTTTTACTTGTATTGTGCGGCGGGGGGATTTTTATTCTCTTCCTCACCTCTCGCTCCCCGCAGCTGATTTCCATCGGTGCAGCCCAGCTATTTAAGTGAGCATTGTGCGAGCTGACCTATGAAAAATTCAGGGGACACTGAGGAAGGGCCCTAGCCGACGTCCCACCACCGACTGGCTCCTCGGGAATTGCCAGGCTTTGGGCCGCCAGTGGCATTTGCACACCAATTGCAGAATCCCATTCTTGGAGGCAAAGGAAAGACTGAAGTTCCCCTCCTCCTCCTCCTCCTCCTCCTCCTCCTCATCCTCTTGTATTCTCCCTCTTTCCAGTGATCCTCACCATGGCACGGACATGAATAGAGGAGCCCACTCTGGGGCCAAGTGAATGGACAGACTGTCAGGATTCTCAAAGGCCTATAATGTTGTAGCCACTTGGGCTGCATATTAACATGTATGTAAGGAGCAAACCATGCGGCCGAACTCAGGCGCACACGCACACACACACACACACACACACACACACACACACACACACACACACACACACACACACATACACAAAGAATGGAAAAGTGATCTGCTCCTAAAACAAACATACACATATATTCCAGGCTTAAGGTGGAGGCGATGCTCGGATACGGCCAATGTACATGTGTTCCAATAATAATATCGCAATTCAAATACGCATAGGAAATACAAACAGAACTCTGCGCTGAAAGTAACGCAGTAAAGTCTATAAAGTTTTTTTTTTTTTTCACAGTTAAACATTAGAGACAAACGCCTTGGATTGCTAATATGTACACACAAATGAATTTCACATATGTTATACATAAATAAATAACATACGATTGCAGCGATTGCAGTGAGAGGAAAACACATCTTATCTCTGGGCAACTTTTAGACGATTTGAACCCGATTCTAAAGAGCTGCAAATTAGTCCCCTGATGACAATACGAAGCAGGGAAGGTAGAATTTTGTGCAGCCATTTCTAAATGGGGAAAAGTGTCTCGCTGCAGTCCCGGCAAATTGGAAAAACAAGTGCAAGAATGTCTGGCAGCAGCCAAGGAAAATGCACCTTCGGCCTAGCTGTGCTAGGACATTTTTCAGACTGCTTTTCCTGTTAAAGATTCCGTCTCTTAGACTGTGCGTCACCCTTGGGAGCCAGAGGACACCGTAACATTAACTCTTTCGGCACTGCACGCGAGCGCCGATGATGCCTGATTCGTGAAGTGGTGTAACACGGCTGAAAAGCGTGTACATTTAGCAGCAACTGTCTATAATTGGAAGCATATGCCGGATTTTCAAAAACCTTGCATCATCTAGCTTTCAGTTGTGGCAGATATTTCGACTTGGGTTTGCACAATTCTACATAGTCACCCTTAAACGCCTGATCCTAGACCATAGGGATGGATATATATATATAGACATGTATATATACATAAACATTTCTAACAAACATTTAGTTGTGTTCAGCTTGTTTGTTTTGGAATATCTCATGGCTGAGCCTGAAATTAATGTAAAGCGTATGAATGTGGCACGCTACATAGCTGCCTCAAAGCCTGGCTACAGTTCACAGGCATCACTGAAAGTATCCCTTGACTTTACAAAATAGGCTCTCTCTCTCTCTCTCTCTCTCTCTCTCCCCTCTCTCTCCTTCACAGTTGCTTTCCAAAACTATTTTCCCACTGTTTAAGATTAGTTCAGGGTAAACATGAACCCACTATTTCTCAGACTATATCTCGACCGTCATAGAGCCTTAAAGAAACAAAAACATTTGAATTTTTCACGAAAAAAAAAGTCGAGTGCACTCAGTTCGTTTTATATTGACGAGTGTCAGGTGCAGAAAACAATGATTTACAACATCATTCTCAATTAATCCATATTATACAGTTGCTATACAGTTTATTTACATTTTCTATACATTCTAAAAGGAAAAACAAAAGAAAAAAAACATTTTTAGCTTTGTAAATATTGCAGTAAAAGCTCTTGGCTCTTCGTTGCCAACTGCTTTTAATTTAAAAAGTCACTTCCGCATGTGTATAAGTCCATCAAAAAGGTTTCACACTGTGAAAATCCATATGAAAGTTAAGGGCCTTTTTTCTTTTCTTTTTTCATTGTTTTTTTTTTTTTTTGAAGACGACGATTTTTTTTTTGACAGTTTGAAGATGACGATGTGTCAGGACTAAAAAGCAAATTAACAAAACAAACAAACAAGCAAAAAAATATTATATGCACGGAAAGAGGTAGAGTATGGAAAACACTGAGGTGTCAAACACCAATAAACTGGTTAAAGATCTTTTGAATCACCAGAAGGACACCCATTTTCTTAAAAGTAAAAGTCTTTTGTCAATGGCTATTGTCCCCACATGAATAGGCTGCCAAGTCTGGCCAAACATATTCAGCACCAGTTAGTTTAAAAGCAGGGAGAAGCTCAGTATGTCAATGAAGGCCGAGTGAAGGGGAAAACCCAAATAGAGAAGAGTATCGGCTTGAAACAATGGCATTCCGACACTGGCCAGGCTGCCACAAAGGGATGAGCTCAGCCTACATATCAGATTTCCAAAAGCAGGAGGGAGCGAAGGGAACCCCCACTGGCCTTTCAAAGTCAAAAGGTTGACCCACCACAGTCAGAAAAACCCAGGACTGAGGACCAAAGTAAACCGCTGGGCATTTTTATTTATTTATTTTAAACACAATACTGAAAGTGGTTCTTCTT
>JACRUU010000028.1:15289263-15334263 GCA_030449085.1 Kryptopterus vitreolus
TTAAAAAATTTACGAGCATGGAAATAGCCTGTAATGTTTTACTGGCCATGGATTTTATTTCAAATGTGGCCTGAACCTTTTCTTCACCACAAATTGCACATTGCCCACACACTGCTGCCTTCCAGCAAAAAAAAAAAATGGACCACATTTTCGTCTTTACATGCTGTGTCTGTCACCACCAGACAGAGTGTAGCAAAGTGTGCTAATTAAAGCCCATTTCTCTGAGAAAGATTAGCTGTAAACCCCTAGAGGTTAAGCTACCTAAAGTTGTTCATTATCCAGCCATTAAGTCATCACAGTAAATTCAACAGTCCATAAAACCACCAATTCATCATGCTCTCACTGTGAGTCGATTGTGTTTACCTTCTTTGTTGTCACTCTGGCCTCTTGCTCTGTCCCAGAATCCCATGCACTTGCCATTCCTCGAGTCTTCTATCAGAGCCTTGTTGCTAGGGCCGTACCAGGTGGCGCGTTGCTCTGTCATGAGAGAGTCAAGGTCAATGGTATTCACAGTGCCCTTGCCAGGCTCTGGGCTGCAGCTTGCCATGGCACAGTCTCCGTTAAGTCCAGACTGACAGTCTGGCTTTTTGCCAGCCTTCCCAGCAAGTGGCTGGTCCTCCGAGATGCTAAACTGCTGCCTCTGCAGCTGGATTTGAGCCTGAAGAATCTCTAGAGGATGCACCTCGTCCTGGGCCGAAGTGTCCAGTGGTGTCCTCACCTGTTCCATGCAAGGCGTGTCGGAATAGCCACTCCTATTGTCCGAACTGCACTTCATACTGGTTCTGTTGGTCCGAACATCCTCGTTCACATAGTTCGGGCTAGCGTCATCGAGGTAATCCATACAGGGGGAAACACCGTCCGACTTGCCCATGCTCTGAATTCCACTATCCACCGAGGTTGTAAGGTCAGGTTTTCCGAACGAAGGAGAGACGAGAACACTTTCCGGCGTCCTTCCTCGGCCCTCTGCACCCATACCCACAGATGCTGCTTGCTGGCCTGGACTAACCACAGGATTGCTACTGCACGAGGGGGAGAAATTTCCTGGACTTATATGCCCGCTGTCCCGTCTTCTCTTCCCTCTCCCGCGGCCATTGCCTATCGCTCCTTTGCCTTCGTTCCCAGAATCTACAGCGTTGTCTGGGGAGAGGGTGGCAGCTTCCCTTTTCACCATCTGGCCCAGAGCACTTTGACCCGCTGCTGCATTGTTGTTATTCCCAGAGCAAGGCGTCTGACTATTCTGAGAAGCACTGCTCTGGAAATACTCTGCTCCTGGGCCACAAGCCCCAACACCGCCACTGCTATTTATGTCCTTCTCCACCTGACCTGGTTTGCGTTTGGCCTCATTTTGGCTCTTCTTATTAAAAGTCACATTGAGGTTCGGGGCCCCCAGACTGGCAATCATATTCTGGCAGGCAGTGGAAAGAGCCGCCAGACAACTTTGGCCAAACACGCTGTCTTTTGTACTTGCTTTGTTTAAATTCCCCAAAGACAGGGCCCCAAGCTTATTGACTGACAGGTGCTGGCTGGAGATGTACTCAGGATGGGAGGGATAGTTTCCTGGTGAGGCGTTGAAACCGGGAGGATTGCTTTGAGGGGTTCCCTGTTGATTTGGGCCACCAGGAGGGAAACTGTGCTGCCGTCTTATAGCAGCTCCTCCAAAATCGCCCTGTCTCCTGTTCATGGGTGCATTTGGCTGCATTGTTCCATCATCAGACGTCTGTACCTGCAAAGGATTGTTCATGCTGTTTTCAAACTGATTTTGTGGCCCTGGTGAATTCAACGACTGCATCTCGACGCTTGTGACCCCCGTGACCCCTGGCCTAAACATATCGTGTCCGTTTTGTGACTGCTCCATTCCGTGAATGTTGGCTTCCCTACACTGTTGGTGGGGGTCGGAAAACCACGCGTTTTCGTGAGGTAGGTGGTGGTTCTGAGTGTCAAAGTTGCCGTGAAAGTGATGCTTCTTGTCAAAATTCAAATGGGACATGCCACCAACTGGCCCTCGGTGGACCATGCCATTCTGCGCAACATCCCCGTGCTGATTTATCGGCTGCAGGTCCGTCTGCCTCATTCTCTGCTGCTGGTTTCTAGACGCCATTTGTTTAATCATCATGGCTGCGTTTTGCTGGCGAGCCAGTGGCTGCTGTTGGTGTGAGCCACAACTCAGCGGTGGGGGGCCTGACTGAAAACCGTCAGTCATGTGAGTTGCGAATTCCCCCATGGGAGTGGGGAAGGCAGAGGGGGAGAGGTGGTTCTCAAGTCCGGGGCGATTATGTAAGCCACTTCTCAGGGGGCAACAGCTCTCCCCAGCCGAGCCATTTGGGGCATCAAACCGTGGCCTCTTGGCCGTATTTAAATACTGGAAAGAGTTGAGATGCTGCTGATGAGGTGGTTGAGGTCCAAACTGGGGATTAAACATGTGCTCCCCAAAAGGGTGCATGTTGTGGTTATTTAATCTGTGTATGGGATGATCCAGCTGACCGTGGAGCACTACGTTGTTGTTTTGCATGTCCGGGCTATTTGGAACAAACTCTGGTGTATGATACAACCGGGGGAGTACAGTGGAGCCAGGGTTCTGCCTAGCCATGGGTCCTGCTCTCTGTTGGGCCATGAGGTGATGCCTAGGCGTGACCCCTGGTTCCAGTTTGCCCCTGTTCCCAAACCTCTCTGAATAAGTGTTTTGTTGAGGTAGTTGCTGATCGACTTTAGAACCGCCAATCATAGGAGCTCGGGAGCCACTCTGATTGAAGGTGGGGAAATTCCCTCCCACCATCTGGTTCCCCGGTTCACAATAGGACAATTTGGGTTCAGTCGAGTCAGGAGTAGAAAATCCAGCCATGTCGAAATGTCCCGAGATAGGATCGCATGGATAACAGTATTGAGAACCCCCTACCCTTCCCTGTGGGAAAAGTCTATAGTGCTCCAGTCTGTTGCTTTCGGGAGAGGAGGATGGGAGGCCGTGAAAGGATGCGGCCCGATTGGGCGACTGGTCTAGAGGCAAACACGGGGCTGGAACGGCGTGATTGCCATTAGGATGGCCATGGAGCTGATAATCAGGCATGCTGGCTAGCCGCTGTTGCTGCTGCGAGTGGCATTCTCGCGACTGCGCTTCTGTGAAATGATTGAATTCGGTCTCGAACATGTGCTGGTGGCCTGTGTTGCTGCCACCGAAGCCAATGTGTCTGTCCCCATGCAGGCAGGAGGTGACCCCATCCTGGTAGGGGTGTGAAGGCTGGTCAGGATTAAGCTGTTGGTTGTTGAAAGGCAGCGGCATATGGAGCTGCTGCTGCTGCTGCTGCTGTAGTCCGATATTGAGCATATCTCCATGGCTGTGAGGCTGGAATCCATACGGCTCTCTCCCCGACGCGAAGCCGAGACCCTGCATGGGGGGTTCGTTCAAAGGGCCCAACACTGGCTCTACACCTACTGACGGTGCTTTCATATCAAATCCAGAACTGTTATAGTTAGTGTTCATTGTTATTGTACACAAGGCTTGCCCAGTTACTGTTCATAAAGCCCACAGATAATCAAAATCAATCCAAAAAATAAAAATCAATGGAAATAATCCCAAATGATCACTAATCCCATTTTCTGTATTCCACAATGTCCACTTTTATTTATTTATTTTTATTCATGTCTTCTTTTCCAACCAGGTCCATGCTGTTAACATGTAAAAAAAAAGACAAAAAAAAAATGTCAAATAAACTGCGCGTCAAGAAACGACTGGAATATAAAATATATAATGATATGTATAATTTCAGAAAGTTGTTTTTCTAACATACAGTATTTATTGGATATTCTTCTGTTCTTCCTCTTCTTCTTGTTGTTATTGGTGGTTTGCCGTAGAGGAAGGAAGATGTGAAATGTGCTGTAAGTACCTCCGGAGCCCCAAACACCGGGCAGCCGCCGTTCAATTGACGTAGCGAGGAAAACTTTGGTCCTTTTGTTGACTCGAACAGGCCAGTAAAAATGAAAGCGTGAAAAACGCACATGCTCAAATGAACGGGGAGGGGAAAGAAAAGCTTCACCAGCGCGACTTTGCCACGAATAAAGCTGCAGGCAGCGGCAGGGAAACCCGGCGCGGCGCGGCGCACAGCGGCGCAACACCCATCTTTCACACTCCTTAAAACGCGCCGAAATGCGAGCGGACAAATGCTGCGAACATGTGCAATAATCGCGTTCACTCCGCCATCTTTGTCACTTGAAGATAAACTTGTCTCATCGTGGAGTCGACGAGTCGGTCCGTCGCGCGAGCGCACGCGCGCGCCTGCGAGCCCGACGTCCGGAGCGCGGCGGCGGCGATGGTGTTGGTGGTGTCGGTTCTCCCGGGTGCAGAGTAACGGAGCAGAGTAAGGGGACGCGGCGCAATCAGCTCCGGTTTGCGAAGCGCGTCAGAGCGGCGGATCGCCGTGTTTGAGAATGCGCGAGGCTCCTGCAGGACGCAGCGTTCATCTTTACGGTGTCCCGATTTTCTTTATGTGTTTACCTCTACAATCGGCAACAAGTTTGACATTCCCTCATCTATCCTCAGCGCTGCGCGATCACCAATACGGACGCGGCGTCCGTGCGCATGGGGCGGGGCTTAACCACAAACCCCGCCCATATCGATGCAAAGAAAAGGATTAGAGTAAAACCTTATTTGAAGGTGAAGTTAAAACGGTGAGATTTACAGACGTGTAAATGCACACAGCATCGCGACCGCTGCGATTGTTTAATATCTATCTAATGCCAGGGATTGGCAAAACTATAAAAGGAAAAAAAAAACAGTTAATAGATGTTTATTATATACATCCTTTAAAAAAAAAATTTACTCTCATTGTTCAATTAGCATCAATTGTGTAAATGATCTAAATTGCATTGCATTTATTAAAAGTTGGTATTTTAAACTGCTAGAAAACTCATGTGTATGAAGCAGTGTGCTAAAGCAACACAGCGCCATCTCGAGGACACACACACGCACACACACAAAATAATAGTCCGCGTGAACACTGGGAAAAGAGGCTTGAGAAATTTATTACATATTCCGTTATTTAAACCTTTATAATTGAAACAATATGAATAAAAAAAGCATCAAGTGTACATTCACTGATATTTCCCCTGAAATTGAAAACAATTACATATCATAGGTGACCACATGATTACAGTATACGTACAGTAAACTCATGTCCACCACCCTCCAGCTATTCAACGAGTGTTTCAGTGTATAAAAATGAACGGAAGAGGTGATGAGTAACTCTGGGCCTGCATGGTAGTAACTGCTTACTCAAGTCTTTGTGTAAAGCTCTGCTGATACGTATATATATATACGGCGCACCATTCAGTCACTGTTTTCGAAGAATGTCTTCATGGCTTTTTCTGTGATTAAATGGTACACAAAAACAAACAAGAAGTTTCTGCGTTCAAGCAAAACAGTTAATGGCACTGAAGCTGGGAATTACCTACTGACTGAACCTGCAGGTGGGGGGGGGGTGCTGCCAACTTCAGCAATTTATTCAAAATTCACAACAGCGAAGTGTAAAGATGTCTACGTGTACTCAAAAAAAAAGGGGGGGGGGTAACAATGCACAGAGCAACTGATTGTGTCAAAGATTCTCTTCAAATTCATCACGTCTATCAAGAAATGTCTGGATATATACTAATAGGAGGAGAAGTGAGACAGCCGAGAGGGCAACTGAGCATCAGGTACACCTTCGCTTCTGAATTCTAACCTTCAGCTGTTCAGGAAACCCCAAGGCCCATCACACAGACTACAAAATAATAGAAAACTGGATATGTACAGTTGAAAAGTTGTGTACAGACAGTGTGCCCCGATCCCACCGCTCTGTGAATATAATGAACTAATGTAATATCACAAATCTCTTAAAGTCTCTATGATAGAAAACTGTACACATCCTATTTAAAGCACATAGAGAAAAGTCAAAAAAACCCCTGTAAAGCATGTTCAGTCTCTTGTGTCGCCAGTGCAAGAAAGCTACCCACTGGGGTTTGTTTTGGTTTCATTTTGCTACGCTGGCTATCAGGATTTAAGATGCCAGACTGAAATCTAAGTGGACATAAATTGTTTAAAAAGAAGGCCCTGAATCAGGTAGTATTTCTAAACATGAAGCATTAACATACATGCGTGGCGCTTAGAAGTCATTTTTCTTGGTTAGGTGCTCTTAAGAAAAAGAAAAAGAAACACAACTTCTGGACTACGGGACGATTAGCATTTTCACCAGCACCAAAAAACACGTGAACATTTGAGAT
Source organism: Kryptopterus vitreolus (assembly GCA_030449085.1). NCBI lineage: Eukaryota > Metazoa > Chordata > Actinopteri > Siluriformes > Siluridae > Kryptopterus > Kryptopterus vitreolus. The sequence continues at coordinate 15,295,510 of JACRUU010000028.1, forward strand.
CTAGCAGCATACCACTCGCTCTAAGAGCTCGAGAAAAGCAGCAGTAATTGCACTGGTAGGTAGTCTGAATGGTAGGATGAATCAAAGCATCAATAAATTGCTCGAATCGACGCTCCACTCAGAGCCAAGGACAGAGGAAAGGAAGACCTCCAGTCTGAGGGGGGGAAATGTAAAGGAGAATGAAAGAAAACAAAAAAACAACAAAACAAAAACAACACTTGCTCTGTCATGGCATAGCTAAGCTCATGCAAATCCACTAACCAAAGAGCTTCTGTGGTCTGTGTATGTGTGTTTCACCCATGTGACATAAACCGTGTGCGCGTGTGAGAGGATGCTAACGTTTCCATCTGCAGATTCCTTCCTCTATGCAACAGCATCATTTCTAGAACAAATCTAAGACAAAGCTAATAATTCCACTAAATAATGGGCTAAAAATATATCCATGATTATTACAGATTAAAAAATAAAATCACCTCAAACCTGCCGACATACGGTAAGTGCTTAATTTAAAGGGAAAAGATGTGGGGGTGGGTGGGGGTGGGATTGTATCGAGGAGAAGTGGGAGGAGGGGGAAAAAAAATAGGATATTGACATATCAGGAGGTTAATTTGGTCCAACGTCTGCCATGGAGTTTACAGAAATATCACTAAACCTTAATTACTTCTAAAATATTCCAATTATTTTTATATTCAAAAGCACAAGTTCTCCAATAAAGTCGTTATAGGCAAGTAGATAAAGGTGAGAGAGAGTCTGTCAGTGTGAGGCTGCTTGGTGTGCTGAGTAAGATGATGGCTACTACTGATCGTTTAGGACGGTTATTCTGTTGGAGGACAAACATGCCACAGGCCGTCTTGGCTTGTGGGTCACATTGTCATTCCTTCGTTGGGAAAAAGAAGGAAGGAGAAAAAAAAAAAAAAAAAAAAAAAAAAAAAATCGCAGAGGGATTCTTTCAGTTTTGCCTCACTGTTCATGGGCAGCACTGGTGCCTCGTACCTGACCGGTTTTACGAAGCTGAAAGAGAAGAGAGGAGGGGAAAGGGGAATATGCGCATGTTAAAAAAAACACTCAAAATTAGTGACAAAGGCTAAAACTATTCTGAGCATTACGACTTTGGCACTGTTGTACACTCTGGGACACCTAAACCTACACATTCTAGCTTTCGCCATGCGAGAACCTGCACGAGTTAGTGAGCTCAAACAAATATTCTTAAAGACCACTGAAAATAAACAACTCGGATTTTGCAAAGAAAAAAAATTGATTAGTAATGAATGTTAGTAGCAGACACTCGACAAACTTAAAGCACTGGAGCAATAAAAGCTGCAAAAGACAGAATGAAGAGCCAAACAGAGGAAGAGAAACAGCAGATTAAGTATTTAACCAGAATAATGCTCCCAAACATTTAATTCCTTTAAGAAGAAATAGAGAGCTTGTTAGTATAGTGAGCCTGCAGACAGAAAATGTTTGCACTGCCAGAGCTGAGAATCATCTCTCCACATATGAGAAATATGAGATGAGGAGGGGAAAAACAAAACAAAAAAGAGAGAGAGACAAATGTGTTTGAGTCCACAAAATCCCAAATGGAACAAAACTATGAATGTTAAGAAGACTTAACGATTGTTAGTTTATATGCTTGGCATCATGTACTAGCAGCCAGAGGATGGCACATGGGTGACTGTCTCCATTCTGGTTCACAAGTAAGAACAAAATCTATTAACTGAATGAATGTTAATTTCAGTACTGTCTCCAAACGCTACATTTTGCATCTTGAAGCTTTCCCGGCTCACGAGATGAGCTGGATCGGTGTTATGTTGTGAAATCCTTAAACTGTGATCCACGGGACTAAACACTTAGGATCTCTCATAAGGTTCCTGGTCCATTTTTTTCTATGCTCTTTGTAGCAATCATCAATAAATGAGATCAGCTCGGATTCTGATTTGTCATGTTGGGTGGTGCAGGTTCTCTTGGCCTAGGCAAGCCCTCCATGTATTGGCCGCCTGCCTTAAGCCTTGTCTGGGGAATGATCATTGCTTTGACTAATCGTAAAAAACATGACAGACTTTTCATGACACCCTTCTTGTAAGTGGGTGTATAGATGCATTCCTAATCCCTGCTGATGGTGAACCTAAATGGAGACAGTCCTTGAAAACAAAGTGTGATCATTATGGGATGAGTGAACACAATAGACAGAGACCACGAGTCCTGGCGCACTTACGGATCTCATTCCACCTGTAAGCCTATCATATGGCCACCCCCTAATCTTCAGCTGCTGTCGTGCCTCTTATTTTGCCTTTATGACGCATCTACATACAAAAGAGAAAAACCGTTAGTACACACGATACATTCACGTTGGGGTGAACACTCCTGTTGGTGTAAAGAGGAAAGGGTTACAGAAAGGCGAGTTCTACATCAGCATTGTAATTAACGTTCGAATCCGCAAATAGGCTTTGGAAAAGCAGCAGTTGGATGGTCTCAGTCTGGGAGACGAAGCCAAACTAAACTATCAGATTAAATATTAGGCAAAATCAGCACAGTTTAAACTTGGCAGAGATATAGTAGCAGAGAAACAAATTGTTCAACATTAGGACTTAGTACCTCGACTCCAACTACATCATATTTGCCACATTCACAGGAGGGGGGAAAAAACGTCCATTTGTAAAACTTAAAATAATAACAGAGCAGGACTAATGAGACTGAAAGTTGACCATCTGAGAATCAATATTACCTATTAATTTTGGCAAACTATTGCTAAGAGTTCAAGCAATACCAGACTACGCCTTGGGCCCTTGGAAGAGAGAGTATTGATCAATATTTCCCAAGCAGTGGAAAGTCTGTGGTTTTCCTTGGCTGTGTGCTGAAAATGATCACAGAATGCGTCAGGCTTTGGAGGGGCCGCACGGCTGGATAGCATTTCTAACAGGCTGACAGGAAGAAGCCGGGCCAATTACCAGTCGTCTTTGTGCTGGGCTACGTTCAACAAAAACATACAGCGAAAATAGAGAATATTATAGAGAGTGGCCAGTGGCAAGCAGAACCGAGTCGATACTTCAAAAGTGTACCTTTTCATTCGTTTAGGACATGATTTGAATAGGAGGTTTTAATGATTAAACACGCAGCATCATATTCCTGGCTTGAACTCTTGCAGAATTCATAACCGGGGATAAATAACAAGTGGACTCAGATTAACACCACAAATCTTTCTATTTTGTTTTGGAAAAATCCACAAAAGCATAACTCATTTTGAACACTAAATATTAAATATGATTAGTAAGCACTCAAATCGATCCTGCATGGGATTTATGCACCTACTAGAAATACGTTGTACATTTAACACAACAAAGCGAGAGAACTAGCCCATCTTAACCACACACTACATGCACCATCAGGCCCCAATCAGGAGCCGAGTCAGCCCACCCTCGGCCTGCTTCTTGAATTTATTAGCAGTGGTTGCAGTTGATGTTGATGTAGTTAAGTTTTGTTGATCTTGAAGCCAGCTATAGTCATTCCACACTGGAGCAACAACGTGGAGATCACCACATAAAAGTAATAATAATAAAACTCACATGATGCTGCACTAATTACCCCTAATAATGCAATTATTACATTCGGTTTCAGTGCCTTTTAAATGGAATAATAAAAGCGGAGCACAAACGGCTGACCTCATCTAGCTCTTTCTGCGTTTCGGCCTCCATTCGCCGGATGTCCTCCATGGTGAGCTCCACCCACTTGTCGATCCAGCAGAAGAGCTGCCTGTGAAAGTTAGTGAAGATCCTTTTCTCTTGCTGCAGAGAAAGGAGCAGAAAAGGCAAGAACTTTTGGTTGAAAAACACCACGACACAGTTCCAGTGTTTAACATTCTAAGCACTGTGGTGATAAACAAGCTCCGACTCAAAAGTACCTTTTGCAGATACAGAACCCTTTTTTACAGTACATAACACTTCAGAAGACACTGTTCTTGAAACAGGAGAGAGTGAGTGTACATATTTACTTTGTGGATGAAGTGCTCGATTTTGCTTTGAAGGCCCCACCACTTGAATTTCACGGTAACAAGTTTGTATGCGCACATTCGTGGAGTATCTGTCTTTGCAATGAGCTCTGCCTGTTTTAAAGAGGGGAAGAAAAAAAAAAAAGAATTATCCAGCACATAAACGAGCTCAGAAATCCTACAACGCAGACATCATAGGGAAGGTAAAATTGAGTGTGATGGCAACGTATCAGAGAAAACGCACTGTTTCGGGGTAAACTTCATTCATGCGCAGCATTTGAGAGACACTTGTTCAAAAAAAAAAAAAGATTCTCCTTGAGAACTATTTAATTGCAAAGCAATTAACTTTAAGTGGCATGACATTCGGTTATATCACTCGCGCTCATAAACACATCCACTCATTTCTGGGAACCGGATTTTTTTTTTTTTTTTTAATTTTTCAATTATCCTGCCATTCAACCATGTTACAGCAGCATGGCGTATAAAATCCTGCACAATCCTGTGAAAGACTTTAGATAATGTTTACATCAAACTCGGGGGGGAATTGATCTCTGTAACTGAATCTGGCTGAGCTGCTGGTACCAGACCTAAGACAATGTTTAAGTATTTCTGCTTTTGTGCTTCGTTATTTGAGTGATTAGAGTTGTCGTCTCAGCACACACTTTTTGAATTCAGAGACTTATTTTCTCCACTTTTATTTTTAAAGAAAAGTCTGTGTAAACATTTTAAGAGAACAAAAAGTTTCTGAAATATTCAAGCCAGTCCATCTGACACCAAAAACCAGATCATGATCAGCATCAACCCTACACTTGACACCCCCCCTTCCAGGCACATTCTGATGACACTCATGGAATGTATTTAATGATTCTACACATATAAACAAACACTGTAAAATTGGTGGAATAATACAATATCACTTGTGCACACCTTCCAGTTGGGACCTAGTGGACCTCGGCCTGTCTTCTCCGAGTGAAAGAGTGCAGGGTCTTCGTCCGGCTTATAGTCCTGCAGAACACAACCATTATGTTCTTATATATGTAAACTTAAACTTAAGATCTAAGCATAGCAACATTTCTTTTATTATGTAATAATATTAATACATGAAAAAAGTATAGATTCCTCTGGTCAACATATGTCAAAAGGGTGTAGCTTGCTCTATTCAACACTGCTGCTACGTTGTAATAAGGAGCATTCACATCACACTCACTCTATCTTTTAATCTTCAAGACCTATAACACCGAATACCTTGCACAGATGGCTACTAGGATTAACCATGCCCCAAAACTGATCCACTTAAGTCATTAAAGATACAAAGCACAGAGATACTGCGAACCTTAGAGCTCTAGTCACCCCTTTTTGTGTCCTTGGTTTTCACAGATCATACAAGGTTAATGCATTTAAGATCAGCTAAAAATCACCAGGATGTCTGCATGATCTTATTTTAAAGCATTTAAACATTGCAATCATATACATTTACTGAAAAGATTTTAGGCATGATTAGCCTATTTACTACTGAATTACCTCCACAGATCGAGCATGAAACTAAAGACGAAATCGTTCAACTCAAACTTGGCCGAATAACAACACCAGGGGTGAAGAGAGATCCCAAGCTGAATTTGTGCCAAAACATTTCTTTACCCTCTAGACATTCTTTGGAATTGGTTCAATTTCCCCACCACGGTCAGGTCCATGCTACTGGATTTATAGAGCAGGTTAGCCTTATAGTCATGGATAAAAAGCATCTGGGTTCATTTAGGCCTGGTATACAATTACTCCTGTTGCGTGTAAGAATTCAGAAATAAATCACACAATTGTGAAATCGTCTTTGTGCAAATCAGTCGAGACAGAACCAGTTCCACATAATCCCTCCCACTCTAATACACATTAAACAAACAACAATTAGACTAACAATAAGTGATCATTTTGATATTCTTGAACTCACTCCAGGGTCCACTTGTGATCTATCTGCTATGTCAATGGGCACCACTTCGACGGTCTTCCACGTCTCTGGGTCTAATTCGTGCACCTATAACGCAAAGAATACAAACACAGTTAAGTAATTATTACTTAACGGTTAAGTAAAAATACAACTTTACATACTGAGTAAAGCTAATGATACTGGAGAGTAGAGCTGGGAGATTAATCGTCATTATTGATTAATTCGAGTTTATGGTTTATGCCGATCTTCAAAATAGAAAATCGATATTACGACTTCACTTTGGTTTGGCACCGCAAGCTTCTATAGTTCTCCACTTCCTGCCACGTACTTACGAAATTCCAAAAACAACATGGCAGCGTGTTCTGACGAACCCAAAGAGCTGGTTTCCGTAATAGGAAATGGTTTGTGTTTGCAACTTCAGACGTTCAACAAACCAAAGCCCTCTGTAAAAACTGTCTAATTATGGCAAATAAAGAAAGCAGCATGACTAATTTATTCCAGCACCTCAAACAAACACGTTGTTGAAGGCGTGTGTGGTGCTGCGGGATAAACACGACGGCGGCAAACCCCAAAACACAGACACATTTAACAAAATCAAATTTTGTTAACAAAATAAAATAAAAATAAATAAAAGTCTGAGATTAAAATCATAAAACATATCACCCAGCTCTACTTGAGATGGTGGAAAGGTGTGTTTTGTCTTACATTTTCCATGAACCCCATATCTGGTTTGTGCCATGTCTCAATTTTGATCATGAAGTCATCTTTCATGTACTCATTCTGCAAAGGCACAGGTTATGTTAGATCCTGAGATGTACAGCCCATTTCACTATAGAGAAGTAAGATTTACTGTACAGTAAGATACACAGGTACTGTTTAAAAAACAGAGAAACTCATCAAAATAAATCAGTTGCATGGTCTAATTATCTACAGCTTTAAAAGAAAACACAATATAAACTGGAAGTGACTTATTGTAAATGCAACCACTGTAACTGTGAAGCCAGACTGTAAAACTGAACACTACTCACCGTCACAACTGAAGCAAATGATACCAAACGCAGGCAATGTGGAGAAAAGAAATAAAAAAAAAATGTGTCCGTCATCAGCTGGACACTGTTGCATAATTCAAAACCAGTCATTGAAATCTAGTCTAATATTATTCAGATCCATAAGAAAATGTAAGAAAAGCTCATATCAGAATCTTTGCAACAGAGTAGTTTTAGTAGCACGCAAGTGCGATTTTGCTTTTTCAACCAAGTAAGTTGTTGATAAAGTGTGTGAATGGGTCAAGAGCAAAACGTACTAGTACGGCAGTATGGGTAGGCGTTCCATGCTTTTTCATGAAATACTAGAGCCCCCTCTGGTGCGATCATCTTCACAAAACCAGGCACTTTACTGGAGGGAGGGAGGGAGGGATTAAAACAGCTGTCACAACATCATTAATAGAGTTTCTCTTTTTGCTCGCTATATTAAGACAGATGCTGGGGCTTTGCAATTACTCATGCATCATTGTTCTATAGGATAAACTCATATTTAAAAAACAATTAATTAATCTACATTCAAACGTCGACTGAAGACCTACCTCTTCCAACAACACCTATCCTAACATTCCTTTTATTCTCTTTTTCAGGGGGGTCCAGAAATCCATAAAAAAAAAAAAAAAAAAAAAGCAGCACTGTCTATTCTTGTGTACTTGAGTTTTGTATAACCTGTTCTTGAATAAATCTTATCCTGGATATCGAGACTAAAGCACTTTCTGTACGTCTCCCTGGATAAGGGCGTCTGCTAAATACCGCAAATGTAAATTAATTCATTATTTCAAAAATCTTATTTGCTATACACATTTGTTGAACACTTCACACAACTGTCATAACTCCATAGTAAATATTTTAAAACCTTAGTTAAAAAGTATAATAAAAAAAATGACAATACCCACATTAAATTATCTAAATCTTCCTACATTAAATATTTAATTTTCTATATAACAATATACAGGTGTGAGGATATTATTATTAAATTAACTCCTTTTTAGCTGCTACTTTTAAGGACTGACCTTTTTAAATGGTAGATCTTGTGAGTGTATTGTCCTTTTTCCCCTTCTTTTTCATAGGGCTCGTTTTTCAGCACTTCGATGCCCTCTCCGCCACCGGTCTCATTTTTGCTGGCCTCAGCCACAGAGAAAAGCTGGCCTACTTGGTACTGTTTGGTCGGAAGGGGAAAAAAATTTGAACACAAAAAACACAATTAGACGCCTATTAACATGGAATTCTCCTATTATTTGCAACCATAAAGTCATTCAACCATCAAACCATCAAGGAAATCTGTGGTCAAATGAAACAAACAAACAGACTGGCATTCAAATAAAGACAGGGCTACAAGAACGTGCAATAATCAGGCTGTAGTTCAGATACATCTACTAAACCTGAATGTCATATACAGCTTGTTTCATTCAGCGTTGTAAAAAAAATAGGTCTAATACTCAAACTTGTAGCTGGTATTTCTCACATAAAAATGTAGAAGGTCCAAGATGAAAGCATCTTGGTTGTAAAATACAAAAAAAGGAACGTAATCGTGTATTTTATAAGTCGCTCATAATTATGAGAAGGAGTGCGTACTTCTGTGCAGGACAAATCTTTAATTTAGTGATACAATAGTGCCCTTGTCAATATCAAATCTCAAAACGCAGAAAAGTGGACAGCTGCTTTGAGATAAACAAAACATTCATTTTGTAGTACAAAGCATACTGGCCAGATTACATTATAAACCAGGCTCTTTTGAACTGGTCTCGACTTACACAAAGACTGGTACAAAGTGCTACTTCAGCCATGGCAACTGTTAGCAAATTAGCACAGCAGTAAACAGTAGGGAAATACAATTGTAGCGGAATGTTTACACTATGAAATCTGTAATCCATTAAGCTCAGCCCTCAAGCATTCCACTTGGAGCATGTAGATGTAAATCGTGCACAGGGCCAACATGTGGCCACGGGGCATCTAAATCAAACTTACTTGCCTGCAAACAACTATACTTTCTGTTAACAGGAAGCTGCATTACACACACTTGAACCTGTGAGTGATCTGATGAGGGCTGATTTCGTACTGATTCTTCACATTGGTCTGAAGGCTTTATTAAATCATTTTTGAGCCCCCACAAGAAGAGGAGTGGGGGGGTGGGGGGGGAGAAAACAGGTTCTAGCTAGAGCTGAGCGATATTTCATATAAACCGAATCTCCGTTTTTTTAGAGACAAAATTTGATTTTCGAGTTTGGATACAGTGGGAAAATATTTATTTATTTATTTTCTTTACCTGTTTTTAGTATGTGTTTTGGGGCTGCCATTCAACAACGGGTTTGTTTGTTTTGAGGTACTGGAATAAATTAATCATGCTGTCATACACCTATACTTAGTACCTTTAGCTCCCACAAACTTGGTGAACGCCGGAACATTTCCAAGCAAAAAAATGAAACCACGCCTATTTTGGAAACGAGCTCTTTATATTCGCCAGAGCGCGCTGCACTGCAAAAATTAGATTTTCAATACAGAAAATGTGTCTGCTATTTTGACTTGTCTGTAGCCGGTATTTCATGGCTGCTGCTGTCATGTTTATCTGCCAGCAAACTTTATTTTATTTCAATTTTACAGCGGGCTTTGGTTTGTCGAACGTCTGAGGTTGCAAACCTGAACCCTTCCTAAATGACTGATTAAACAGCACCTATCTTCGAATTCGCTGTGACTGCTGTGCTGAATTGGTATTTCGCGGGTACGGGGAGGGAGGCGAAGAACTACGGAAGCTCGCTGTGCCAAACCAAGGTTAAATTGTAAAATCGATTTTCATATTTTCAGCATCGGCATAAAATATGAACTTGTATTCATCGATAATGACGATTAATCTTGCAGCACTATCTTCAGCACATTTACACTTAAGAGCACTGATGTTGTTTTTTACACTGTAAATACACTTAACAGTTCATGTACAAAAACAACCAAAAGAAAATAGACACCAGTGCTACAGTATTGGTTATAAATATCACTATCAGTACCTTTTGAGATTATGAAAAAAAAAATCTCTCACCTCTTCTACTGAGCATGGCAAGACCACACGGCTGTGTAAAAGAGAGAGAAAGAGAATGTAATGAGAAACACAGACAGTGACAGCATCCATCCGGATGAAACAGTTCAAGTAACTTTGGAAGGCAAGGTCATATTAAACATGAGAAGAAGGATCACAGGTTTGTCTAGAGAAGCACGTGCCTTGCAAATTCGAGCTCTAAATGAGTTATAGTGGGTGTGTCAGAACAGGAAACACACTAAAAAAGTGCAGAAATCAGGGTTCCCCTGGACCACATTTCGTAACCTATGCTCCATAGGAGTCTCATACATCAGTAACATGAATTCTTATAAAATTAGGCCACGTAGAAAAGCCACTTCATGATTGCAAAGCCGATGGCGTGCAACGACGGTGAACACAAAAAGCCCATCTCGCACACGGACCAAACCACAGCCATCGGCAAACGTGTGGCTTTCTGATCACAAAGCTCGGCGGAGGTTATTTATTTTATGAATAATCAAAATCCAGACCACGGAGCCACGTCAACGCTTTACAAGCTCAAAACCACAGCATGCAAACTGCAACGATTCCAGGAAAAACTTCAACGCAGAGGCGCTGGTCCAATGTATAGGACTATATAGGAGTTGTAGGGAACCAAAGCAAAAAAAGATTGTAGATATGGAAATGCAATCTTTCAAATAAATAAATCAAATCTAAACGTAAATACCACACAATAAAATACATTTGTGAAACCAGGATATGAGGTGATCTAGGACACACCTTATAATCAAATCAATACAGGAGGCTCATACCGAACATCTATAATAATAATAATAAATAATAATAATATACACTTCATAATAATTTCTCAGAATAAGAGGATGTGCTGCTCATTTGAAATCTTGAAAGTTTCTTCATGTCTCAGGGAGGGGTTTTTGTTTCTGCCACTGTCTCCACTTGCCCAATTTGGGAACATTCGGATTTCTGTTAAATAAAAATAAATAAATAAACAAACAGAGATAAAAGTATATGATAAATAAATAATCAAACCCCCACTTTCAGCGACACAGATCGGTGAGGTGTGTTGGCTCGGAGGAGGGAATGGCGAACTCTAGCCGAGGGAGTGATGTGAATATAATTAGCTTAAGAGTGCATGTAAATCTAGAGGGAAATGCTGAAGCCGATGTTTGTGTTACATTTCCTCAGTATGACTCGACAAACCAATAGTAAACATCGATTAAGATCTGGATATAACTCGTTAAATCACCAATAACTTTATTATCATTATTAATATTTTATACTAATCATGTGAATGGTACTGAAGCTGCCGGGAAGCGGTTAAACCGCTAGTTCCGTTTTTGCGGCGCTAAAACCCGCTGACAGGTCGCCTAGAAAGAAAGAAAGAAAGAAAGAAAGAAAGAAAGAAAGAAAAGTTGATAGAAAGTCTATTTTCCTGTCAAACTCCACGTTTTTCACTATTTATGTGTATATTTATATGCTTTTATAAACTCTCCTTCTTGTTAATTCCCCCTCTGAGCTTAAAGCTAGCCAGTTGCGCTCTCTCTCTCTCTCTCCCCGGCTTCCTTCCTGACAGAATTAGCATGCTAGCTAGAGTTAGGATGCTAACACGGCTAACCCGGGCCTTAAAACAAGCCGGTATTCGCGTTCACACCGCGAGTCAAACCTTCTCAAAACAACACACCGACAAGCACCACAACGCATGACTGAAACGCTAAAGCCACGTTACGCTTTATGAACAATAAACAAGTGAATGAAAAGTAGCGCGCACACGCGCAGAGACAAAACAACGACAACTAGTTACAACTGGAACAGTTTCAACTCACTACTCCTTGATGATCACCATCTTCTCGGGCCCCCCCCCCATAGTCTGCGCATGCGCCGGGAAACGTCACCTCTGTCAAGCAGCATGGCTGCGCCTCGCCTCCCGTAACTTGTGATTGGCTGTTTTTCAGCCCCATTCACAATATATAGACTGCACATTTCATATGGTGCATGGTGGGCTTAGCGGTTCGATTCCCGTCTCGGCCATGTGTGTGTGGAGTTTGCATGTTCTCCCTGTGCCTCAGGGTTTTTTTTACTCCGGGTTCTCCGGTTTCCTCCCCGGTCCAAAAACATGCACGGTAGGTTGATTGGCACCTTGGAAAATTTGTCCCTAGTGTATGAATGTGTGTGTGTGTGTGTCCTGCGATGGGTTGGCATTCCATCCAGGGTGTATCCTGCCTTAATGCCCATAGACGCCTGAGGTAGGCACAGACTCCCCGTGACCCGAAGGAAGATCGGATAAAGTGGTAGAAGATGAATGAATGAATTTAGTACACATTGTAGCACTTCCAATAGACTTGAATGCTGAATAAACATTGTTTATATATTACGAATACGATATATCATGCATTGCAGTTTGCCCCCAAAATCACATCTTGTGAAGTGTGATCATTAAGTGAGGAGTTTACCTGAATCTCGATGGTTTTATGTGCTGGATGCACAGGTGTACAAGTGGCCAGTAATAAAGGAATGGAAAAGTTCCCTTTTAAATGATGGTTAGAGTATCGTTCCCCACTTTATCCGTGAACCCTCTCACTTCATCTAATAGTTCTTTGATGTTTAACACACTGAACACTGCAGCAGATGGAATTTGGTAAATGTGCAGTTACAGAGTGCACACAAATTGGAAAGAAGGTGCAGGGATTTGTTTTATGCATTCGTACTTTGGGTCTTTTCTAAGTATATCTAGAAATGCTGCACTTTATTTTCCAGTCCAATGGTTTATAGAAGAGGCACGGTGGCGTAGTGGTTAGCACGTTCACCTCACACCGTTATGGTCCTGGTTCGATTCCCGTCTCAGTCATGTGTGTGTGGAGTTTGCATGTTCTCCCCGTGCCTCAGGGGGTTTCCTCCCAGTCCAAAAACATGCACGGTAGGTTGATTGGGACAATGCTCCAAGGTGCCAATCAACCTACCGTGCCTGAGATAGGCACAGACTCCCCGTGACCCGAGGGAAGATCGGATAAAGCGGTAGAAGATGAATGAATGAATGAATGAATGAATGGTTTGTAGAATCTACGAGATCATACAACATCTTTCTCAACCTCAAGAGCATTAACATGAGAATAAACCTGGGGGGGGGGGGAATGTAAAACTCCAAAGCAAGTAAATTAAACCCTTTTATTGAGAAATGACTGGATATTTCTGAATGAGAACATATGCAAAAATCATTTTTTTTGTTGTTAAAAAGACATCAAATCACTGAAGAGCGAGAGAGAGAGAGAGAGAGAGAGAGAGAGAGAGAGAGAGAACCCATGCTTTAATACTGACACTCAATTCACATAGATGTCAGGTCAGATGCATTTTTCTTTTCACCATTTCAATAAAAATATGAAAATGTTTCTTTATCTTCTTTTTTTGTGCATGGTGTGTCTCTTTAATAATATAAAAATGTATAATACTGATTGCAAAACACTTTTAATTTACAAAAAAAATAATTGTAATAGCAATTACAATCCATAATTATAACAATAACAATAATTATATTAAAAATGAAAATCAAAAATCAAATAAAACAAACCAGTCAAAGCCATGTGGTCCTTCACTAACACAAACAGCAAGCGTCTTTTGTACTAATACCATTTGGTATAATCTTTAGTTTTTTTTTGTTTGTTTGTTTGTTTTGTTTTGTTTTTTTCTGACATGTCAGTTTTCAGTCAGTCTGCATATATCAATGGTTCTTTTACAGTGTAGGTGGAAGCATAAGGATTATATGCTCTATGGTCAATCTGACACAGTGGAGAAAATGAGGCTCGTATCTGGGTCATAACCTTGTCTTATCATTTCTAGTGCTGCCAAAGGAATGGCATGCGTCCAAATACTCCACTCCTACCATTTCAGCCATTTCAGGAAAAAAAAAACTCAAATGAAGCAGAGAACTTTCAGCATTTAGATGAGGGAAAGAACCTCCCAGGGGAAAGAAATTTATACCCATTCTCTGTGGGCAGTCTGATCGTATGGGAACCAGGACTACTGCCTGTGGAAGCCGTGGGAGAGGGGGCGACTCTTTTCGGCTCCATCTTCCGATGACCATTGGGTGGGTTTTTGGAGCTGGGCTCCATCGACTGAAGTCCCATGTCTTGAAGTTCATGGCTGGGCAAGTTGTGATCTTTGCCATGACGGGGTGAAAGATTAAGAAGACCTAGGACATCCCTTTGGGATGCGCTCAATTTGGCTCCACCGTGGAAGGCCCTCATTGGTCCGGACTGTTGCTGCTGAGCGGCACTGGCCCAAAAGGTCTTAAGATTGTGAATGGCTTGCACTTTCTCATCGATGGCAGCCAGTTTGAGCCGGTCAAGGTCGCCCGGGCTGGAACGCGTGGAGCCGGTGGATGAATAGGACAGGGCGGGGGAGGGTACACTGCCTGCGGGGGACTGGTGGCCCGAGCTGGGCGAGATGTGGCCGCTGTAAGGTGAGCTGGGGTATTTCAGCTTGAACTGGGCGTGAAGGCTGTCGGAGGTGGGTGATGGCTGACTGCTGTCCTTCAGGGATGTCTCCGACATGGCAGGACTGTTATAACCCGAGCTGATCTTCTGGAGCTTCTGTGATTTGATGCTAGCTCTACTACTGGGTCGACTGAAAGCACTGGTCTCTGAGCAGCGGAACACAGTGCCTCCAGTTGGTGTCGGGGCATCACCAGGTCCTGAAATGCTGCCCCTCTGGAGAGTCTCCACTGCCCGCATGTGGCTCTGTGTCTCCTCCAGGATCTTCTGTGCCAGCTCCTGTGGATCGAGAGGTGCGGCAGGTACAAGTGGGTGATCTTCCTGCGATTTCACTGTGCTGTCCGTCTCTGTGCTAGACTGGTCCGACTCTCCAGTGTCCGAGTTGCCAGCTTTGCCAGTTTTCTGGAAGGGCGAGTTGGCACTGGGTATCAGGCTAGCGGTCTTCACAGGTGACGTCGGAGTGCTGACACTGCCTCTCGAAGACACTGATGCCACGTACCCTCTCCCTGCTCCCCCACGTCCCGTGCCACGCTGATGCCCAGCTGGTCGGGGAAGTGTGTCGCAATGAGTGCCTAGTGGCTCGCTGCTGATAATGCTAAAGCCTTGATATTCATCATCGTCGTGGCCGCGGGTGGCGCCGTGCGGCGAAGAGCGGCTACGCGGCACTGCCGAGTGGCGCTGCGGGGTGAAGAGGCTAGCATGGCGCGGGCGCTGTCCGGCCATATCCGACGCTCCGTCGGGCCGCGAGAGGAAGCTCATGGATGAGGCAATGGAGCTCAGGCTGTAGACAGAGATGGTATCTGACGTCAAGCTGTCAGGGCATGGAGGGGAGAAGGGTGGATTGGCGTAACCCACAGGCAGCTGCTGGCATACAGACTGAGCAGAAGCCAGAGATTCCAGGGACGAGGAACTATCCAGACTCAGACGCTTAGGAAGCTCAGTGGAGTCTAAAAAAAAAAAGAAAAGAAAAGAAAACATAAAGTGATGGACGTATATTTCTATTTATGCAATCAAGCTCTCATGAGCACAGACAGTCTTACCAAAAAGGGCCAGAAGAGACTGTAGGGCAAAGTGCATAGTGCGGCGGTTTGCTTGCTTCCCGGTCTTCAGCACCACCTCCTCCTGACCAACCTCACACAGGTCAAATCCTACAAACAGAAAGGCAGGGGCGAAAGAGCTGAAGCGCTTGGGAAAAGACAGAGAGGCTCCAAAAGTCCGTTCTTGGAACACACGTGCACGACACCGAATGTAACCTGATAAAGCTACAATACCAGAACCTCACGTACTGCAGACAGCATGTTGAGTCTGCTTCAGCACTTACCCAGAGCAGCCAAGAATTCGTGACAGCCCGGCAGCCTCCAGAGCTGCACACTGATGGACACCTGGATGGGGGCCAGGGTAAAATCCTGCTCCTTTTCTCCCGACTGCAGTTGGACCAGCACCTGGTGAAGCTGCCAAGAATGATTTGGACATTTAGGAGAGCGTCGTACAACGACTGATCAGAAACAACACAATTTACTGCAGAAATAGATCTTTATTATTGTTCTTGTTATTATTATTAGGTATGTTTAGAAAAGCAGGTCAATGTAGCTGAGTGCGATTCTGGAAAGCACTTACCATTCCCACTACATTTTTAACAGCCTTCAAATGGCAGGTTAAGAAAAAGAGAAGAATACAGAGGATTTAATGGCATGTGAAGCAAGCATTAGTAACTGCACAATATGCATGCAAGCCTCCGAAAATACTCTCAAGATGCATAAAGATAGCTTTCGTATCTGATGCCATTGTGTAGGTTTGTGTGCTGGGCTCTGGTGTGCCACCTCACCCTGCTGATCAGCTGCTCCCCGGTTTCAGAAGCTGTAATGAGCTTGCACAGGGCCTGGAGAGCAGGAGGGGGCAGACCTGAAAACACACCCGACCAGAATGCATTGTGATCTCTGTGACCGGGATGCAAATATATATCGAACCATATTCATGTTACAAATGGTGTTTTAACGTCCATCTCTAAGTGAGCCGTCGATTAAATACTCCTGAGATCATTTGTAATATATAAGCGTCATATGTCCGTGGGCTTAGTGGTTAGCACGTTCGTCTCGCACCTCCAGGGTCAGGGTTCGATTCCTGTCTCGGCCATGTGTGTGTGGAGTTTGCATGTTCTCCCCGTGCCTCAGGGGGTTTTTCTTCGGCCTCTCCGGTACCCCCCCCCCCCCCCCAAAAACGTGCACGGTAGATTGATTGGCACCTTGGAAAATTGTCCCTAGTGTGTGATTGTGTGTGTGTGAGCGTGTGTGCCCTGCGATGTGTTGGCATTCCATCCATCCAGGTGTATCCTTGTGATCCTGCCCATATGCCCATGCCTGAGATAGGCACCAGACTCCCCGTGAATGAAGATGACCCGAGGAAGATCGGGGGAAGATATAGGATTTAGTGGTAGAAGATGAATGAATGAATTTCGTACACATGGTAGCACTTCCAATAGACTTGAATGCTGAATGAACATTGTTTATATATTACGAATACGATATATCATGCATTGCAGTTTGCCCCCAAAATCACATCTTGTGAAGTGTGATCATTAAGTGAGGAGTTTATGCCAATATACGCCTGACATAGGCACAAATTCCCTGTGACCTGAGGGAAGATCCGATAAGTGGTCGAAGATGAAAGAATGAATGTCCATGATGTAGTTCATTCATTTACTTTTTATCATCATTGGAAATTTTTCACAACACTTAACTGTAATTACAGTGCTTTAGATAACAGATCAGGATTATTCATTTGGTGGCCCCCAAGGTCATTAGTTCTGGCCCTCCAATTACCCTTCTGTGACAAAGACATATCTAGAATAAAGCTAGTTTAGTCTGAAAACGGACGCTACAGTTATGAAGTGATGTGCCCCTGTTCAATGACAGATGAACACTTTTGCTCATTTCTTCTGTTTATTTACTTATTTTTGTATTTTCCCCGCAAAAAATCAGCAAATTTAATGTAAAAACATGAACCTTACTATAGCCCTTGTTATACAAAATGTCTTTTTCAATTTTGAAGAAAAAGTACTTGTATGAATGTAGAAGACGTGCATCTCCAATACATGCGCTGTTGTTGTTGTTATGCAGTTTCAGATTACAATTACAAGTACTTGTTTGAATGTAGAAAATCCTGCTTGAGCAATGCACTGATTTTGTTACGCTTCAAAATACTTTGAATATATTTGCAAAAAAAAATTGTATAATGCACAATGCACTGATGCTATGTAGTTATACAAAATACAACATATACACATTTTAATGTAGAAAAAGCCTACATAATGTGCAAAAATAGAACATATGGGCTCTTATATTGCCGTTGTGTCACCACTCATATTGCAGGTCATATCTCTCCGACCCCTCATTTGGGATTCATGAATTCTGTCTTCCATGATAAACGAATTGAATATCCCTTTAATAGACCGTTGTAGCCATCTGAGATCCACTGCTGGACTTTTAAACAAGACAAAAAAAAGAAATGCATTGTATAAAAAAAAAAGTGTCCAATAAACAAAAGTACAAATATGTAGTTGAAGTGTTGCGAGTTATAATGAAGTGTGCAGATGCATAAAAAGCTTTTGCACATTATTTTCATTTGTAGGCTGTCGAGGGCTTCCAATACATTCATTCATCTTCTACCACGTTATCTAACCTTTCTCACGGGCATCAAGGCAGGACACAGGATACAGGGTATGGAATACTGACCAATCGCAGGCGCACACGCACTAGGGACAATTTTCCAATCAACCTACCGTGCATATTTGTGGACCGGGGAAACACGGAGAACCCGGTGAAAAAGCCCCAGAGGCACAGGGAGAACATGCCCCCCCCCCCCCCCACCCCCCCAAATACATACATACATAAAAACAAAACTGGCCTATGACGTATTAACATACCTAGCAGAGATTGCAGTGTGGCACTGCATTGTTGGAGTCGATCCCCGGGATCTGCCATAGGGAAAGAATACGGCACCCCCCGAATCCAACCTGAAGCCCACGGCACTGAGCAGTGCCTGCCAGCCGGGGACGCCCCCCACCTTGTTCTCCACACTCTGCTGAGATGTGTACATGGAATTGCGCTGACCGCTCTGAATACGCTGCAGCGATTTCTCGACCTGGGGGTGAGAGAGCAGTACATTTAGGGTGTTTGGGGATTTTCTATACATATAGAAAGAGAACGAGAACTTGAGTTTGTTAGTTTAAAATAACAAAATGGTTTTTGTGTGTAGCATTCTGACTATTAGGATTCGGAGCACAATCTAATGCTATGATGCTTCGTGCGTCTCTCACAAGATGCAGCAGAACCCTCAGGGCATCTCTGGCTTTGTCTGGATACTGCAGTATCTCAGCCAGGGCTTGGCTAATCAGAGACGAGGGACTGTTCAGCTTCACATCACTGCCAATCAGCATGAAGCCTATGGACGAAAGAGGCGAAAAGCAACGGGCGGTTTTAGCTGGCACGAAACTAAATAAATAAATAAATAGATAGATAACAATACAAATGCTCATCGCAGTGGTTACGTTGTGTTTAATATCGTGGCCTAACCTGCCCAGTTGGAAGGATGAGAGAACTGCTTGCTGCCCTGGAGCGTTTTCATGGCGTCGGCGAGGGCGGCGCTGGCCTTTGTGCCGTTCAGGAGGGCCGTGTAGAATGCGTGGACGAACACTTTGGAGGCAGCTACAGGCACAGGCCACAACGACACCAGCACGCACTGGGCGCCTGCGGCTAGAAAGGCGCGAGTCAGTCCCACCACTCCGTCTGCTGTCACTTTACTATCCGATTCCTGGTAGGAACTGAACAGATCACCATTCGCGTTAGACGCGGCGTAAATCCCTTCGCCGGTACAGATGAAAGCGGTTCGTAATTTGTCTGTAAATCAAGCGCGAACGTAAGACGCACAGCGTGGCCAGTTTAACTTCGCATGCAGTGTACCGGCCGATTACACACAATCGTTTTTACGGCTTTCCAGTAATAATAAAAGCTGCCATTTGCTTCTATATACACTTAGAGGATAAACACATTACCAGTAAAAACAATTGTGGTAGAGGGGGCGTGGCCGAGCAACACTTTGTGAATGGAGGGTGTGGCCGGCGGAGACGAGCGGTAGGAAGCGCACACCTGTGCCCACTTTATCTAATCAAACTTTGCACTCTTTCAGTGATCAGGGAGGAGAATAAAAGGAGGGGGACAAAAGAAGCCAGAGACACATATAGAGACGGAACTTATGTACACAATTGAAAGAAAGCCAATAAAAGGCATAAATCTTGGTTTTTCCTGACTACCCGAATCAGTCTCTCCCACACTGGTACCCAATCCCGGGAAATCGGCGGGGGGAAAAAAACAAGACGGCCACGAGAACAAGTTAGATTTATGCCTTTTATTGGCTTTCTTTCACTAATGTTGATAGACATACTTTTTGGCCGAATCTCTGTGTGTGTCTAGCTTCCTTCGTTCCCCTCCTTTCATCCCCCCGCCCCGGGTCACTGAAAGTGAGGAAAGTTTGATTAGATAAAGTGGGCGTAGGTGTGGGCTTCCTAGCGCTCGTCTCTGCTGGCCACGCCCTCCATTCGCAAAGCCCACGCCCCCTCTGCCACAACAATGGGGACCACTGCTATATAAACCTCCTCACTCATCCTCTAATACAGAGACTGACTGACCCCAGCACCACCAGTTTGACGGGCATCCGGAGGTCAAGGATGTCTGCAGCGGTGAGCAGGAACTCCTGCGGTGGTGGGCTGTCACACACACTCTCCGCATCGCTAGCGTCATCTTTGATACTGTAGTTAGTCTTCGTGCCTCCCTCAGTGCCCCCGGATGCCCCTCCTGAACTATTAGCGCCATGCCCGGGGCCCACGTCCTGATTGGGTGATAGCACCAGAGCCGCCAGTTTCCAGGAGACATGTGTGGCGAAGTGGGCGCACTCGGCTTGGCTCAAGGCGCTCATGACCCGCTGTTTGATGGCGTTAGGACCGGTTAGAGGCTGGCACCCCAGGAGCTCCGCCACCATGTGGGCCTCCTCCTCGGCAGAAGGCATCGGACCCCACAACCAGCGCTCCATTACCGAAGCGGGCAAGCGAGGGTTTCCCACCACCACGGCTGAGCTGCCTCCTGGGCACAACGCTGGGCCTGCACGCCGAGGATGAACCTGAGAGAGAGAGAGAGAGAGAGAGAGAAAGAGAGAGAGGAAACATTATAAATGCAAATGATTGCATTTCAAATGTATTCAAAATATCAGTATATAAGTTTAAATCTCACTGTGTTCATTCTCATCAATTTAAATGCCTATTTATTGTTATTAATTTCTTTATTTGTGCATGCTGTTTTTATGTTGTTTACATACACAAACCAATAGAAAGGAATCATCATTATTAAATCAATAAGTAATATTGAGCTTCGTATAAGGCCGCTGACCTTGGCGTTGGCCCCGAGGCTGCCGATGGACGGCATGGCTATAAGGCTGAAGCGCTCGTAAAGGTACTCGTTGGAGGAGCTTCCCTTCAGCAGAGCAAATGGAATGAGATAGAGCTCGCCTTCGAGAACCAGCACCAGCTGCCTGTGCCGACCCACCGGCCCGCTGGAGTGCATCAGCCCCTGGAGGAAAAGTTAGAGAAAGGAGAAATATTGGATAAAACAAAAAAAGGTACCTATTTAATAAGAATGAAATGACTGTTGTCATGCCTCTTTAATTATAAGCTCAATACAATGAAACGAAATGAGTGAAAATAAAACATTGTAGTCACTCCCACTATAAGAGAAGTCTTCAGATATTCGAATAAATTAATGTAATTTGTGTCTATACTACAATACCATTAGCATAAACTTTACTTATTGTGCAAGCACTACAGTGAAGACGATGCAATTTGGGACTTGCCATATTTAAGATGTTTTTTAATATTGATTATTTATCTCAATGGCCTTGTGGGACATAAAACTAGCCCATATATCTATGGATGAAACGACGCATATAAATAAGAGAACAGATTTATTTATTTATTTGTTTGTTTTTAAAAACAAGGAACAGAGAATAAAAGACAAACACGATGGTTATTTTTCTTCCACAATGAAATTAAAATAAAAAACAAAATCAATAAACTTTTAGAAATACAAAGAAACATGTGTCTTATGCTGCAGTGACTTACCCCCTCCATAGGAGCAATGAGAAGGTCATAGAGGGCACGTAGAGGGGGCTTGCTGAGGGTACTGGAGCGACGGGAGAGAGAGGAACTTCCCTCTTTCACTGGAGACACCGTGTTACTGAACAGACTCGTCATACTCTGACAGCTCCTGAGGCAACGAAGGGATCACACACACACACACACACACACACACACACACACACACACACACACACACACACACACACACACACACACAGTGATGATTAGGAAGCAACATGGACACTTCTGTAGATCTTGCAGTATTCACACAGGCCACTAGATGGCACTGTGTATCTGTACAGAAAGCAAATAAGTGCATGCAGAAAGGTAAAATAGCAGACACTGACAACCAGGAGATTGTGTTTTGCAGTGATCATACAGCATCGTTTTGGCTTTTTCAAATCTAGAACATAATGTGTAGACTGGATTAATTCCCGTTTAATAAATGCATATTGTTTGTATGTAGCTGATCAATGAGAAAACTAATTGGATTAGTGAGCGGTGACAACAGTCACAGATAGATAGATAGATAGATAGATAGATAAAGAACGATCACTGGCTGCTTCCTCTGTCTGAAAAAAGCAGGAACGTGGGTATTGATTGTAAATGTCACCCCTGGGCTAATAAAGTCAGTGTTCATAACTCCACGGCGTAGCAATGAACACCCGGGACTCATTAAGTGATTTTCTCATTAAAATATGTTATAGACAGCACTATACCCAATATTCTCACATTCTCTCGCACTCACTTTCCCTCCTTTTTTTTTAAAGCCGTTTAACCGTCTCTCTCTCTCTCTCTCTTTTAAATAAACGAGGAAGTGCAATATCCAGCCGAGTGGCGAAATCTACCTGACACTGAGTCGCTAATGATTAGCCTTGCCTGGAAGCTTCATCACTGGACCATTCTACACTTAGTAGCAGCTCAGATTTGTACTAATTATTCGGTAATTTAGCAATCGATCTCTAATTTCTCCGACTGTGATGTTTATAAGAGCAAAATGCCTTCTCACTCTGGACTAAAGAACATTTGTAGCTTAAATAGTAACTGTTATTGTAAATATTTGTATATATTTATATATGTATATATTGTATATATAACCTCGGTTATATAATTCACATTTATATCCATATAAATATAAACATATAAATCTTAAATCTGACGGCGGGTACGAATCTGATTCATTACTATTTCAGTGATACAATACTGAAAAATGTTCTGCATTGCGCTTCATTTTTACTTTTCATCTATAAACTATAGAAATATGTACTTTACAAAAAATGATTCATAGAAAAAGAATAAAATTACTACATGGATAACTACGTGGAGAAGGATACGAAGGCCACTACACTGCATTTCCATTTCTGCTAAATCCTTAAATGTATGTGTAAAAAATACCGGAGCTCCGTATGTATACACAATTGAATATTAAGTCAATATTGAGTGTTATGTTTTTTTAAATGAATTCATAGACTAAATGTTTAGGATCATCTATAGTCGCAAGTCATAGTGTTGGTGTGTTTGTTTGTTTTTTTTTATACAATGGTCACATCACAAGTCCATCCATAATGCCTGGCTTTGTTCTAAACACACCAACACACAGCATGTCAAATAATACTATTTCATTAGGGTACTTGTACTGTAAGAAGATGCTGTAGTTTCACATTTTGTAATCTGCTTTGCTTTAAATGGCAATATTTATTTATTACATTTAATTATTTGGCAAAAATTATTAACAGAAAAAGAGTAAAATATATACTACATTATACTACATATACTACACTGCTCTTCAATTTCTGTTATTTGCCAATCTTAAAACATCCAGCAGGTCATTATGTATTTATGCACATTAATGAAAAACGGAGGAATCCATTTTTCATACGTCATATCTGTATATATTTGTGGATTGTGGTCTCTCTCACCAGTACATTCTGTATTTCTTACTTTTTTTTCCCCTATTTTATTTATTTTAAAACTGTGTATGTGTCTTTGCTCGCACCTGACACCTATAACATTTCATTGAAGAACAATGTTAAACTATACAGTAAAAGTTCATTCATTCATTCATCTTCTACCGCTTTATCCGATCTTCCCTGGGGTCACGGGGAGTCTGTGCCTATCTCAGGCGTCTATGGGCATTAAGGCAGGATACACCCTGGATGGAATGCCAACCCATCACAGGACACACACACACACACACACACACTCACACACACATCCATACACTAGGGACAATTTTCCAAGGTGCCAATCAACCTACCGTGCATGCTTTTGGACCGAGAGAAAACCGGAGAACCTGGAGAACAAACCCGAGGCACGGGGAGAACATGTAAACTCCACACAGACGAGACGGGAATCGAACCCGGACCCTGGCGGTGTGAGGCGAACTTGCTAACCACTAAACCACCGTGCCCCTTTTTTCAAACAAATTTGATAAATTTTTCCTGCATAAATTATTTGACATGCCTTTGTTTCATTTACTTTTTTACTGCCGTCTGTTAGCAAAGATCCTTAAAGATGTCTATGGTTCGCTGGTTATGTGTGTCATTTTAGTGGACAGCCAGAATTTACAATCATCTAACAAGATGAAGGGTTTTCCCAGGCGCCACATAATATAGCGATACGTCATTATAATAATCAATAATCGCAATTTGTACTGTGAGTCCCAGCGGCACCGCAGCATCCTTTAGTCTCGACCACTAAGCTTCAGGAACATCTGGTTCTGTATGTACATCTTCCTGCTGTTTGGTTTATATCTATGCATTATCCACGTTTATGCAATATTATTATAAACATAAAAAAGGGGAAGAAGAATTCACTCAATATACTATATGCGGATATTGGTATTTTATTTAGGGCAAGGGAGAGACCACTGATGGGTACACTTACAATTGGCCTCAGGTAGTACAATAACTTCATCTATTGCTGTGGGAGAAATTGGGTTTCCTTTTATTTAGCGTGTCTGTTTATACAGTACTTCTAATTAAAGGCTTTGGGTTTCTCCTGAAAGAATGTGCGATTTTATAGGTTCACACCAAATTAAATGTAGATGCAAACCAGATTACAGTGAAAATTCACAGAGGTGGTAAATTAACATGATTATTATAACGGAAGCGATTTCTAACCACCAGCCTTAATACATTTAGCTTTTATTAGATGGTTATTGTATTTTGCCTTCTTCTCATTTTTGTACAGTATTATTGCCTTACACACATTTTTATACAGTATCTGCTGCCTTTACTGCCTCATAGGCAGTGGTGGCATAAAGGCAGTGGGGAGGTGGTGGCTTAGTGGTAAGGTGTTGGGTTTTGGACCAGATCGCAGGTTCAAACCCCCAACCACCAAACTACCACTAGTGGGCCCTTGAGCAAGGTCCCTTAACCCTCAATTGCTCAGTTGTAAGTCGCTCTGGATAAGGGCGTCTGCCAAATGCCGCAAATATAAATAGTTTATATTGCTTATATATATATATATATATATATATATATATATATATATATATATATATATATATATAATTTTTTAATTTATTTTTGTATTTATTGCATGCTCTATTGCCTGTGTTTGCGCATACAAAATTACATTTGCAAAATTGTTCATGAAGCAGTTTATAAAATGAAAAGCTTCAATAATATTGAATTGGGTTACATGTACTGTAAGAAGATGCTGCGGTAGAGCTTTTTCACAGAGTACATTTTGTAGCGCGCTTTGCTTTGAACGCCATCATTCACTGAAAAAGACGGCAGATCGCCGTCTGGCAGCAGCGCGTACGAGCCTCACCAAATCACATCCCGCTGTCTGTTTGTTATCTAACCTGTTAAAAAGATTGTTTCTGGAAACCATTCTGAGGAAACCAGTCGGGTCAGTGACAGAGTTCAGTTTGTTGTTGAGCTCCTCGAACTGCTGGTCCAGTAGATCGCCCGCCTCGCTCTCGGTTTCGCTGCTGGAGCACGCCCTGTCAACGACAAACAACACAATCCATCATTACACCCACGCGTTTATCCCAGACATGTCGTTTCTAAATAAGCAGTAATAGACACTGCTACACAGATGGAGGTACAAAATCACTTATCGTTCCTTTGTAAATCTGCCTTACTCTATGGATTTCCTCGAGTCTGCCCAGTCTCTATAAGCAACACCAATTTTATAGTCAAAATAGCTGAGAAAAGGTACTAATGTGCCAGTCAGCATTTCAATTATGCATCTGGCTGCAGTCTAAAGAGAACAGACCTCCACTGGCATGAAAGCCAGCGATAAAGAGGAGAAAAAGAAGGAAGACACAGAGAGATAAAGATCAGAGGAAGGTGGAGAGAGAGAAAGTAAAAAAGAGAGCTGAGTCACATCTCACACAAACAATGTACATTTGCACACAAGAGTTGGACAACATATGATAATGTTTTTCCTGATGCATATATAAACCTATCTAATAATCCTTACGATCTGCTTGTTTTGTCAGCAAAAAAAAGGTCAAATAAACATCAAATAACTGCATTTTCTGTAAGCAAATATCTAAACTAAATGCAAATCATAAAGAAATGATATGCAGTGCGATATAGAATACCACGCATTGTATTCTGTATATAATTCATCATCCTGTCGCTGTACACCACAATATGCACAAAATGCTAGTCACCAGATAATCCATATATTCGCCCAAATATAATATACACACAGCATGGTGGATGGTTTGTGAAAAGGTGAGTGTAAGAGTTTTAATGTCGGGATAAAGAGGCCCGGCGTGTGCAGTCAGTGTGAAATTCATCCACTCAAGATCTTTCAGTCCGACCCATGTGCACCAAATGTTCATAGCGCTGGCCGTGTACACAGGGGCAATGTCAGGTTGCATACAGGTTTCCGTCTTCTCGTTCAAGGACAAAAAAATAACAGACTATTGAATTTAACTTCAACCGAAGACATTCTATACGATTGCGTGCCTCCAACTTTGTGGTTACGGTTTCTGGAGAAGAATTGCTGGAATAAGTCGGACGCCCAAGTTCATCTGTCCACAGAGCGGTATATACATGTGGTGTTAACATATTATACAGTACATTTCAACATACACGCATTAGACATGTTAAAATCTTCATATTCGATCTTCCCTCGGGTCATAGGGAGTAGGGAGTCTGTGCCTATCTCAGGCGTCTATGGGCATTAAAGCAGGATACACCCTGGATGGAATGCCAACCCATCGCAGGACACACACACACACATTCATACTCACATTCATACACTAGGGACAATTTTCCAAGGTGCCAATCAACCTACCGTGCATGTTTTTGGACCGGGAGGAAACCGGAGAACCCGGAGAAAAACCTCCTGAGGCATGGGGAGAACATGCAAACTCCACACACACATGGCCGAGACGGGAATCGAACCCGGACCCTGGAGGTGTGAGGCGAACGTGCTAACCACTAAAGCCACCGTGCCCCTTGTTACACGTAACAGCGTTAGGTAATTTAGTTACAAAATAAATGTAACAGTAATTCATTACAGTTACTGAGAAAAAAACGTGGAATTAAAATGTGCAATGAAAAGTTACACTATTACATTTTGAATACGGTACATTTGCAATCTATAATGTATTACATTTCCAAAGTAACCTTCCCAATACTGATTATTACTGAATATCCTTGTTGTAACAGTGCATCCAAGCATTTTATCTTAAAAGCCATTGGTGTTAAAATATATCCATTACAATCGCAGAATCTTTCACCAAAATGCTTAGAACAGACGTTTACCGAAATTATTAAGAGGAAAAAAATATAAGTGTTGCTCAATGACTGATATTACACACTAGATTTCACTATAGAATTTACTAGAGCGAAAATTAGTGGTAGACTCTAGTAAGGTTCAGTAGGAAAACTCAGTGACTGTATTACCACCATCTCAGATTAATATGTGTGTGTGTGTGTGTGTGTGTGTGTGTGTGTGTGTGTGTGTGTGTGTGTGTGTGTGTGTGTGTGTGTGCATATGCTGACAGAGCTCATGGTGGTTGCTCCCGAAATACCAGGCGCCAATGTAAGCTATGAAAAAGGAGTAGACGTGTGAGGAAAATATGACTATACCAGGAAGAAACACACATAGCTAGCTCCTGTGTTCTGTGTGTGTGTGTGTGTGTGTGTGTGTGTGTGTGTGTGTGTGTGTGTGTGTGTGTGTGTGCGTGTGTGTGTGTGTCTGTGCGCACGAGTGTCATTGCCCTTCTATATGTATGCATATAATGGGGCTTGATGTGTATAAGTGTGTGTGTGTGTGTACTTGTAATGCACCTTGAAGAGAAAAACATCCTTCCGTCTTTTCAGCTACAAAAGCTCTGTGCATTCGTTTTGCTCTGTACTAAACCACACGAACAACACACAAACACACACACACACACACACACACACACACACACACACACACACACACACACATCAAGCCCCATTATATGCATACATATAGAAGGGCAATGACACCCGCACACACACACACACACACACACACACACACACACACACACACGCGCGCGCGCGCACACACAATCTGCCCCAGAGTCATATGCAAACATTTAGAAGAGCAATGACATTCCCACACTTAAACTTGTATGCACACACACACGCACACACACACACACACACCCACACACACACACACACACACACACACACACACACACACACACACACACACACACACACACACACACACACACTCTTCCGTGTTTTCAGCCACAACAGCTATGTGCATTCCTTTTTCCTTGCACAAATGTACACCACACACACACACACACACACACACACACACACACACACACACACACACACACACACACACACACACACACACACACACACACACACACAGGCTCTCTCTCAGCATCTGGAAATGCATGCATGAAGCTATTGAATGTGCCATGTTGCCGCACTCAGAATGCATTAAGATGCAATGAGGAAAACGCAGAAACAATTTCACACATGATGAAAATGCCGCACACGCTATCAGAGATAATTACAAGCGAGTCGTTCTGCAGCAGGCATACACGGAAATAAATTTGTTTGATTAGCCATAATGAAAAAGGAAAACACTTTCATTCTGATTCGAGCAGATAGGGCGAGTATTTTGCGTTGTATCGGGTTAACTGGCTCTTATCTGCCCGCATTACGCCGCCGAAACGCTTTCATTTACACCTAATAAACACTAACAACTGCGGATGTGTACCGAGCACTGAGCTGGAATTAATTAACATGTCGAAGCTGACAATAACGGCTCCGATTTACTTATTCAGATTGAAAATATGCCGCTATTCAGAACTGAGTAAACGAGATGAAACAAATTTGCTTAAGAGCTACACAAATAATGCATAAATGATCTGGTGATGATATAAAAAATAAAAAAATAAAAAAGATGGAGGAAAACACATAACATGCCTTAATGACTCATGCTTACATAGTCATGCTTTCATTAACGAGACAAACCCGACCAAGGACTACTAATGGCTCTGGCAATTAATGAAATCTTAAATGGAAGGAAGCGAGTGTGATCTCATTTGCATAATATTAATTGGATATTGACAATAACAGAAATTGGAGCATGTGCAATTATTACAAGGTATAAAAACATTTTATTTACACTGAATTTAACCAAAAATAAAGTTACTACTGCATCATCCACTCCTGCATTCCACTTCCACTATTTTTATTAATATTACTTTTATTATAAGTACAAAAACTACTATTACTATCACCTCTTTTACAACTACTTCTAGTTCTCTGACTACTAGTGTTACTTCTCCTACTCTTACAATTAATATTGCTCGTATTACCTACCGTTACTTCTATTGCTAGTTATTTTACTATTACTACTAATTTGGAGCGGTGTATCTTCAGGCTACTGATCAGAAGGTCCAGTATCATCCGTGAGCAAGGCCCTTAACTCTCTCCAGGGGTGCCGTATCATCTCTGACCCCAAACAAGCTTTTTATATGTGAGGAAATAATTTCACTGTATATGTGTAATGTAAGTGGCACGGTGGCTTAGCGGTTAGCACGTTCGCCTCACACCGCCAGGGTCCGGGTTCATTTCCCGTCTCGGCCATGTGTGTGTGGAGTTTGCATGTTCTCCCCGTGCCTCAGTTTTTCTCCGTGTTCTCCGGTTTCCCCCGGTCCAAAAACATGCACGGTAAGTTGATTGGCACCTTGGAAAATTGTCCCTAGTGTGTGAATGTGTGTGTGTGTGTGTGTGTGTCCTGTGATAGGTACAGGTTCCCCGTGACCCGAGGGAAGATGAATGAATGAATGTGTAATGTATATGTGACAAACAAAGGCTATTATATTCCTACTAATGCACTTTATAATACATTTAGTACTATTAATAACATTTAAAAAAATCTACATTCAATCTTAATATTACTATTATTAATATTATATTACTATTATATTTTAGAAGTACAGACGGTTCCCACCCTACAAACGAGTTACGGACAAAGTTCGTAGTATGGATTTCGCTCGTAAGTTTGTGTTGTGTATGAATGTGTGTGTGTGTGTGTCCTGTGATGGGTTGGCATTCCATCCAGGGTGTATCCTGCCTTAATGCCCATAGACGCCTGAGATAGGCACAGACTCCCCGTGACCCGAGGGAAGATCGAATATAGCGGTAAAAGATGAATGAATGAATATAAGTGACTTATACATATATAAGTCATTTCTATTAATCAAATAGTCATTTTAGAATGTTTTTAATAGGCAGTCAAAGAGTAGTAGATCTGATCTAAATATTGTTTTTTATTATTATTACTACTATTATTCATTGTATTACTACAACTAAACAATTAGTACTAGTACATTTGCTAGTTTACATTTGCAGTATTTATCAGACGCCCTTACCCAGGGTGCTTTAGGTCTCCAATCTAAGGTATAAATTCATTCATGAAGGGTAAATACAAACAAATTCTTTATTCTAGTAGTAATAAAGAATTTGCCAACCTGCACATTTTCTATTACAAATTACATTTACATATCAATGCTGTTAAAATAATGCAGTTCAAAAAAATATGTGGGGGAAAAAAACTGAAAGTAATAGTATTGTAAGATAATAATAATAATAATAATAATAATAATAATAATAAAATAATAATAATAATAAAAATAAACAAATACATAAATAAAATAATAAAAATAATAAAAGAAAGTAGAAGAAAAAGAATGCAATAACAATTATATTATTACTACTACTACTACCACTATCATTATTATTTTAGTAGTATTTTTAAAATGTATGCATCAGCAGGGTGTGAAACACATCTTTCCAAGTCAAAGCAAAATGATTTCATTGCTAACGGTGTCAAAGTGGAAAGGAACGTTTTTTTCCTAGGATAGTCTACGATGTCTGACGGTAGAATTGGCTGCATATGGTAATATTTTCAGACTAGGAAAGTATATTTAGCATCTACATTTTAGCTGCCTATTGCCTGTCTCTATATTCCACTGGCTCTACTAGCAGCATTGGCAAGCATACATATATATTAGGGCTGTCAAAGATAACGCATTAATACCACCTTAATACAAATTTCCTTTATTTATTTTTTTAAAGCATGATTAAGGCAGAGTGATTTACTATGTGAGTGATCTATTCCTGCACTCTGCGTTAGTGAAAGAACGAAACCTGGACAACAAAGAAACCTACAGAAGAAACTTCAGTCCGTGTTCTTTCCAGATCATTTTACTATTGAATCGGTTGCATGTGTCATTTCTTCCAGCGGAAGGGGGTAGGGGGTGTTCAGGAAGGGGGAGGGGGGTATGGGGGTGGGGGGGGTTTGGGGTACGGGGGGTTATGTTGGGGTACATGCTTGTTACGCTTTGCTGTATTTTTTCGTCATTTTACTGCCACCTACTGTAGTGGAAGTGCAATAACACTTTTTGCAATCGCTATTTGTAATTTAATTACACACATTCTTTTCTCAGTAATTGTAATTAATAAGTTACATTTATTTTGTAATTAAATTACATAATTACATTACATGTAAGTAGTTACTTCCAAACACTGTATGTATGTATGTATGTGTGTGTGTGTATATGATATATATATATATATATATATATATATATATATATATATATATATATATATATATATATATATATATATATATATCATATAGGTAGGTAGGTGTTAGATAGATAGATGGGTAGATAGATCTACACATCCCTCACTTTCTACTACATTGTATTGAATAAAGAGAAGGAAATAATCACCCAAGCTGTGATTTTTGAGGGAGAATTCTTTTCATCTCATCACTAAAGTGCTGTAAAAAATTGTCAATGCCAGAAAATCAAACACAAAATGAATTAACGGAAAAATAGTTTATGAAAACGAGCGCGTGAATATAATCCAATGCACTATAACAGGAAGTTAGCCAGTTTATAAGGTGCTTAGCTGAAGTTTTCTAATAGACGTGCATAATGAAGGCTTTCAATACTCTCCGGGGGGAAAAAAATTATACTGTACTGTAGAATGCGGCCTTTGGGGAGCAATTAAGAAACATATTTGCAGAAGCTCATCAAGCATTTTGGCATAACACAGAGTTGTGTGGCTCGATGTCAGCTCACTACAATGCTGTGTTATGACTACACATTTTATGAGCTATAGACCATTCACATCTCACATGAACTCTCTTATTCATCGAGAGATCTGAACTAGATTTCACTTTCTCTGTGCACCTGCAACTTTTTCGTGTCTAAAAATAGATAGATAAAAGAGATAGATAGACAGATATACAGACGTGGACAAAATTGTTGGTACCCTTTGGTCAATGAAAGAAAAAGTCACAATGGTCACAGAAATAACTTTAATCTGACAAAAGTAATAATAAATAAAAATTCTATAAATGTTAACCAATGAAAGTCAGACATTGTTTTTCAACCATGCTTCAACAGAATTATGTAAAAAAATAAACTCATGAAACAGGCATGGACAAAAATGATGGTACCCCTAACTTAATATTTTGTTGCGCAACCTTTTGAGGCAATCACTGCAATCAAACGCTTCCTGTAACTGTCAATGAGACATCTGCACCTCTCAGCAGGTATTTTGGCCCACTCCTCATGAGCAAACTGCTCCAGTTGTGTCCGGTTTGAAGGGTGCCTTTTCCAGACTGCATGTTTCAGCTCCTTCCAAAGATGCTCAATAGGATTGAGGTCAGGGCTCATAGACGGCCACTTTAGAATAGTCCAATTTTTTCCTCTTAGCCATTCTTGGGTGTTTTTAGCTGTGTGTTTTGGGTCATTGTCCTGTTGCAAGACCCATGACCTGCGACTGAGACCAAGCTTTCTGACACTGGCTAGTACATTTCTCTCTAGAATTCCTTGATAGTCTTGAGATTTCATTGTACCCTGCACAGATTCAAGACACCCTGTGCCAGACGCAGCAAAGCAGCCCCAGAACATAACAGAGCCTCCTCCATGTTTCACAGTAGGGACAGTGTTCTTTTCTTGATATGCTTCATTTTTTCGTCTGTGAACATACAGCTGATGTGCCTTGGCAAAAACTTCGATTTTTTGTCTCATCTGTCCACAGGACATTCTCCCAGAAGCTTTGTGGCTTGTCAACATGTATTTTGGCATATTCCAGTCTTGCTTTTTTTTTTATGATTCGTTTTCAACAATGGTGTCCTCCTTGGTCGTCTCCCATGTAGTCCACTTTGGCTCAAACAACGACGGATGGTGCGATCTGACACTGATGTTCCTTGAGCATGAAGTTCACCTTGAATCTCTTTAGAAGTCTTTCTAGGCTCTTTTGTTACCATTCGGATTATCCGTCTCTTAGATTTGTCATCAATTTTCCTCCTGCGGCCACGTCCAGGGAGGTTGGCTACAGTCCCATGGATCTTAAACTTCTGAATAATATGTGCAACTGTACTCACAGGAACATCTAGTTGCTTGGAGATGGTCTTATAGCCTTTACCTTTAACATGCTTGTCTATAATTTTCTTTCTGATCTCTTGAGACAGCTCTTTCCTTTGCTTCCTCTGGTCCATGTCGAGTGTGGTACACACCATATCACCAAACAACACAGTGATTACCTGGAGCCATATATATAGGCCCAATGGCTGATTACAAGGTTGTAGACACCTGTGATGCTAATTAGTGGACACACCTTCAATTAACATGTCCCTTTGGTCACATTATTTTCTGTGTTTTCTAGGGGTACCATCATTTTTGTCCATGCCTGTTTCATGAGTTTATTTTTTTACATAATTCTGTTGAAGCATGGTTGAAAAACAATGTCTGACTTTCATTGGTTAACATTTATAGAATTTTTATTTATTATTACTTTTGTCAGATTAAAGTTATTTCTGTGACCATTGTGACTTTTTCTTTCATTGACCAAAGGGTACCAACAATTTTGTCCACGTCTGTATATATATCTATATATATATATATATATATATATATATATATATATATATATATATCATAGATAGATAGATAGATAGATAGATAGATAGATAGATGGACAGACAGACAGATATATAGCCAGCCAGACAAACAAACAGACAGACAGACAGACAGACAGATAGATAGATAGATAGGCAGACATACAGACATATAGATAAAGAATGTACTCTGAGATTATCAATAGAGAGTCTGAACTAGATTTCACTTTCTCTGTGTAACTGCAACTTTTTCTTGTCCAAAAACCAACAGAATGCAGGAAAAGGCAATTTCCACAAACAGTCGCTTTAAAATAAACCTGTGCACTTTAGGTCACAAACTTATCAGCGAAACCGGATGCCCCCCGTCCGGCTGTCAGTGCTTATTTCTCAGTGTGTGTGGTGAGACGTGGCCCCTCCGGGATAAACGTCCAGCACATACACAAACACACAACGCTCCATTCTGCTGCACTTACAACCCCCCTCTGCTGCGACTGCATCCATCTGAATTCGTTTTAACGCTCACAGATTCATACCGCAGAAACGCAGTGGCTGTTACTTTACGTCTCCTCCTCCCTCTCGTTTTCACCATTCGAATATTTGAGCCGGGTTTATTCCTTAAATGCTTGTTTGATGGAGTCATGCTGGGCTGTCTCACTAAAGAATAGTCTGTAATATCTGTAACATGGATTACAGACGGAGCTGGAAACTGGCCGAGACTAACAGTCTATTATAGCTGAGCGAAGACGACCTTAGCGTCACCTCATGCTAACGATTGTGTCCTTGTAATGCAGAAATGCGATACAGGGTTCATCAAGTCAGGAGTGACATTACGTCTGCTTAAACCCACATTACAGTACATCCTATAGAATGAATGAGGTCACGATTCTCATTTCTTTTTAATGTTGTACAGACGCTCACGACACTACCAACAAACACTTTACGAACTTTCACCAATACAAACAAACCTGCTCACAAAGTAAAATTCGAAACAAACAAACAAACAAACGCTGTGCTAGCTAGTCACGGAGCGTACCGAACACATAGCGTAGCGAACGAGTGTAATAACCATGTAATGCCTACCTTCTCCTCCTCCTACCATCCATACACGTATGAACCACCACATTCCATGGTAATTACAGCACTTACTGTATACATCACTGTATTATTTTATACTGTTTATTAATTTTAAATGTATTACTGTTATTTTCAGGAATGTGGTAAACTACCATTTTTATAGCTTATATATTACCAATATCTGGTTGTGTAATCAACAGCCAACGCCGCAAACAATTTATTCGTACTGCGAACGAACTCTTGGGATGTGGATGTGGTATTATATTTCGGTCCTAAAAATGACATTTAAGTTTTTTCTGTGGGTTTTTTCCAACATGAAACCTTATGAAAATGGCTTTGTTGAAGATGAGAACATACTGACAAAAAAAAAAAACAACAAAAAAACTGCTTTGGAATCAGAGCATCAGCTCGGTTGCATATTAAGGCAGAAAATGCATCCTTATGTCACTGCAACCTGGTGATAGAGAAATGCATGTATTTGCCAGACTGTCTGGATCGTCTAGGGCGCTCACCTGCTGTAGTAGGCATCCACTCCAAGAGCTTCCCTTGCGTTGGCAATGTGCTGCTCCAAGGACGATGCTCCACCTCCCTGCATGGACACGCCCCCAAGCCTCCTGGAAGTCAGACGGCCCGCTTTCCGGGACCCCGTCGCCGAGATACACTTCGTGGAACTTGAGAATTCCTGCCGAAAAGCACAGGCGACCGATTTACCGACCGCGCACGCACTCACGTAAAAGGTCACTTTATTACATTTCGCGGTAAGGGGAAAGAAATGCATTGCGGTGTACTTTCTCCGGCTCGGTGTACGTAGCTGTAAAGGTCACGGATAACCCGAAAACTGATTAAACAGCATATTATTCTCGCTTCCTTAATTTAAAAACACACCCAACTTTCAAGTCATTTAACTAAAGGACAAAGAGCATCCTGTACAAAGCAGGGGAAGAAGAAAGAGAATAAAACACACAGCTGTGTCTCTGAACTAGAGCTTGTTTGTGTGTATTAAGATGTCTGTTTCTGTGTGTGTGTGTGTGTGTGAGATATGCGGACATGTGTGAATGTGTATATGTGTGTGTGTGTGTTGTGTGTGTGTGTGTGCGTGTGCACAGGGAGAGGATGTGTGAGGAAAGGGAGGCAGGTGGCGCCGCCTCTCTGCGTTAATTCACAGCTTTTTACTGTACAGCCAAGCAGCAGGCAGCAGACTGAGCTGCGGGGGAACAGAAGGTGTGAGGGATATGGCTGTTCACACAAAACCATCAGCTTGTGTATGTGGGGGACAGACAGGAGCGCAGCAGTGTGTCTGTTTTAACTGTGATGTCTGTCTGCACCTCTGCTCTCCCACGGAGACCCAGTGTGTGTGTGTGTGTGTGTAGCGAGATCGCAAGAGGGAAGAAGAATAGACCCCGACCACATGTGTGTGCAGAAAGAAGAAACAACCACGCAACCAAGCGGGCGGCAACCCGCCAAAAAGGCGAAGACTATGTGTATGTGTATATTCTCCCGCCAGGCCCAACGCGCACGGTTGTGTGTGTGTGTGTGTGTGTGAGATATGCGGCATGTGTGAATGTGTGTGTATATGTGTGTGTGTGTGTGTGCGTGTGTGTGTGTGTGTGCGTATCTCAGGGAGAGGATGTGTGAGGAATAGGGAGGCAGGTGGCGCCGCCTCTCTGCGTTAATTCACAGCTTTTTACTAGTTACAGCCAAGCAGCAGGCAGCAGACAATGAGCTGCGGGGGAACAGAAGGTGTGAGGGATATGGCTGCTTCACACAAAACCATCAGCTCTGTGTATGTGGGGGACAGACAGGAGCGCAGCACGTCTTCGGTCTAGGCTCGGCTTGTTTATCCAACTGTGTATACTGCGGTCTGTCTCGCACCTCTGGCTCTCCCACGGAGACCCACCCATCCACTTTACTACATCACAAGCCCGCCTACCCACAACCATCCATAATAACCATTAATACGTTTATCCATCTTCCCAATATATCAATCTGCCCCGCATTCACCTGAACCAACACCGCATTCCATCCTCCGCACAGTCACCTCCAGCATCCATCCGAATACCTTCTCATCTATTACACCCGCCCACCCAGGCCTCATCCAAGCGCTCTTTCATGACTCCACCCCCCCACACACACACCATCCACCTAAACCCAGGGGTCTCAAACCCGCGACTCAAGGTTCGCATTGTGGCTCTTTCATCCCTCTGATGCGGCTGCCGGTGGCGTTTTTTGAAAATAATGCGTATTTAATTAAAACGTGTTTTATTTTAGTTTGTTCGTTTTTCTAAATTTGAATGAACTTCTAACATCGAAATAAAAACGCGTCACGTTTAATACTCGTCACGACCACCAACGTGCGAGACGCGTCAGTGCCCAGCATACAGCCCTGATGTACACCGTAACCAAGTATGATAAATATTTGTATTGCCCTTTTTTTGTGCATATATTAATTGTTATATTGATTTCATTAATGCAACGTTATAGTTTAGTTTATACATAACGTAAAGGGAAAAACACATTATTGTCACGGTATTTCATTTTAAATATCAAAAGGGTTTTGTGACTCGCAGTGTTTTTTTTTTCTGTGGAGATCCATCCATTCATCCATTACATTTATATACATCTTATCATTCAAAAATACAATTATATATCTATATATATATATATATATATATATATATATATATATATATATATATATATATATATATATATATATATATATATAGACAACAAGTCAGTACACTGGTTCTCGTACCTGAACCCGGGGCCAGCAGCCAGCTGTAGAGGTACCCGGCTGCCACCGAGTAATACAGCACTAGAGCACGCTGACTGTTCACCATGTCCAAGATGTGCTCCACGGTGACGGGTGTGTACGGGTCCGAATCCTGCTGGCCAGTCTGCCGCTCCACGAGCAGGTCCGCAAATGCACGCGTCCGGCCTCGCTCCGCCACCGCCAGTGCCTCGTCGTGGTGACCTGAGATCGTCAGAAACTTGCATTAACACTGCAGCCGCGCCCGATCCCGCACCTCATTTCACCCCTTCTGTTCTGTTCCTTACTCTGCCAGTAAGCCGCTTTGTGCTCTTTGCCAGAACCCACTGACCCGGTCCATGTCTTTAGATGTTACACCAATATAATTGTATTATATGATATATTATAGATACCCTCGGAGTGGACGCTTAGTACAGCAGGTGAGCGTGCTGCGCTGGTTGGACGCCTTCCCAGAAACTGATAAACCCTCATGTTCAGTTCACTACTTAGCGAACGGCTGTCTCAGGAGAGCCGCTTTGATTTCTTATTAAACACCTTGTTCAATTTCGACAGTATTCACAAACACACACAAGCCTTTAATCACAGACAAAACGAACAAAACAGGAACACTTATTTGAATATTTAGCTGCTATTTTACTTGATACCACTCTGTATATAATCTCTACCCAATAATCCCAATGTGGAATGTTTGTAGAAGATATCGAGCTTCTTCTGAACGCAAGTATTCAGACTGAACTCAATCTCAAGCATATGCTATACTGGCAATAGGAAGGAAGCTTATATTTATTTATTTATTTATGATCGTCAAGACCGAAATGTGTTTTGATTAAACATTTTGTTCATGAGCCTGGA
>JACRUU010000028.1:15336763-15351763 GCA_030449085.1 Kryptopterus vitreolus
GTCCGGGTTCGATTCCCGTCTCGGCCATGTGTGTGTGGAGTTTGCATGTTCTCCCCGTGCCTCAGGGGGTTTTTCTCTCTGGGTTTTCCGGTTTCCCCCCGGTCCAAAAACATGCACGGTAGGTTGATTGGCACCTTGTCCCTAGTGTATGAATGTGTGTGTGTGTGTGTGTCCTGAGATGGGTTGGCATTCCATCCAGGGTGTATCCTGCATTAATGCCCATAAACGCCTGAGATAGGCACAGACTCCCCGTGACCCGAGGGAAGATCGGATATAGCGGTAGAAGATGAATGAATGAATGAATAAATGTAACGCCAACTAACAATGTCGGACCATAAGCGCAAAACAGACAAATTATTTAACGTAACGCTTTAAAGATTGACAGGTGTTAATGTGGCAACAACATCAATCCATCGTCAACATTACCAAAATCATGTAAACGAAAATGAAATGCAAATAATAAACCAACACACACACACACACACACACACACTAATTCCGGTTAGCAAGACAGTAAATCGCAAACTCTCATTAGCAATTACTTGCAATTCTGAGGTTCGTCATAAAAAGGGCACGTGTACATAAATATAATCAGTAACGTACATGATGTCCTTTGTATCCTATAACTCTCAACACAGTCTAAGAAACTTTGATCATTTGATTCTTAACTGCAATAATTAAAATATTAATTGATTAATCATTGGTTAATTCAAGTTTATGGTTTATGCTGATGTTGATTTTAGGATTACACCTTGGTTTGACATTGCGAGCTTCCGTAGTTCTCCGCATCCCCTGCCATACTTGTGAAATATCAAATTTAACATTGCGGAGTTCTGACGAATCCGAAGAGCTCGTTTCCAAGAGGGGCGGAGTTTCATCAGACGTACGGAAATGGTTCGGGTTTGCAACTTCAGACGTTCAACAAACCAAAACCCCACTGTAAAATTTGTGGGAACCAAAGGAAGCATTAATTCATTCATTCATCTTCTACCACTTTATCCAATCTTCCCTTGGGTCATGGGGAGTCTGTGCCTATCTCAGACGTCTATGGGCATTAAGGCAGGATACACCCTGGATGGAATGCCAACCCATCGCAGGGCACGCACAAACACACACACATTCATACACAAGGGACAATCTTTCCAAGGTACCAATCAACCTACCGTGCATGTTTTTGGACCGGGAGGAAACTGGAGTACTCGGAGAAAAAACCTCCTGAGGAGAACATGCAAACTCCACACACACATGGCCGAGACGGGAATCGAACCCGGACCCTGGCGGTGTGAGGCGAATGTGCTAACCACTAAACCACTGTGCCCCTTACCAAAGGAAGCAGTACGACTAATTTATTCCAGC
Source organism: Kryptopterus vitreolus (assembly GCA_030449085.1). Taxonomy (NCBI): domain Eukaryota; kingdom Metazoa; phylum Chordata; class Actinopteri; order Siluriformes; family Siluridae; genus Kryptopterus; species Kryptopterus vitreolus. Next base: position 15,338,120 of record JACRUU010000028.1, read on the forward strand.
ACCTCAAACAAACCCATTGTTGAATGGCGAGGTGTGTGTGTGTGTGCGTGTGTAACGATGCGGGATAAACATGACAGCGGACAAACTCCAAAACACCCACTACAAACAGGTAAAAATAGCACACAACCCCCCCCCCTCCCGAATCCAAAACCGAATATTGTCTAAAAAAAAATCCGAGATTTATTTTATATGACGTATCGCCCGGCGCTATCATCGATTTATCATTAATAACCCGCGTGTAAATGTCTCCTCAGGATTCTCATGCAGTGCGATCATGCGATATTTGACTGACAGCCGCTTTCACAGTCGAACAGAGTAATGACCCTCTCAACTACATTTAAAGGACGTCCCCACTGACATTTACAGTCAGGCTGCATAACGATATAAACACATTAGCTTCCAGGGTCGCCACTTCTCCCAAAGGCACGCAACGCAGTACACGAGTAACTACACTCTTCTTACGAGGTGGTTGTGGGGGGGCAAAACGTTTTGGCTCAGAGGCCACGTTGACTTTTAAAATGTGACAGACGGGTCGGGCCAACACCAGATTCATACATATAAAACAAACATATAAAAGGTGTTAATATTAATACTCAATGATTCACCGTCTCTCATGCGCCACCTGGTGGAACTTTAGGCAATTACAGCAAAAGATCAAATGAATACATTTAGGGCTTTTGGCAGACGCCCTTATCCAGAGCGACTTACAACTGAGCAATTGAGGGTTAAGGGCCTGCTCAAGGGCCCACTAGTAGCAGCTTGGTGGTGGTGGGGTTTGAACCCATGATCTTCCGGTCCAGAGTCCAACACCTTAACCACTGGGCTACACACCTCACAATACATAATAATTATGGTTATGATAATTATGTAATTATTTGTAAAATTCCGTCTTCGGCACGCCTGATTAAAAGGACCAAGGGGTCGGATGTGGCCCATATTTTGCGTGGAAAAAAAAAGTGTGTCCTCATATAGGGGAATCACAGTGCTCTCTAGGGACCTCGTTTAAGCCTTCCTAGACATGACCAGACGACTGCAGATGCAGTGCGACTCCATATACGCCTTCCTAGAAAATGGAAACCCAAGCAGCCTGAAAGCAATCCCAACATCAGGCGACCCTGTCCGACCCCCGTGACATCCAAAACCAAACGGCAAGAAAGCAATCCTAAAACACTCCAAAGGAATAAAAACCTGGAGCAGGTCAAGATAATGTGAAGTTGTGTATTTTCTGCGAGGGAGGGACAAGTGCGAAAAAGTGTTTCACAGCACAGACCCGAGCCAACCCTGGCGCTTCAGGACAGGAGACATGGGGCTGAGCGTCTGCACCCAGAGCACTGGATCAATTAGGGACTAAGTGGGAGGGCGTGGAGTCGCTCGCCTTGCTGTTCATCAGACTCTGCCTCTGTAGTGTGTCTCTGAAAATCACTGCACTGCTGGAGACAATTCAACAACGGGTTCACAACACACACAAATACACACACACACACACACACACGCACGGGCAGTGTGACTTCAGGCCCCTCATTACATTACACTTGGAAGATCTCATTTTAATTGAGTAGGGTTACGACCATTTGATTCTGGTCACTGGAGCCAAACAGATCTCTAGGCTGGTTCAATTTCATTGTGTGTGTGTGTGTGCCTGTACCTGGTGCTGGGCCTCCTCCAGGTTACCGCTAGCCCACAGCGAGAGGCCCAGACGGTGGCGGATTTTGGCCTCGTCTTCACGCCGCCCCAGCTGCTCTGCCAGACGCAGACCTGAGAGAGACGCGAGATAAAGAGTAAGAGAGACAGACAACAACAAAACACTGACATGTTCACACACTTCTATTCTGGACCATCTTTCCGACTTGTTTAGTATTTAGAGGTGCAAACGCACGATCAGAAAGGAACAGTGGATTCCAGCTGTCAGCCGGTCCCACACACACACACTTTTGGGTGGAAAAAGAAACAAAATACACATTACAGATTTCATTAAGTGGTCGTATAAATTTAATCTACAATTTTCATTCATTCATTCATCTTCTACCGCTTTATCCGATCTTCCCTCGGGCCACGGGGAGTCTGTCTCAGGCGTCTATGGGCATTAAGACAGGATACACCCTGGATGGAATGCCAACCCATCGCAGGACACACACACACACACACTCACATTCATACACTAAGGACAATTTTCCAAGGTACCAATCAACCTACCGTGCATGTTTTTGGACCGGGGAGGAAACCGGAGAAAAAAAACCCTGAGGCACGGGGAGAACATGCAAACTCCACACACACATGGCCGAGATGGGAATCGAACCCGGACCCTGGAGGTGTGAGGTGTACGTGCTAACCACTAAACCACCGTGCCCCATCTACAATTTTTCAATTTCAATTTTGGATACAGTTTTTAAGCTGTGTTCTGGGGCTGCCGCTGTCATGTTTATCCCTGACTCGATTAAACTCGATTAATTCTAGTTTTTGGTTTATGCCGATTTTACGATTTCACCTTGGTTTGACACAGCGAGCTTCCGTAGTTCGGATTTGCAACTTCAGACAATCAACAAACCAAAAGCCTCGCTGTAAAATCTGTCTGAAGTTTGTGGTGACTAACGGAAGCAGCACGACTCGTTTATTCCAGCACCTTAAACAGACCCACGGTGTTGAATGGGAAGGTGTGTGTGTGTGTGTGTGTGTGTGTGTGTGTGTGTGTGTGTGTGTGTGTGTGTGTGTGTGTGTGTGGTGCTGCGAGATAAACATGACAGCGAAAAAAAACCAAAACACGGACTACAAACAGGTACAAATAACACGCACATTTTTCCCACTGTATCCAAAATCAAATTGTGTCTAAAAGAGACACAAATTGTGTCTGAGATTTAGTTTCTCTGACACGTCATACAGCTCTACACTATCGTTTATGGCAGGGGTGGACAACTAGTAGGAGGCTAAGAGCCTTTTTTTTTCTGTGTTACTGCAAAGAGCCACATCATACACATGGGTACACATGAACATCATCCCATTCCCATTGACGCATGTTATGTGAAAGCACCTAAAGAGCCGCATGAAACTAGTTAAAGAGCGGCATGAGGCTCGGGAGCCACGGGTTGGCCAGGGCAGGTCTATGGTAAGTTCATCAAAAAAGAAAATTCCATTATATTGCTTGCAAAATTCCAAATAAAGGACCACATAAACCGTATCCTGTTTGACCGAGATGTCTGACATCATATATAGCGGCAAATTTGACAAAAAAACCAAACAGTCACATGATCGTATACACACCCCATAGATAACGATCAAGCTTAGCGGTGCAGATGGTGATAATTTGGCATTGTCCTCAGCCACATGACCTGCGAAAACTTGGGAGTCACAGAGACAAAGATGAACTCTAGCCATCTGTCCAGGAGCTTAACCTGTGCCAAATTTGGGCCGTGGAACGAGAGAAGGCATCCCACACCAGCAAACCGACGTCCAAATGTGTGAGGAAGGGAAACGCAAGATGGCAAGAAGTCAAAAGTCCTACGGAGAGCTTGCAAAAATAAACGCCCTCAAACAGAGCCGTCCAATCGTTTCCACAAAGCACCAGGTGGGCGTAGGTTTTCATTTCAACCAATCACGCCATTACAACTAACAACACCCGCATACAGAGGAAACGTGTACAACAGATTACTACTGCTAAATGTGGATCTACATGTTTTTTATAACTTTGGGGCAAAATTCCTATATATTTTTCTTTTGCTGTCACCTGTGATTGTTTGTTTGTTTGTAAACGTTGTTGTGTGTAGTATAATTGCTATTTTTTACTACGGCTGTTTGAATATAATCTATCAAATACAACAAGGCTTCGAGACAAATGTAGAGTTTGACATGCGCGCTGCGAAACATTTAAACACTATATTGTGTTTTCCATACAGGAAAGGTGTGGAACATTTATTAATTTATTTAGATGATTAATTATATCATATTAAACATGATTCCCTGAGGCAAAGACTAAGACCTACATTTAATTGCTGTTTAATCTCTCACCGTGAATAACACTCTCTTCGCCTGCAAATACTTTCCTTCCTTCTTTTTGACCCTCGTTCTTTTACTTTTTTTTTTCTTCGGGATCTTTGGGGCGGATTGAAAAAAGGTCCTGGCAGGTCGCTGCAAATTTTGAAATTTTAATTTTGAAATACCAAATAGGGACCCCTATTATAAATATTTGGTTTATCCATTTTCACCTCACCACACATTTCTCTCAAAAACTATCCAAATTTTAGTTTTTATATTTAATCCAAAGATATTTATCTGGCGTCTCAGGCGTCTATGGGCATTAAGGCAGGATACACCCGGGATGCAATGCCAACCCATCGCAGGGCACACACACACACATTCACACTCACACTCATACACGCACAAGGACGATTTTCCAAGGTGTCAATCAACCTACCGTGCATGTTTTTGGACCGGGAGGAAACCGGAGAACCCGTAGAAAAACCCCCTGAGGCAAGGGGAGAACATGCAAACTCCACACACACATGAGATAGGCACAGGCTCCCCGTTACCCGAGTGAAGATCGGATATAGCGGTAGAAGATGAATGAATGAATATTTATCTGATTAGGCTGATTATCTGATTACAGTAGAATAAGAAAGAGATAAGTCTAAATAGGAAAAAGTTTCAGTATAACTGTATGGACTTATAATAAACTAAAGCATCTCTAAAGCATTAAAGCACTAAAGCATTGTTTTTTTTTTACACTATTTAAAGAGTGATGCACATAACAACACAGATGCACTCCACTCTCCATGCTAGCTTCAGCATTGTATCATCACTTGTTTACTTTTGCTCCCTCACCAAACAAAGGTGTTTGCTCAGTTCACAGTCTCACAACAAGTAAAAGCTTTTTATAGACTCTACAGATCAATTTAATGGACAAAGACACGCACATCGAATGCAGTTCTAATTCAAAGAAGAGCCAGCGGTGCGCGCTTGCAATGCACATGTTCACACTTAGCCTGTGAGGACGCGTGGAAAGAATAGGTGGTCGTTCTCACAGCGGGGCCATTCGCACATCCTTACACTTGAGAAGCGCGGATCTGTACACTGTACTATTTTAATCACAGCCGGCTTTCACACATATACAATCACACTTGGTTTTTTTCCCCCCATTTCCTTCACCACCATCAGCTCCTCTAGCACTCGTGCTAATAACATTTATGGCTAGAACAGCCTACAGCATGGCTGAGCGTCTCTCCTTTACGGCTTGAGAGTGTGAACCGTCCATGAGTTTGTGGTCGAACGCGTAACAGCTAATCAATCCCACAATATCCCAGTATCCTTCTCTCTGGTTTCATGCACCGCCAATAAAACAAGCAACTGAATTTCTCTCTCAGGCAAGAGGACAGTGGCCTGTCATGTGGCCCGCATGACATTAAAAGGCGTATGATTGTCTTTAAAACAAGGCTTTAAAAATAAACTACATCTCACACAATGTCACCTCTATTTATATAAAGCTTTTAACAATAGAGATTGTGTCAAAACAGCTGTACAATAATAATAATAATAATAACAATAATAATAATAATTATAAATAATAATACACAAAAACAAACTTATAAAAATTTGAAACAATTAAGTGTCCCCAAGGGGCACGGTGGCTTAGTGGTTAGCACGTTCGCCTCACACCGCCAGGGTCCGGGTTCGATTCCCGTCTCGGCCATGTGTGTGTGGAGTTTGCATGTTCTCCCCGTGCCTCAGGGGGTTTTTCTCCGGGTTCTCCGGTTTCCTCCCGGTCCAAAAACATGCACGTTAGGTTGATTGGCACCTTGGAAAATTGTCCCTAGTGTATGAATATGTGTGTGTGTGTGTGATTGTGAATGAATGTGTGTGTGTGTGTGTGTGTGCCCTGAGATGGGTTGGCCCCCCCATTCCATTCCATCCAGGGTGTATCCTGCCTTAATGCCCATAGACGCCTGAGATAGACACAGACTCCCCGTGACCCGAGGGAAGATCGGATATAGCGGTTGAAAATGAATGAATGAATAAGTGTCCCCAACTGAGCATTGCCAAAAGTGACAGGCAACAAATGCATGCGATGATGTTAACGGCGAAGTAACGCCATCCCGCCACTAGAGTGCAGTGTATCCCGCATTGGCGTTTACGGAGGACGATTTTTTTCCATTGAGTAATTTCTATCCTAAAATGTCAAGGAAGCGAAAAATTGATGCACATGGACGACACTTCCAAGAAAGATGGGAAAGCGGATACACGTTTGTGCTTCAATAAAAAAAAACGGTATGTGTTTTTGTGTTACGAAGAGGCGTCGCTCATCAAAGACTATATACACTGTCTTATATTACAACTGGCGCTTCGAGCGCAACCATAATGCTGATGTGTCCCGTGGTGACGATGAGTTTAACACCGGTGCCTTAAATAATCTCACAACAGAATTTAGCCTGCAGCAAAAGAAAACAAGTTTTCTTGTTATGGTTTCAATAATAAGATTCCATCCTACGAGGCTGTTCACAAATGTAATAATTGTCAGCAGGCATTATAAATAGATTTATCAGTATTTATAAGTAAAAAAAAAAAAACCCTGCATATTCATTCATTCATCTTCTACCGCTTTATCCGATCTTCCCTCGGGTAACGGGAGTCTGTGCCTATCTCAGGCGTCTATGGGCATTAAGGCAGGATAGACCCTGGATGGAATGCCAACCCATCACAGGACACACACACACACACACACACATTCATACACTAGGGAAAATTTTCCAATGTGCCAATCAACCTACCGTGCATGTTTTTGGACCAGGGGAGGAAACCAGAGAACCCGGAGAAAAACCCCCTGAGGCACGGGGAGAACATGCAAAACTCTACACACACATGACTAAGACGGGAATCGAACCCGGACCCTGGAGGTGTGAGGCGAACGTGCTAACCACTAAGCCACCGTGCCCCCCCTGCATATTCATAATTATATGAATCTTTAAAGTTAAAGAAAGACTCCATTTGTATTACCAGATTTTGTTAGTTTAACTATTGCTCAATAAAAAGTCTTTGTGGTTTCTCCGACTCACCTTCCTGCAGGTACATGACCGCCTGTGAGTAATTCTGTAGGGCATGGTGAGTGCGTCCCAGGCTGCTATAAGCCTGCGTCTTGGCTGCCAGGTCGTTTGTCTGTGCTGCAATGCTCAGGTGCTGCTCCTGGTACACCACAGCACGCTCGAAGATGCCCAATGACTCGTAGGTAAGGCCCAAGTTTCCGTAGGCCCGGCCCTGGCAGCTGGCGCTTCCCGTTTCCTCAGCAAGCTGCAGGTCTCGCTGGTGGAACTGCAACGCGGTGTCGTACTCTCCCATGAGCTGATAGACGGTGCCCAAGCCACAGTTGGCCTGGCCCTCGAGCAAAAGGTCAGAGGTGTCACGAGCGATGGCTAGCTGGCGCTCCAGACATGAGATGGCTTGTTCGTAGTTACCCAGCTGGCTATGCAAACTTCCCAGCTCTCCGTACGCCTGCGCCTTGTTGTTGCACTCTCCAAGCTCATGGGCCACGACCAGGCGCTTCTCAAAGCATACCAAAGACTGCTGCAGGTTACCCATAGCCCTAAAGAGACAGAGGGAGCACCATACTCGTTATATACATATATGTACATACACTCAAAATGAGAGTTCTGGATTTGTTGGTTGCTTTTTTTTTTTGTTTTTGTTTTTTTTTACACACTTTACTCTTGACTAAAACTACTTTTTATATAAGACAACAAATCAATAACAAAATAGTATTTGGCGACTGGGAATTTTCTTCCATTCAATGCACTGAAGCACTTTATTGAGGCTGGTTAAAAAAGAAAAACAACCCAGGAAAGTCCTAATTTGTATGAAGTTATTTTTTTTTACTAAACTTGTTTTTATAAGAAATTAAAAATCAAAACTTGAACTATAGAAGTAATATATGGGATGGGAGGGGTGGAGCTCAGCGGTGGAAGGTGTTGGACTACTGATCGGGAGGTCGGGTTTCGATCCCTGGTATCGCCAAGCTGCCACCCTTGGGTTCTTGAGAAAGGCCCTTAACACCCTGTGCTCTTAACCATTTACATTTACATTTGTGGAATTTGGCAGACGCCCTTATCCAGAGCGACTTACAACTGAGTAATTGAGGGTTAACTGCCTTGCTCAAGGGCCCACTAATGGTGGTTCCGGGATTTGAACCTGCGATCTTCTGGTCCGTAGGTAAACACCTTAACCACTGAGCCACCACCTCCTACGCCAGGGGTGTAGTATCATGGCTGACCCTGTGCTCTGACCCCAACTTCTAAACAAGCTGGGATATGCGAAGAAAGAATTTCACTGTGCTGTAATGTATATGTGACAAACAAGGGCTATTCTTCTATTCTTTTAGTTTTAACGTTGAGTTTCAGCGTAGAAATAGGAGTTTCACAAGACCAGAATTATTTTTTAAAAAAATGACGTAATCCATTACCCATTGCCTTATTTTTCGAAATGAGAAATGTATCCAATCACTACATAATTTGGAGTCCTTTGGGAGAGAAGTATCTTTGGCCGGTTTATGTGCGAAACATCATCCAACACTGTCTCTCTGAGGAATTAGCAGGCCTGAGTGTCTTCACGCAAGGCGGCCTGCCGGGCCACATTTGCTATTTAAGATGCCATGCATCATTGCGCCTTGTGATGCAGTCACTTGGAATTACGCCGCCATCAGTACTGTCAAATGTAAATGAAACAAACAGCATTTAATGTCTGGCCTTAATGAGCCCCTTGTTGGATGCGGGCTCGAGTATCGAGGGTGAGCTTTTCTCTCGATGTGGGGGTGAAAAAAAACCTGGCGCATTGTCCCTGCTGACAATGTAATTTACCTTCCTGTGGGCTGCAGCAAGGACGACAGGGGGTGTTTGATGAATGATCGTTTCAGTGGAACTGGTATAGTGTAGAGCCAATGCGGGGTTCTTCCACCCCCAGCCGTTACAACTCAGCTGGTAGCATCTTCCCATCAGCCACTGCAGAAGCCCATTTATCAAGAGCCCTTTCCCACGTCGATACATTTACCAGAAAGTAGATGGGGTAAGCAGAATGGACAGAGGACTCGGAGACGGTGTTGGAGCACTTAAGCAAATGATCGGATATTAATTAAAGACGACGGGCGGTATGATGCGTCGAGACTGCCATAACAAGACAGAGCATTGTGTGCGTAGACTGACAGCTTTGTCAATCACGCTCGGTCTTGTGCTTATAGTCCCTGTGCTACTGATAAATTCACCGAGAAATCCGATCAGTATAAATGTGTATTTGATGCGTTGTACGATGGAGATTTTGCAGGTAAATGTTGCAATGATTTATATTTTGAGTTACGTACAGTATGCAAAAAACAAATAAATTGAATAAAATGACCATCTTACCTATGTCCATTGCCCAGCCCTCTGTAGGCCTTCTCTTGGTCCTGCATGTGATTAAGGCTCTGTGCCACAGAAAGGTACTGCTCATAGTACTTAACGGCCTCTTCATAGTCGCCCAGCGAGTCGTAGCAGTCTCCCAGGTTGCCGTAGGCACGGCCGCGGTCCAGCACTGCCTCGTTGCCACTGAGCTGCTGCAACATGGCCAGCTGCTGCTCAAAGTAGCCAATGGCCTCCTCCATCACACCCATATTCATTTTGGTGATCCCCATGTTGCCGTAGACCTGGGCCTCCACGCTGGGGTCCTTTAGTCGCTGGCCCAACTCCAGCTGTTCTTCGTAGCACTTGAAAGCCATGCTGTATTTGCCCAGAGACATATATACGGCTGCAAGGTGCCCATGGGCTTGGCACTCACCTTGGATGTCTCCTAGCTCCTGGTAAACCTCTAGCTCTTGTGTATGGTATCCAAGGGCTTTGTCGTATTTCTGCAGCATCCGGTAGGCAGCGCCTAATGCGGCGTAAGCGCTGGCCTCCATCTTGCGCTCCTTGACCTGATGTGCTAGTGCCAGCTGTTGCTCGTAAAACTTTACAGCACCAGGGACATCCTTCTTGCAAATAAAGATGTCACCCAGGTTCCCCAGAGCGCGGAACCGGGCCTGCGAGTTGTTCAGTGACTGGGCCAAGGACAGAAGGTACTTCTGGCACTCTTCTGCCTTATTGTAGTCACCCAGAGCTTTGAAAGCCAAACCGAGATTGCAGTAAGCTTTGGCTTGACTCAGCTTGTCATGGAGGTCTTTGGCCAGAGCCAGGTCTTGTTCGTAATACTTGACAGCTTCCTGGAAGCTCCCCAGACAATAATGTGCATAGCCCAGATTGTGACAAACCTTGCCCTCACTTTCCATGTCCTGCAGGTCTGGTGCGAGTCGTAGATACTGCTCATAATAGGGCACAGCCTGTGGGAATTCTCCTCGCGAACAGTGAAAGTTGCCCAGGTTCCCCAGTGCTCGGGCCTCGCTTTGGATATCACGGAGCTCACGGGCGATGTTCAGATGATTCTGGTAGTGCTGCAAGGCTCTGTCATGTGCCCCCAAAGCCTGATACGCAACAGCCAAGTTGCCATGGGTGGAGGCCTGTGATGCACGGTCGTTAACCTCCATCGAGATCTGAAGCTCCTGGCGATGGTAGCGTACAGCCTGGTCAAAGATACCAAGCGCATTGTAGGCATTACCCATGTTGCCATAAGATCTGCCTTGGGCAGCATAGTCATTCAGCTCCTGAGCTATGGAGAGGTGAGCTTTGTGCAGTTTCAGAGCCGTTTCGTAATCTCCTTTCATCTGGTGAATGATTCCTACAAGAAAGAGAACGAAGGCGCTGATCAGTTTTTTCCACAACACATAAAGAACGACATTCTCAATAAAAACACTTTTCGTCCAATCAATCAAAGGACGTTTTCCGATTAGTTGCTTCTTTCGTGAGTTCCGTGCCGAAAGAAACAATCGTGAGCAATCTCCTGTTGAACATCTCGCGTCACAGCATCTTTCCAAAGCCAAAAAAAAAACAAGTTTTTGTGCAAAGTGTTTAATAATTAAAGAACGGTGTTTGTAAAAGATCTTGCAATAATAAAGGTCTAGCACTGCTTTCTTCTCGGTGCCTTTCATGCCAAAGTTATTCATACCCAGCGGATGGAGAAACCGCGAGAATCAAAATCCAAAACATTCAACTTCCGAGTGTCCTACGAGGCTTTGTAAGATCCTTGTTGTTGTCTTTGTACTTTTCCATAAAATAATCATTACCGCTGCGGTTTCTGAAAGCCTGGCCCTCTGCTCCCAGTGCATGATGGGATCTTTTTTTGGCTAGAGCGGAGAAGTTGGGAAGGCTAATGAATACGTACAGTGGAAAATAGATTTGAGTGCAGGAGTAGCAGGGAGACATTAATATTAGGTTCATGAGATTTGGCTTGCAGATCGCAGCATGCCCTAATCGCTTCCTTTCTTCCACAAACCCAGAGTGCCATCTGCTAAGTGCAGATGGATCAGCAAAAGTGCTGGGACGAGCGGAAAACAGGACTCAAGAGTGTGGACGAACACTGGGCAGCTGCTTGCGACGCTTGTGTAATTGGTATATCTGGACTAAACCATAACAATGATCTCGGTCACTTGGGAGCCCAACGGCAGGGGAGATTTATTCACAAATATTCACACATAGAGATATAACTTGTTATTATCGGTAGCGAGGAGACAGTGAAATGGCTCGCCATCAACAGACACAGATGTCCTGTGCAGGCCTGTTCCACTGCCATCACGCTCCAGTTTCTATTTGTGTTTTGGATCGTCATTATTGATTCTAGCCTTCTGAACAATTCATAGTCTCTTTACATTAAGCATGTCGCTTCATTCCCTATACAGCAGATGACCCCAAGCTTTTATTGTGCCACGGACCGGTTTAACGCCATACAATATTTTCACTGACCGGCCTTTAAGGTGTGGCAGATAAACACAACAAAATAAAATGATACAACCGGAATAGAAACTGGCATTTTAATGCAGAATGTTTGGTCTCCGAGTGATGAAGGCGTTTTGAAAGATCCATTGTGTCATTATACAGAGCAGGTTCCGGTGCGCAGGAATGACCTGTCACAATAAACCCATATTTCACTCCTGGTGTCGTCTGTTAAACGCCTTATTCGTTGAAGTCGTAGGCTCTTCTTTTTTTATCCTGCGCAAAAAAACGTTCCAAAGACGATTTTTGTTTATTTTTTGCTAGCTCGGGGTTTAAGCGGTTATATATATATATATATATATATATATATATATATATATATATATATATATATATATATATATATGTGTATATATGTGTGTGTTAGCGGCCGGAGCAGCCCCTTTAAGAAGGTAGCGGATGGAGGTAAGTCATGTGACAGAGGCGAGAGTGAGTCACAAACAGATGTGGAGGAGAAAAATCAGGTAATTTTCCAAAATAAAACATATAATGGAAATAATGTATTCTTTCTGTGTGGCCCGGTATTGACTCACAGACCGGTACGGGTCCACGGATTGGGTACCACTGCTCTACAGGACTCATATCTATATATATTTATACAGATATTTACACACAGACCCACAACAGCCCAGCGACACTAGCGCACGCTATAACGTCATAGTCGTGCTGAAGCCTTTATCAGACTTGTCATACCATCAACAACACACTCTGCTGAAGGATGTCTGGGTGGGATGTGTTTATGTCATTTATCTTCCATAGCTGCTTTATCGTGCTTGGGATCTGAAGCGTCTCTCTTGGAAACACAGAGTGTGCGGCGGAAATGTATGAGAGTCCACAGTTGTTCCCACTCGGGGTAAATAAGTATAGCTAGTTCACCTACTGCACTGTTTTCAGGTATTTTAAGGGAACCAGAAGAAACCCAGAATAATAAGAAAGCAATAGATGTGAAAAAGTCAAGCTACACTGTGCGATACGCCTTGCTGCCAGGATTGTAATTATAGATCTCTGCCAATACGTCTGATTTAAACACAAAATATATACAAAATACTTTGGTATATTTCTGATATGTTTATGCAATTACATGATATATCCGTGATCTACTTTACATTGCTGTAATCAGGTCCCTGTAGGGAAGTGTTTCTTAAAGTAGTGAGGCGAGGGGGAGCGTCTGACCTCGGGAGAACATGCTTTTTTATTTTTACATTTTTTTTACTGTTCCAGAATAAAGTGCAATACCACTCCACTACTTGGAGTGAAAAAACATGAAATTCGCGAATGAAAATGTCCGCCTGCCGTATCAGAATAAAGTGTAAGCGCATACCCGCGTCGGAGTTTGCGCAGCAAGAAAAACGACGGAAAAACAGACAGCAAACCCCCCCCCACCCCCACCCGTCAACAATATCAATATAACAAATTAATAGACAAATTATACACGGGGGGACGCAAGATGTTTTCTTTTTCCTGGGGGGGGGGGGCATAATATATAATAATTTTGAACCACTGCTGTAGGGCTGCACGATTAATCGTAAAAAAGAACTATCTCGATACATACATACATACGATCTCATTTCTAAATGACGCTGATTCACTTACGAGTCGGGTTTTTACTTCTGCGTCGAGGCTACGGCGTAACCTACGCGTCGACGATTACTCTATACCGTAGCCCACGCCGTAACCTGACGCGCACCTCTCTGACAAAGCAACTATGCATCACGTTGAAGCGGAGCACAGGGTCTGTGATTGTTCAGCTTGGCAGCATATTTACGCTGTAGCATCGTACGTA
>JACRUU010000028.1:15356763-15489263 GCA_030449085.1 Kryptopterus vitreolus
TGCACGGTAGGTTGATTGGCACCTTGGAAAATTGTCTGTAGTGTATGTGTGTGAATGTGTGTGTGTGCGTGTGTGAACCCTGCGATGGGTTGGCATTCCATCCAGGGTGTATCCTGCCTTAATGCCCATAGACGCCTGAGACAGGCACAGACTCCCCGTGACCCGAGGGAAGATCGGATATAGCGGTAGTAGAAGATGAATGAATTAATGAATATATATGATATATATATATATATATATATATATATATATACACATACATACACACAAACCACAATACAACTTATATTAATCAAAATTTCACAATCAGAGCAGATGTTCAACCTCACTGCGACAGACCCGGAGATGGTTTCCTGTGTAGTACTCCTGCCCTTTTTCATTGCTCCTGACAATCCAGACATCAAACAAGGTGCAATATTCCATCATGTGACTTCTAGTGCTCCGCAAAGCTTAAGGCAGAAATGAAGACAAACAAATAGTAGATGTATTGACATTGAATTCTCTATATGGCTGCGCTTTGTTTGGCTGCAGAAGAATCGAAAGGTAAATTGCATTTTGACTGACAGCGGTGTCTCCTCGCCACACAGATCAAAACCAAAGCAAATTACAGCCTATAGAAAACCTGGAATCCTGCTTCCTAAACCTCTAACCTATATACTGCATCATAAGCTGCAGTTTCCCCACCAAATATCTATAACAGAATAACGTTCAGTATAATATATTATCCACCTTTTCCATGCTAATTTCAGATCCCTGGTCCCTGAACATGCATTTTTTTTAATACAGACTTGTATGTTTGTGTTTTCTACAATACACCTGACTGCCTTTAAGAAGGGGACTTCTGGTAGAATATGTTGTAATAACATTTATTGGAATATGATATTAAGCTATAATGCAATGTTGTCAAAGTAATTTCTCGATTCCTTCTTAATTAAATACAAGTATTACAATGATGGCATAGGAGAAAACACAGAGGACTGCACTAATTGAGTCAATATCAGGTGGTGCTCAGTAGACGGGAGCAATAACGCCGGGCTGCGTGTGCCGTGTACTATTTGAATGAAATAGCTGGTGCGTGAAAAATGAAGTAAATGGTTTTTAGACAAAATGGTCGAGAATATATTTCATTACAGCTGAGGATTTGTGAGAAATAAAAAGCGCTGTATCTCTAGATTGTTGTTATTATTATTAGTAGTAGTAGTAGCAGCATCAATGGTATAAATGCATGTTATAATATATTCGAAGTAGGGCTGCAACAATTCAAGTAACTCGATTACAAATGAATGTGCCTCGATGATTCGTTTAGTACTAAACAAAATCCTCCCATATGTAAGTTATGAATAACGAGAGAGGCATTTTTCTGCTCCTCCGCTGTTGTTGTAGACTGATGAACACGTTCACATGATCACATGACTGCTCTGTGTAGTAAATATTATATAGAGAGGGGGGTAGGGGGTATAGGTATTATATATATATATATATATATATATATATATATATATATATATATATATATATATATAGAGAGAGAGAGAGAGAGAGAGAGAGAGAGAGAGAGAGAGAGAGAGAGGGAGAGGGGGGGGTAGCTAAGTGGTCTAAGGTGCTGGAATGCTGATCGGAAGATCCGGGTTCGATCCCCGGTATGGCCAAGCTGCCGCACCTTGGGTGCTTGAGCAAGACCCTTAACCCTCTGTGTTCCAGGGGGGCGCCGTATCATGGCCAGACCCTGCGCTCTGACCCCGGCTACCAACAACACGCTGGGATATGCGAAGAAAAGATTTTCACTGTGCTGTAATGTATATGTGACCAATAAAGGATATTCTTCTTCTATTCTTCTATTTTTAAAGAGTAATACGTGCGTATTGAACCATGAGTTGTGATGGCGCTATTATTTACATATAGTACGTACAAAAAGTCCCTCCGCAGTGGCGTATAGAGATAGTAGTGGAGCACTTTTTTTTTTTTAAACTGCTGAAAAATACATGGATTTAGAATAGATGGAAAATCTGGAATACCCCATCACTCTACTGTGCAGGATTTTATAAAAAAATAAATAAATACATGAATGTGATAGGGGCACGGTGGCTTAGTGGTTGCCGTTCGCCTCACACCGCCAGGGTCCGGGTTCGATTCCCATATCGGCCATGTGTGTGTGGGGTTTGCATGTTCTCCCCATGCCTTGGGGGGGGTTTCTCCGGGTTGTCCGGTTTCCAGGAGCATGCACGGTAGGTTGATTGGTTCCTAGTGGTTCCTTGTCCCTAGTGAATGAATGTATGTGTTTGTGTGTGAGTGTGTGTCCTGCAATGGATTGGCATTCCGTCCAGGGTGTATTCTGCCTTAATGCCCAAAGACGCCTGAGATAGGCACAGACTCCCCGTGACCCGAGGGAAGATCGGATATAGCGGTAGAAGATGAATGAATGAATACATGAATGAGAATTACAGTGAGATTAATTAAACAAGTAGTTTCCATGACTTGTTCTACACGGACACTGTGGAGGAGCTTCCTGAACGCACTGTATTTTGATGTAATGCAAACTAAATGCATTTAGTTTTCACCAATATTTCAATATCGGAAACAATTCCAGCAATAAAATGCAGATTTTCCAAAAAAAGACAAAACAAATTCCTGGTTCATTTTAAGAGATTATTTTCTTTCTCTTATTTCGTATCTCTTATTCGATTGCTCGATTAATTGACGGAATAATCATTCGAATACTTGATAACAACATCAATAAAAACAGCCCTATTCACAATCATGAATTATATAATATCTTAATTTAATCATATTTAAATAAAATTTGCCAAATCCAAAAGGACGCTTATTAAATCAGGATCAGTATTAAATAAACAGCTAATCTAATTAACCATTACGCCATTCAATATATTAAATGCAAAACCCCAGTGCAACCAAGCAATCATCATGTATTCATTTCCCAGTAGACTCCCCTTCAAACATCACATCCTGTAAGTCCGAGAAACAGCCGTGGTTTTGCACGCGAGTACCATCGACGCTTCGACTGACCTTCATTTGTATAAACAGGCATTTTGCATGCGGGATCTGTGGAAGCAAGATTTTTACAAGGTAGGTAGATTCCAAAAACTAGCCGGGCACATTAGCATCCATTAAAGCAGAAATAAAATCTATAATGCCAGAGGAAGTTACTTCGAGATTTACTACTGAACGAGAGTGAAATGGAAACCGTTGGGAATGGCCGCTGTTAGCGCTGACTCACTGGATACAACGCTTTCTCGACAATCCTGAAGTAGCCGCTTGGTTTCGGTTGGACCGTAATTTAAATCAATGCCAATGAGTCACATGACCGGTGTTATGTTTCCAGTCTGGGATTTTTTAAATAGTTTATTATTTTGTTGTTGTTGTTGTTGTTGATGGAAGTCAGTGTTCTCCAATGATCTGTAATGCCTGATATCTACACCATGATCTATTCTTTTTTTCAGTTTCCTATCAGGTACGGAGCGTGAAGGACTCAGTCACGGGTTGGTAACCGGCGAGCCGTATGCGGTTCTTTCATCCCTCCATCATTGGTTTCTGAAAATACTTAATGAGTATTTAATTCAAATGTGTTTTATTTTAGTTTGTTGACTATTGAAACTTAATTCTAAATTTGAAGATTATGGCGATCTTCTAAATAAAACGTTAACGAGCGACATCGTCCAGAGCCCAGCATACAGCCCTGATGTACATATAAATCACATTAAAATCACATGTATGATAAATATATATATATATATATATATATATATATTTATTTTTTTTTTTTTGCATATATTCATATTTAATGGTTCATTTCCTTTCATTATTTGGGTTGACAGTTGACTGCAAGACGACGACAGCTAGAAAGATAGGAAGGCATTTTTACTTCTCTGCCGGGGGATAATTTATGTTCATTTATGTCATTTCATTTTCTCTGCACTTTTTCATTGATTCCATAAATGCAACAAATCATATTTTAGTTTGTACATAACATAAAGGCAAAAAATAAGTTATATACAGTGTTATTTCATTTTAAATGTCAAAAGGGTTTTGTGGTTCAGAGTGTTTTCTTAACCGTGGGGTAAAAACGGGCGCAAGCGGTTCTTTGAGTGGTAAAGGTTGGCGACCCCTGGACTAGATCTTAAAAGGAGTGGATTAGAATTGAAATACGATCTCAGAACCCAGAGCCAAATCAGCTAAAATAGAAAACGCAAATATTATCAGAGCCGGTACACAGCACATTACAGGCGGCGCGGAAAAAAATACATAAGAAGAAGATAACCTGATGAATCCAAGCAACCAATCCAAATCAAAACTGCATCCTTTTGCCTCCTGGAGACGCTGATAACGGTGTGTCTGTTGCCCGCGGGCTCTCAATCCGCCTCCAGTTACTGTCCACTCAGCAATACTATACAGGGATCCAATTCTCCACACTCAGGGCTTGGATATCGCTTATCCCACTGAACCCAAACCAGCCCTGAATAAAACATGAGTGGTTATAGAACAAGGAGGCAGCTTTCTCATACTGCCTACCTGAAAGAGGACTTCCTACCCTTCGTGTAGCCAAATGTTAGAGCTTCCGAGATAAACCCGAGAAACGAGCAGCGCCTTGAGGTCACCGCGGTAAGGGATTCCAGTGGTCTGACGTGTCCGGGAATTACATTTACAGTCCATCGCTCGGTGTACATACATTTGAAATTGTATACCCGAGCAAATAATAACATCTGGAGGGGCTTCGTTTTCCGTTCGGCCCGAATCTCCGTGCCACGCCAATAAATATTTTGCTTTTTATTCCCCTCAACTAAATCTTACCACCGGATGCTGCAATCGATCCGTTCATTACTGTTGCCGAGCAGCCAAGCTCTAGGCACAGCGTGTGATCATTAATTTTATAAGTGCTGCCATTCTTTCCCAGCGCACCACTATTGACGGTTCGAGATCGATAACGTTTCGAGCACACAGTAGGTGGAGAAAGAGAGAGAGAGAGAGAGAGAGAGAGACAGAACCAGGCCAAACGGAGGGGAAAGTGTGGCGAGTAGTTGTGGTCCGGCCCAAAATCGTTAATTCGAGTTATTTTGACGGAGGGAAATGTACTAAATGCACCGCCATTATACAAATTTACCTCAAAACGCTTTCATTGTAAGTGTAACCTAATGTGTCTGTAAGAAAAAGCCACCGCTGTCGGGACCCGAGGACTCGAAACAGCTTCCTGTGGCGGATTTTAATAGAAAGCATATATCACATTATAAGCAAACGCAGCCGCCCTACGAACCGGCATAGGTATCGCATTATAACTGATCGTGCTAAAAAGGCAGCACACAACACAACAGAATTTCCCCTCCTGGTTTTTATTTATTTATTTATTTTTATTACACTCACAGCACATATTTACATAACAATTGACTCGCAGTCATTCCGGATCAAGCTGGTGTCACTCCCCCTGAAGCCCGCCCCCTCGCTTTCCGATAGGAACATTTTTCTTTCCGAGCCTTGATCTATTCATTTGGGAGCGTGCATTGCGTACCATCAGATCAAATTGATGGAGCTGTTGTCAGGCTATTCGAAAAAAGGGCGCTGGTAATCAGAGTGAGGGATCGGGAGAGCTCGGAAAAAACAGCCGGGCGATGGGACACGTTTGTCCTGCTCTTAAATTTCCGTACGCGCTAATGCAAATCACAAAAAGAGGTACAGAGGATGCAGCAGGAAAAAAAACAGGTATGATGGGAGGCGTGTAGCTCAGTGGTTAAGAGCCATTGGGCTCTGGACCAGAAGGTCACAGGTTCAAATCCCACCCCCCACCACGCTGCCCTTGAGCAAGGCCGGTTGTAAGTCGCTCTGAAGAAGGGCGTCTACTCTGAACATGCCGTTAATGTAAAGGTGTCCCCCGTAACCTTGAGGGCACTTGGGGATTATTTGCTGAGTTGCAAACCAAAACCCAATCTAAACAATAAGGGTGCTCTTACCCAGGTTAGAGGAGGCGCGTCCCTCCGCGGCGCGGTCTTTCAGGCCTTCGGCGATGCTCAGCTGCTGCTCGTGGTACTGCTTGGCGCGCTCCAGGTCCTGCATGCAGCGGGCGGCGTGGCCCAGCCCGGCGTACGCCCTCATCTCGATAGCGCGCTCCTGCAGCTCCTGCGCCAGCTCCAGCACATGCGCATGATACGACGCGGCTTTGTCGAAGTCGCGCCGGTAGTGGTAGGCGCTCCCCAGGTTGCTGTAGGATCGCGCTTCCTCGCGCTTGTCCCCCTGCGCCTTGGCGATGTCCAGGTGCTGCTCGTGGCACTGCACGGCGCTGGCGAAGTCTCCCATGGCGATGTACACGGCGCCCATGTTGCCCAACTCGCGCGCCTCCGCCAGCTGGTCCTTGCGCTGCTTGGCCAGGAGCGCACACTGTTTGTGGCTAGCGAGCGAGTTGGGGTAATCGCCGATGGCTGTGTAGACGTGGCCCAGGCTGCTGAGGGCGGATGACGCCGCCTGGAAAGAAAGAAACGGAAATGAATGCCTTGACGAACGTGGTGAAGTCCCAGGTTACCCTCGAGCCCATTTGTTACATAAAAATGTCCATTTTTCAGGATAAAAATCCTGAAGCAGACATGCGTCCTAACAGGACTGATGAGACCAGGCTGGCTAGCTACGCTTCATGGGAGCCTTTTATCTGTTTGTGCAAGATGCAAAGCCACATCCGCTCTAGTGGGAGCTGCAGCAGCACTGTTGTCTGCAAGGCTGAGCTTCACACAGTGTAGAGCCTTTAATTCAATTTCGATTCTCATGAGCCAAGAAGGTCATTAGACAGGCACAAGCGCGCACACACACACACATACACACACTCATACACAAGGTGCTAAATGCCCTCTGAATGTGGCTGTTCCCGGGGCTCACACAGTCAAGCTTTGTGTGCCAGAAAGGGTGGGGGGGGGCACAGGTTGCTGAGATGGGGAATGCTTATCACGGCAAAAAAAAAACGCTACGGTTATCTGTTTGTTGTTTTTGTCCTCTGTTATCAGCTGATATTACATCAACTTAGACCATCGGTGCCTCCGGTAAATCTGATCTATGTTTCTTGTTCATATAAAGAGCCTCTATCGAAGACGTTACCTATCTGAAATCACTTGCTTTCGGTGGAATTACCCAGACGAACACCACACGCTTTTCCCACGGAGAAATCGAGGTAGCGCGTTCGGTTCAAGCTAATCGCCAAGGTGCATGCGTCGCTAACCTTAGACTTGCCCAGTAACGGTCTATGGGTGCTGCCTGGAACCAATTACCAGTGGACATAAAGGCTTCCAGAAGCTCTCAGTTTAGAGGGATGGCAAGATACAAGGCAATTACCCTCCATCACAAGCCTTCGCTCGTCTTGGTCACTGATAACCTAATCTATGGCGCCGCAAGTTCATATATGTGAAGATTTCCAGTCATCCAGGCCCTTCAGGCCATCTTGAACTAGCGACGCGTCTTTGTACGTCTTCTTGACCCACTCGTCCTAAACTTTTACACACTTATTAACACTTTGTACCCCTTTTCAAACAGAATTCATGTTTCCGTGGTTTTTTTAAAAAAAGAGATCTCGCAGAATTCCTGGAAAAGCCGTCAGAAATAAAAATCTTGCCGCAAAACAGTTTACAGCGCGAAAAGAAGCGTGATTTACCTCGGGAAAGAAGTCGAAAAATCTTTACGCTAGACTATTAGGGAAAAAAATTGTTATTGTTATTAAATGTTATTTAAAAACAGAAATGATAATGTAGCTCATCATGGGACGCTGATTCACAACCCGCACACGCTGAACTATCCATTTAACAGACCGGGGACGGAACCAAACACAAGAAAATATTCCGGAACAAGAAATCTATTCGCAACAGATATAAATATAGATGTCACCTGGATGCACACGATTATATATATATAATATTAGAGATTCAAATATTAAAATATTAACGAGCTAAAGACTGCCATAGTGAGTAAAACTCTATATTTCTATGTTCTATATATAAATTATATGTATTTTTATAGTTTGAGGTCAGCTGAAATGTTTAAGAGGTTCTTTCCCATATGGATGGTGTCATGTGATAAAAATGATAACATGAACAGCCATAATGCATTATAGCCAGAAGAAATCATAGCACTTTGGATTTGTAGGCAAATACATGTTGGCTATTTCTTAAGTGAAAGTTTAAAGGGAAGACTTCTCTTTCAGTGAAGTAAAACTGTATTAAATCTCTAGTTTAACTCAAGCATGTGGTTTGTGTACTTCGACAAGCACGGCTTAAACTATAAAACACCTGACATTAGTCATTTATAACGGTTCTTATAACATGGAGACTGTGATGTTCAAATAGTACATAAGGATCTTAGGGTCAAGTGTCTATTTTTTATTTCCACCATTCTGAAACCAAGATCAATCTAAATCCTAATCTAAATACATACAGACAATATGTAAGCAAACATCATTACAGATATAGAGACATATCATTGTGTTACACCCCGACACCACAAGTTAGTACTCTCACATTTACTTTTCTACACTAAAAATGATTCCTAACCCTCGCCGTCACACAGAAGGGAACGTTTTGACTTTGGAGCTTCCTCAGCCATCTCAGGAAGAATTTCCTTGGCACTGTTGCCTCAGGCTCGCTCATTAAAGACCGAAATCTACATCCAGAGCTGTTTTAATAACAAGAAAGTTTTATTGTTAAAAAAAAAAAAAAAGTGCTACACAAATAAAACTGAAACAAACATAATTCATTCTGATAGGTTTGCTTGTTGTAAACTTCGCTGCTGTTTTTTTTTTTTCTATCTTTCCTTGATCAACTACTCCATTTTCCACCGTGCCAACGGTCGCAGATCTGTGGACTGGTTACCGTGGAAACCTGACTGGATTTGTCAAGAGTGGTTAACTGGGAGAGCCAATTTTCGATAAAGACGGATTTAACACCCTCTTTCCTTGTTTCCTCAAGTCAGCTGCTTGGAGGTGTGTGTGCATGTGTGTGTGTGTGTGTATGTGTGTGTGTGTGTGTGTGAATGAGCAGGGACATGTGTGTCTGCGCTGGCAGTGAATTGCCCGTCTCCTTAACACAGTGCCACCGGGACCGTCGGGTTTTCTATAGAATGAAACAGACGATGTTTTCACCTCCACCCTCTGTGCCTCTTTGAGTCTCCTCGAATGGCTTTTATGGTACTGGAGAAAAGCTTCGTTCTGTTCTCAGAGTTTTAAGGTCAGAGGTAAGAGCGCAGCAGTGAAGTGATCCTGCTACGGTCAAACATATCCAGCACACGTTTTACTCTAAAATATCAGCTGAAAGAAATAAAAAAGAAATAAACCGGACCTAATGACAGTGATGGGGAGTAATTAGTTACATGTAACGTTGCTGTGTTACGTAATTTAATTACAAAATAAAAGTAACAGTAATCCGTTACAGTTACTGAGAAAAAAAAACCATGTAATTAATTTACATTACTTTCGATAATGTTAAGATTACAAATCCGAAAGAACCCCAACCAAGTTCTTTCAAACACTGTGTTCAAGTGTACCTACAAGAATTGCTGTTGTTTTGAAGGTAAAAGTTGTTTACACCAAATATTGATTTGAATTCGATTTTGTTTTGTTCGTTCACTGCATTTCATTCATTGATGAAACGTCATTCATGAGTGTAAATAATTAACACTTCCATTGTACAGTACTCTCTGTGTGTGTGTGTGTGTGTGTGTATACATATATATATATATATATATATATATATATATATATATATATATATATATTCATTCATTCATCTTCTACCGCTATATCCGATCTTCCATCGGGTCACGGGGAGTCTGTGCCTATCTCAGGCGTCTATGGGCATTAAGGCAGGATGGAATGCCAACTCTTCGGTGTGAGGTTTTAACGCTAGCTGTACATTAAAACGCAGTTTCCCAGACATTCCTTTCATGCTTGATGAATTTGACTTAATCTCAGGGGCTGCACAGGCAGAACGCAGGTCACTTCTCACGTGGCCGCCTGTCTTTCCTTGCGAAACGTCACGGCGACACACACCATCGAGAAACTGCTCGCTCATGTCACAGGAAAACAACCTCTAAAAGCAAAAGCATGTTGTTATAGTGTGAAAGGCAGGACAAGGCCACATGCAGTTGTACTTTAGTTTTGCCCCATGAGAAGATGATAAAAGGTCAAGAAAAGGGGGGGGAAGGAAAAAAAAAAAAAAAAAAAAAAGGCTGTCTGAAAGTACATACAGACACGGTTAAATCTTGGTTTATACACATGCTGTATGTACAAGAGTAGTAGTAGGGAGGTGGTAGCCCAGTGGTTAAGGTGTTGGACTCTGGACCGGAAGATCATGGGTCCAGAGCAAGAGCAAGGCCCTTAACCCTCAATTGCTCAGTTGTAAGTCGCTCTGGATAAGGGCGTCTGCCAAATGCCATAAATGTAAATGTAAGAGTATTGAAACGTCTAACGTGTCCAGCTGTATACGGTTCTCATCCACAATTTTGTTGGATCTCTCCGGATGCTTTAAGTTTTGAATTAGGAAATGCAAACCCGAGCTCCATGAAGATATGGTTTAGTGTTTGGGTTGGAGTGGAAAGATCTTGAACGGCCTGCTGTTGCGCTCTGACCTCAACCCTACCCAACACCTTTGGGGAGAATCGGAATGCCGAGTGCCCCCGAGAACTCCTTACCCTACAGATAGCGCAGAGTTCCACAAGTAAACTTTTAAACATCCTTACAGAAGACTGGAGGTTATTATTACAGCAAATGGGGGCTACATGTGGAACAGGATGTTAAAAAAAATTTTAAAAAAGCACAAATCTTATGTTCACAGGCTTTTTCATTACACCGCTCCTCCACACATGCTCTCATTTCTCTTAAACCAGTCGAAACTGGTCTTTTATTTCCATCCTATGCTTTGTCTGTATAACTTATATATACTCTTGTTTTGGACTGATACATTTGGACTTCTCTTTGAACACAAGGACTCCTGTGTTTCATTGAGCATTCCCCGAGCTCGGGCGGAGAAATGGGATCCAGAGCACAGCAATGATGAGAAGACTGATCGGAGTCTACAGAACAGAAATACTTATACTGTGTAATGTGAACAAAATACGACATTACGCTGTGTATTTGCATAATTTGTCTTTAGACTGTCTACACACACACACACATATTTTGTGCTAGTTTTTCAACCTCTTCTTTTACATTTTTGCTCTCTTTGTCACACGCATGCACAGGGCCATGCTCAGTTTCTCTGGTCAATGGGCTCTTTGAATAAACAAAGTGTGCTTCCTGGTGGGATACTCGTGTCTAAAGACCCGTTGGAAGACCCTGCTGTTTTTCTCGAGCAAGCATGAATCATCATCTCCGCTCTCATTCCTCTTACACACACACACACACACACACACACAAAACCACACACCACTGGCAAAGTCATCTATGTTGATCTGAGAGAAAATGTAGTAGAGAAGCCAGGTCAGGAAGAAGGTCAGCTCAGCTTGATATCAGAGCTTTCATTCCCTAAATGAACGTGGAACAACAGCATATTTATTTGCATGTGTATTTTTCTTGATGTACAATTTAAAAAAATATTAATTGGTATAAAAATAAATACAATATGAAAATCAAATATTGCCTCTACACAAAATGTTGAATAATAATAAAAATAATAAATAATAATAAAAAAAAAACCTCAACCCATATATATATATATATATATATATATATATATATATATATATACACAAAATAAAGAATGTTATTAAAAAATGAAGAAAAAAAAACATTTTCACAGTATTTAATATGCTCATATTTGTAGCTTGTGAAAAATCCTGCTGAATTTCCAACATCTTTTACTGTCCCCCATGTCACTACTTACAAAAAAAAAAAAAAGCATGCATTGCTGACCTATATCAGTGTTATATCAGGCAATCTGAATGCAGTTGCTGGTGCAGATCTGGGTTGTTTCAAGATGTGTTAATGTTAGCCTGGAAATGAAACCTCAATGGAACCAGATTATATATTTGTTGTGAATACATGGTTATATATATATAATATAATATATATGCATGTTCAAGTCAATTTTATTTCTATAGCATTTTTTTACAATTTGTCATTGTCTCAAAGCAGCTTTACATAATACTTAAGATACTTAATTATAATGTGTGAAAATGGGAAAGGAAAATCAGTTTGTCCCTGATTGTTTGTTGTTAAGCACGCAGAGGCGGCAGTGGCATATATATATATATATATATATATATATATATATATATATATATATATATATATATATATATATATTTCATTCAGGCTGATCCCTCTTAGAGTTAAACATCTCTTTTATTGCGAGTACTACATGAGAGTACTACATGACCTCTGCTGTGTGTTATAAGTGATATGACACCTCAGAAGTCCTCAATGAAATCTTCTCTGCAATAGTAAAATCTTAAAACTTACATCACAAACTAAGCATTACCATTAAAACCAGGTGATTCATAAACTGTTAAAGCTGTACAAGCTGAAGTCTGAACAGCAGCACCAACTTGTGATTGCACATCCTGCACTAATATTTCAGCACTTCTCGCAGCTGAAAGGGGTGTTGGTTAAATTTTTTCTCTCTTTTTTCCTAAAATGCAGTGTATTCTCAGTGAACTCTCGTATGCTTTCCGTATTAAGCGGTCAGTGAGAGGGAACCTCGTGTAGATCGTGCGTACTGGGCTTTGAGATTATTTCTTTTCTCTTTTTTCTTCAAAGTGCCCATGTTTCGCAACGGCGTTTAATGTTTCAACTTTTGACAGCCGCAACAGACTGCGAGCAAATGAGACACACAAGGTTTGTACAAAATTTTCGCCAACATTTTTTTTGTACAAAATGGCACTCACTGACAGTTTCGTCTGTGCATCGCTCTCCACTGTCTTTACTGCATGCGTGAATGGACACACACACACAAATGCCCAGTCTTTGCTAGACGTCGTTCTCCCAACATAAATTCTCTGGAAATCTTCTGGAAAATCAGATCCGAGATCTCTCCTGATTCTTCAGTTTACTTTAGAGCAGCTAAATTACATTTACATTTATCATATTTGTAAGATGCCCTTATCCAGAGCGACTTATATCTGAGCAATTGAGGGGGTTAAGGGCCTTACTCAAGGGCCTTAGTGGCAGCTTGGTGGTGGTGGGATTTGAACTGTAATTGTAGAAATAGAGCAATCGTTGTAGCGACCCAAACAACCCACTGATGTGCTGATATAAATGAGATTTTATTACCAAACAGAGTTGGCCATATATTTATCTCATTATGTGAAAAGACTTGACTGGACGCATATCGCGGCCCGGATTGGGACCCCTGTCCGCCAGTAACACATTCAGGGTCTGTACTCTGTTGAGGCCAGTGTTATGACTGGTTCAAATAGTTTTTTTCTCCAAATATGATTTCTCTCCATTAGCATTGTGATGGGGATAGCTGTAAACAATGACACCATTCTCAATCAGGTGCTTTCCAGAATGAATGGAATGATGAGATAAACCTGTCAGGTCAATTCCACACTGATGAGGCCCATCAGTCTGAACAACATCGCCAACACCGCCGGCAGAAACGCAGCCCTAAAACAGGACACAACTTTAATCATGTATCACTGAACTCTTTTCTCACATATAGTCGACAATTGTCCAATAAATTTCACATGTCCCTCTATAATTCTCTTTTGCAATCTTCTTCACACTTCCACAAAAAAAGAGGTTTCTTTGCTTCCACACGTCTACAAAATCCATCCCTGATCAAACGTCTTCAGACTGTAAAAAGTCCAACTCACAGATGTTTACTAGACGTCGTTCCAGTAAACAAAAAAATCTCTGAGAAGCTGAAAAAGATCTTTCTTGAAATTCCTGGATCTCTCCTGATTCTTCGGTTTTCTTTAGCGCAACATTTATGGTATTTTATCCAGAGCCACTTACATCTGAACAATTGAGGGTTAAGGGCCTTGCTCAAGGGCCCGCTAGTGGCAGCTTTGTTGGTAGGTGAGATTTGAACCGGTGATCTTCTGGTCCACAGGGCAATGTCTTAAACACAATGATTTCCTATTGAAAATGAATGCTTTCCTTAGTATGATATTAGTAAGGACTGTAATTTTCTACGGCCTTCGCCATTTGGAATGGAATGATGTGATTCAAAGTTGGTCTCACTGAATAACACTCATACGGCATACATATATGTAATGCACAAACATGTCTTACACAGACCTGATGTAATAAACCTTTTTTTTTTTTTTCACACTCATTATTTGGACATGACCGAGTGGGACAGATTCAGGGGTTTGCAATGACATCAACTAAGGATTCCATTCCGGTTAGGTTTATGAGGAGCAGGTTCCTGCTATTGCTTAAGGGGAGGTCACACTAAATCAGTGCTTCTCAATTATTTGCTATTACTCCCCCTAGGAAGAAGTTACACCCACTGCACCCCCCCTCTCGCACCCACCCCCCTTTATTGAAGGAGCATTCACAAAGCGGGATGTTTGTTGGCAATACTAAGGACGTTTAGGCTTTAATGTCTTTAAGTGCAGATTTCATTTATTTGGCTTCATGCAGTCTGATGGCAACATTTTAAAACACAGTAAACACTGTGTCTCCCACAGTACTCATCATAATACTCCCTGAGCATACTCCGACCAGAGGACCATGAGAGCGCCACTGCCACCTACTGTAGTGGATGTGCAATTATATTATATTCGAGTACGGAAAAAAGGCATATTCCCCGGGGGTCACATGCGCCCCCTCCTGGCATCGCATTGACCCACTATTTGAGAATAGAAGCTATATAGAAGCTTTTTTTTATTATTATTTTGATTTTATTTCAAAAAACAACAACAAATCTAATGGTGTCTTAAGACTTCTGTACAGTACTGTATATTTTACTTTGTAATATATATATATATATATATATGTATAATTAGATACATGTCCTGGGTGATCGCTATATAATGAACACGAGGGGTTTTAACGACACAGGAACATACGCATAAACGACCCAGAGTTTTATAGAAATCATAACAAAACACTATAAATCTAAAGTTTTTTTATTTTATTTTGGTTCGTTCCCAGTGTCTCCCCCACTAATTGGATCAGCGCTCCTTCAATGGATGATTTATTCCAGGGTTATTGCTATCGATCCGAAAGGCTATCTGTACGAGGGTGGGAAAATCCATTACTTGGAAGAACGAGGAAGAGGGCGGTAGGTACGCCGAATTAGAAGGACAAATGAGGATGGCATTTAAGCACAGAACATTCGCAGCTCGTTAAGTTTTTTCCGTTGGCGAGGAGGCCTGACGAATTAGTCCCTCCAACCGATAATTACTTTACCAACCGAGTTAACCATATCATCTATTCATCTCGCTATTGGGACAAGGCACCATACCGGCGGGCAACAAATTAATGGCTGGCTCAATAGAGACTTAAGGTAGATCAATAGAACATCTCCATTGGAGATCCATAGTGGGAAGGCAACGTAAAGAGCAGTAGTTCAAAAAGACGGAGACCTTGGAAAGAGAGAGAAAAGAGAGAGAGAGAGAGGCCGGAAAGCTCATTAAAATCCAAAACACTCTCGGCTGGTATGTGAGACAGCTACAAATGAAAGTGATGAGCAGACGTAGAGTACGTTCGCTCGCTCAAACGAGCTTTTTCTTCAGAAGAGTTTTTTTTTGCGCGGAATGACGCCACTTTCGCTCTCTTCGCTCTGAATGACGCCACTTTCGTAGTTTTGTAGGGCGGTCAGTTATTAATGCACATCTTGTGTGAAAGTTTCCAGAACAAACGCATTACGGGCGAATCACAAATCACCCAAAACCTGAAAGCAGGTTCGGGACAGCGGCTGAAATG
Organism: Kryptopterus vitreolus; assembly: GCA_030449085.1. Classification (NCBI taxonomy): domain Eukaryota; kingdom Metazoa; phylum Chordata; class Actinopteri; order Siluriformes; family Siluridae; genus Kryptopterus; species Kryptopterus vitreolus. Next base: position 15,372,611 of record JACRUU010000028.1, read on the forward strand.
AATGACAGAAAGCGAGAGAATGAAACGGAGATGAAGAGAGAGAGAAGGCGGAGATAAAGAGAGAGAGGGGGGGGGGGTAGATACAAATGAGTGATGCATATCACATGCCTGCCGCTGCGCTTTGTGCCACGACTCGCACTCTCGACACACTCCGGGGGGAAATGACTCTTAGATCAGAATTTACCTTCAGGAAATCATTCTGACAGTAAATAAAACATCTCAAGTGCAATAAACAGAAGGGGGAGGGGGAGACCAAGGTACTTGATTGAGGGAGATAGAAAGGGAATTTTGTGTGTGTGTGTGTGTGTGTGTGTGTGTGTGTGTGTGCGTTAGCCTTGGGGACCGCCACAGCAGCAAAGTAGGTTTTGGGAGTCGGAGTGGTTGGGGGGAGGAAAGCTAGCATGAATTATTTAAACAGCTTTATTAGCATGTCCTTTAGTGATTTCTCAGGCTGGCTCGAGAGGCGAGGGCTTTTCTCAGGGTTGGGTGCGAGAAAACAAGAGCGTCCGGCATCGCGCCCGCAAACCCGTGCGTGCCGTTACAGAGCAAGATAAAGGCGTGGTCCTTTGCAGCGCTCTGCTGTTGAACATTAGTTTAGCTGCTCACTTAACAAAGCTGGAGCTGATAATTATTGTTAGGAAAACACTGCTGTTAACAAGGACACCACATACAACGAGCGAGAAGATTAATTAACACATGCTGCCGTCGCAGATGAGTCGGAGATGCTACGACTGCGGTTGGGGATTTGGTAAATAACTGGGCAGCCTGCTACCGAAATACACATACGCAATCTTGTATATACAATATACAATAATACATCCCACCGACAACTTTTATTCTCTTTATCAATCTAGTATCGCTTTAACAGCTATCAAATCATATGTTTACAATAGTGACGCATTTTACTCCGAGCTAAAATTCGCAGATTTCCTTCATACGGCGTTTATTTTATAGATTTCTATCCTGCAGACAGATTTATTCATTAACACATGCTGCCTAACGAATAGTTGACCAGGATATTGGCACTCTCTTTACTTTAGACCAATGGTTCTTAAATAGTGGGGCGGTGCGATGCCCGAAGGGGGTGCATGTGACCTTGGGGAATATACTTGACGTACTAGAATAAAGTATAATTGCACATACACTACAGCAGGTGGCAGTGGTGCTGGCTTTGTATGCGCAGGGAGCGTTATGCCGAAGAAATATGACGAAGTGTACTTAGCGCTCGTATTCACTGTGACTACACGTGTGTTTACTGTGTCTTAAACTGTTGGCTGCGGACTGCATGAAGACAAATAAATTCAATAATAGTTTATTCAGCGAAAACGTGACGAATATTGCCAACAAACATCCACGTGGCAACAAACACCCACCATTGTAAATGTTACTTCAGTAAAGGCGTAGCAGGTGTAACTTCTTCCTGGAGGGGGGCATAAGAGAAAATAATTGCGAAGCCTTGCTTTAGTCTCAAGGGGCACGGTGATTTAGTGGTTAGCACAGGGGTGGGCAAACTACGGCCCGGGGGCCACATCCGGCCCCTTGGTCCTTTTAATCCGGCCCGCTGAACTGCTTCGGCTTCTTTGCCGCACGAGACGAATGTATAACCACACAGCAACGCTGACGTTGTTGGAGTATGCTCAGTGTTAAAAATGATGGAAAAATACAGCCATTTTTTTTGTTGTTATTTTTCCTTAAATAGAATATCCTTATTCTTAAGGATAGTGGGTATCCTAATGAACATGATGATATTTAACACTCTTTACAAGAGGAAAAAAATTCATAACGAACATAAGTTACATTCAACGTTATTGTTGGTTCGGCCCACGAACACACCTCAGGTTTCTCATGTGGCCCTTTGGAAAATATAATTGCCCACCCCTGGGTTAGCACGTACACCTCACACCTCCAGGGTCGGGGTTCGATTCCCGTCTCGGCCATGTGTGTGTGGAGTTTGCATGTTCTCCCCGTGCCTCTGGGGGTTTTTCTCCTGGTTCTCTGGTTTCCCCCAGGTCCAAAAACATGCACGGTAGGTTGATTGGCACCTTGGAAAATTGTCCCTAGTGTATGATTGTGAGTGTGTGTGTGTGTGTGCGCTGCGATGGGTTGGCATTCTATCCAGGGTGTATCCTGCCTTAATGCCCATAGATGCCTGAGATAGGCACAAGACTCCCCGTGACCCGAGGGAAGATCGGATATAGCGGTCAAAAGATCCTCAAAATGACACTGGGAGCAGAAGGGGGCATGAAATCCCAAATACAGCAGGGCCAAAAGCACTTTTAGCACAATGCCTTTAGAACACAACAGTTTGACCGTTCAGAGCCTGCAGGGAGACTGACTATCTCACATTAACCTTAGATTGCCTCGGACAAACCTTACACAGGGACACACACACACACACACTATTAGTATGTGTCCTGAGAACTTGCTCCCATTAGACAGCCTCTCTCTTTCTGTTTTGGACAAAAAGTGCATTAGAATAGGGTCAACTGGTTTTATCTAACTTATTTTGTAGTCCACAACATAGATATTACTAATACTCAACCAGTAATTGAAGACTGTCTCCCCTGCTAAGGGGGATCTAGTTCAATCTTCACAAGGCATAAAATTGATTCTTGGCTAAGATTGTTATTTTTTTTAATGTTTCCTGTGTGTTTTTTTTGTAAGGGTTTGTTTTACAAGGGCATAGATTTTAAATCCTGCTGTTCAGACCTTTTTAAGATGAATATAGATTACCTTGCCTCCTGTGATAGCTTCTGGCATTGGGAGAAGTGCAATATTTGGGCTAAAGAGCAGGCTCATTCATTCTCCTTGACCACATTATGGCACTGGGTCTTAAATAAACTCACAGAAGTCTTTCCTAACACAGGGGAGGGACGCGCAGTTCATTAGAACGAGGCTAGACATACACAGAATGCCAGCCACTTCATCATCCCAGAGTGTAGGGAATATTATTATGCTTGCCAATCAGGATTCGGCCACGCCCCCGCACGAATGCTAACGGCACCTTTTGAAGAGTAAAAAATTGACGAAACGAGGCGCGTCGCGAAACACCCTAGGCATCCAGGAGTGGCTAATCAGCATCAGGCTGCTTCCCCTGAATGATACGGATGAAATATACGACCTTGTTTCACTGGAGCGAGACCAAACACTGGCGTGCTGGAAATGAAGGTAATTCCTAACAGAAGGAATTCCGTAGGGAGTGATGTAATCAGAAAGCCATAATAACCATGGACGCGTATCCCGCTGGATGGGGAGCAATGCTGTGGCACAGTGATTCGGTGACATGTACCCCCAAACCCAATATACCCCCATGCCAATAAAAAAAAGTATACTATAATTACTTCCCTTTTAATAAAGGGCGCAGTGGACCTCCACTTGTCACAGGTAAATAGAAGCCTGTCAGAAAATGTCCACCATGGAAATAATAACGACTCGAAATCTTTTGCTGGCGATAATTTCAGCTGAAACATTTTAGGAGGTTTTGTGCTCTGGCTTGATAGCCAGATGACGCAATCCACAATGCTCATGATTCTCTCAGTGAGTCGCACGGGGTGGCGTTCGGTCCCATGTAGAAAAAGTTATCGGGAGTGAATGCAGGTTTTCAGTTTAGCCAAGATCATCTAATTAAACAAGTGGAATGAGATGTGATAGGGGCACGGTGGCTTAGTGGTTAGCACGTTCGCCTCACACCGCCAGGGTCCGGGTTCGATTCCCGTCTCGGTCATGTGTGTGTGTGTGTGGAGTTTGCATGTTCTCCCCGTGCCTCAGGGGTTTGTTCCTTTTTCCTTTCGGTTTTTCTCCGGGTTCTCCGGTTTCCCCCCCCGGTCCAAAAACATGCACGGTAGGTTGATTGGCACCTTGGAAAATTTGTTGACATTCCATGCAGGGTGTGTCCTGCCTTAATGCCCATAGACGCCTGAGACAGGCACAGACTCCCCATGACCCGAGGGAAGATTGGATAAAGCGGTAGATGAATGAATGAATGAATCAGATGTGGTTCATGCTGGACGAATGAAAAAGTGCACCTTGTGGATAAGAGTGGATAGTGCAGTTGTAGAGCGCTCTTTACCATGCCTGGGACATGCACAAGTAGTGCGGCACGATTATTCGTACAATCTCGATCCATACAGATCTCAATTCTAAATAACGGCGATTCGCTTCCGAGTACAGGCTGGATTTTACTTCTGCGTTGAGGCTACGACGGATGTCTCTGATTAGTCGGCTTGGCAGCGTATTTCCGGTGTACTCCTCCATACCGTCTTTTTTAAAGTCCACAGTGAAGAAGCAAAACAGCCGATCATGGAAGAAAATATAAACTATATAAAAATATATAAATATAGGATTCTTCATCACCTTTCAACACCAACAAAAAGCAACTCAAACACTCAAACCACCGCCAACTAGTGTTTGTGAATAGTCACTGAAGAGCAACCCAGAAGTATAAACGCTTACGCCGGCGTCGGCTACAGCGTTCACGCCACGCAGAAGACATTACGCGCCATGCTGCAGGGGGCGTCACTTCCTTATGCACCACACTCCAGGAATTCTGCTACTGTTAGCCGTATTTCACCATGCACTTTCCCTCCGTCTCTACGTTAAAATCCCAGTAACAGTGCTCTTTCGTTCCGAAGCAGCACTAAAGAAACTTTGTGTAATGGACGGGTAAACGACAGCAGTTGCATCACATCTGCGTTTGCTGCAGAATACATGTGCATATTTAAGATTTCTGTTACTCAGGGTCCGAATTTTAACCGATCCGTTAAATGTCCAATAAAAACATGGCACAAAAACGTCTCATTTTATAATATAGTATAATCATTGGGTTTATTCCGCTGTTATTTTGTTGTAGCAGACAACAGTTTTTTTGCATTCGACCACCTGGGAATAATGCTAAACTATGGATTTGTCAATGCAGAAATCTCTTTCTATCGCCTTGCATTGTCCTGTTCAGTATGCAGTCTAGTGTCCCTCCGGCTACCGGGTCCCATGCTGACACCGTCCATCACACCTGTCTGTGTGATGTTCCAAGCACAGCAGGACATGGCAGTGGATCGATGCGCACATATAATAGCTCTGGTTTTGTCCGCCTCCTCCCTCTTCCATATTGCCTGTGGTTGTCACAACACAGCTGCAGTACTCGTACCGTACGCTGGATATTATATTCCGGTTTTGTCTTGTTTTGCTCAGAAATTATTTACTTATTTATTTTTAGACCGACATTTTCATGTCAAGCTGTGATCGTTGCTATTTAGTGCCTCAAATTACACAAAGTTGGCAATTAACATTTGAAAAGGGCCCATGTCGGGGGTGGGCGAAAATGTTATACCTCTCACTTTGGAGCTACTCGGGGGTTTGGGGAAAGAAACAGCTGCGCTGAAAGTCGCCCGACAGCACATTTTACTTCTCACTCCTGTGGCAAGGAGTGCGAAAGCCCATTTACTTCAACCTTCAAAGAGATGCAGAAAAAGAGGACTTTACATCCTAGGTCATATTTCAGAAGCCATTTTTCCCCCCCCGAACACTTAATTTTGGCTACAAGCTTCAGCCAAAGCTGGGAACACTGCAGGGGTATTTTATATAAAAGCAAATCAACTGCATTTGTGCTGGGAATGTTTCCAAGAAAAGTTCTGCATTACCACCATAGAATACATCCAACATCTTCCTTCATCCGGATGGTGTCGGTATCCGTGGCGTAATGCACAGCGGGTGGCGTGTAAGGGAATGCGAGAGTGCGATTTCCAAGGTGAAAATACAGAAACAAGAGATGCTTTTTTGCACATGTTGGAAAAAAAAAAGTTACACTGGGACACTCTCGATCCATACATATATATTTCTAAACGACGGCAATTTTTATTTCTGCGTCAAGGCTTCGGCTTTCTTTCTTCACTATGGACATTTAAAATGGCGGTACGGAGGAATACGCTGGAATATGTATGGCGCTACACCGTAAATACGCTGACGAGCCGACCAATCACAGACCTCGCACTCTGCGTCGGCCTGACGCGTAGTTACGCGGTTCTAAGAGGTGTGCGTCGGGTTTCGGCGAAGACGTAAAAACCAGACTATACTCAGAAGTGAATCGCTCGGGTGATTCCATCACCTAAATCTGTGACTCAAGCGTTTGGCTTCAATAGACGGTACAGCACGGGGTGTCGTCTGGTCCAATGTAGAAAGTTATCTGGTGTGAGAGCAGGTATTCATTCCAGCCAAGTGGAAGCCACACTGATGTGGCTCCTGCAGGACGAATGAAAAAGTGCCCCGTGTGGACACGAGTGGATACTGCAGCTGCTGTACAGTGCTCCCTGGGAAATACCAAAGTAGTGCTGCACGATAAATCAGAAAAAAAAAAAATCACAATTTCGATCCATACATACAGTCCCTGACAAAAGTCTTGTCGCTTATCTATTTTGTAGAAACACCTGCTATTAACCTTGCTATTATTGACTTTTAATTAATCAATTGGTGTTAGAAATAGCTCGTATTTACGGTGTAGCATCGTACGTATTTCAATGTATTCCAAAGACTGTCATTGCAGGAATTCACTACTGTTGCTGCAGCAGAAACCCCAAAACACAGATGAAGAAACTCAGACACCGCACCACCGCCAACTAGTGTTTGGGAATAGTCACTGCAGAGCGACGCGGAAGTATAAACGCTCACGACGGCGTCGGCTACAGCGTTCACTCCACGCGTTCACATCATGTTATTGCTATTTTTTTAAATAGTTATTGGTAGACTATTTTTGTTACTTCAGCACTGATTGTCCTGTTTGGGGGGGGGGGGGGGGGGGGGGGGGGGGGTTGTTGTACTTGAGTGCAATACACTTTTGAGAATTGTGTGAGAGAATCATGATCTCAATTCCCATGGAGAAAAATCCTCATTCGTATTTTAGCAAGGATCGTGCAGCACTACTTTACACAATCGAGCAAGGAAGATAAGAAAAGAAAAAAAGGACTTGTACAGGAAACTGGTAGATTAATCTGCTGGATGATGGAACAACAGGGGGGAAAAAAAGAGGTCAAAGCTAATTACCTGTTATCCATGTGTTTCATTAGCAATTCATTAACCCCTCTGCAGGAATGGTAAAGAAGCAGTTATTTACACACACACACACACACACACACACACACACACACACACACACACACACACACACACACAAGGCACGGAATGGCTATAGATATTCAGGATGAAGGCTGGATTTGGAAACGACCCTGAAACTCTTAAGAAACAATAGTGCCGAGTTCCTTTTCCACTGTTCTCACACAGAGCCTCACTTGGGAATAGATAACCTTTGGAAGCGTTCAAAGCATGCAATCGGCGTCAGCGTGCATCGTTTGTGTGTAATTAGATCAATGGTTGTGATTTGATTTTTGCTGAAAGGTAACGAATCAAATCGTGTTTTCGTTTTTTTTTCTCCCCCCTCCCCTCGCTCAAGGGCTCAGAGTGCGAATGTGGTGCTTTGCAGTTACGACATTGATAAATGCACAATGCAAATTCCTACCTACGGAGGCAGTGTTTGGGTTTTTTTTTTTTGGTGCATGGAAAAAGAGATGTGGAAGATCCGCAGGGGAGACGTGTGACGCTATGGAATGTTGGTGCAAAACCAGGTGGATCGTTTCACCAGCAGCAGAATGCATTGGGAAAGACGGCCGAATGACTAGCAGCCGAATAAGAAAACCTTTCTTGCAAAAAAAACCAAAAACAAACAAATAAAGACAGTTTAATTGGTCCTATTGAGTTTTAACGAATGTACACAGCTAGGTTTTACTAAAAAGAGAAACTCCCCGACAGTGATTATGACAGAAACGCAGTGCGTAAACCTTCACACTAACGGTAGGGTAAAGCTCGTTTTAATCGCAGACACTGTTGTGTGTGTTTTTAGAAAGCTCGGAGGAGTCCCACCGAGCTTGGAATTGCTTAGTCGCGATAAGACGAGGGCCACCGTGCAGTCGGCCAACGAGAACAGCCGGCGTCTGAGCCTCTAAACCCCAAACAATCATGGCCAAGGTTCTGCCTCTCCCTCTGCACTGCAGTCTTAGACATGCCCTCTTAGCTCCAACATGAGAGCAACAGTACTCCATTTTGCTGCCTCGCCAGACGAGGCTGCAGGCTTTCACAGGCCTTGTTCACAGCTCAATGAGCCTGAAGTCTAGTGTCAAACTCAGTGCTTCCTTTTTTTTCCGGGGCGTGTGCTATTCGGCGAGGATTCCTCATCTGCCACCATGAGCTGCCCATTTTCATCATCGTATGAAAAAAAGAGAGAGAATGCAGTCGCTTTTGTTGTGCCTTTCGGCTTTAGCTATGACCGTTTTGGCTAACCTAATAAACTAATATTACCAACGGCATTCCGCCTAAAGGGTGGCCACGAACAACAAAGCATGTCCGGATAGCGCCTCCCATCACGACGTCGGCGAGCGTCGGTTGAGGGAAACACGCACCTAATCGCATTTCCTTAAAACACCAGAGAAGAACAAATTGCTTAAGCGAGCCTATAATGAATCGAACAGCAGACGGTGAGCCTCTGTAATGTGCTCAGACAGACAGCTGCAAAACAGAAAATCTTGTTGACAATAACCCCCGCACCATCACCGCCCCCCCCCCCCCCCCCTCACAATCCCTCTGCCTTGCGTGAAGCAAAGCAATTCCTCTGGAGCGATTCTGGCATGATGGGCTGGAGGAGGAAGGAGGGGGAGGCCTTCGATAAGCCTCGCATGTAAACAGAGGAAAATGAGTCGGTGTGAGTGAGAAAGAGAAGGAAAAAGGATGTGGCACGTAGGGCCAGCTGGGCTGACAAGTGATTGATTTCCCAAAAGAAGAACCAGGCAAAAAAAAAAAAAAAAACACAACTACAGCCCTTTGCGTCAAAGGTAGGTGGGCGAGGCTAATCCGGTTTACTCCTCTTTGTCTGCACGTCTGCTTTGGGCCTTTCTGTAATCCATTTCTCTTTTCTATCCCCTGCTGGCATTTTTTTTTATCAATTTGGATGGTGTAGAGGCAGACAGCTGGCCACCACGTGAAGAGTGGAGGAGAAGCAAAGCCATCTTCCAATCCGGTTCTTTCCTCTGTGGCACAGCGATGATCACCTTTGCAAGGTGTACGATCTGCTTGGGAAAGGACTCTTCGTTTTATGAGCTCTATGCAGGCTGGTACGAGTGAGTTCTGTCTGCGTTTCGAATATTCTTTTTGCCCTCGAATTACACCAGTGCAGGAAATAGGGAGAATAAAAAGGACGGATCATTTTCAACACCAAAAACAAAAGGATTGGAATGGGATGGAATTGGAGGAGTTAGAGAAAGCCTGAGCGCGGCCTGCACTGAGAGCCTGGCAGAAGCAGAATGGACCTTCAGCTGCTGTGTTCTTTGGCCGTGTGTCAGCAGAGGACGCCTTGTGTAACAGTGTTTCCTCAGCGTGCAAGAATGCAAATCCTCCCCTGGGATGGAGCCTCATGTTTTATAGAGCACAAACTCTACAAAAGTTGTAACTCGCGACTCGAACGGCGAGCCGAGCCGAGCTTTTCCACACAAAGCTGCGCTCCTCCGGTCTGTGCAATACTGCATGAAAGACTCAGACGCTCTCTCCCCGAACCAACTTATTAATGGTATAACTCACTGAGCCAAAGAGCCCTCATCCTACAGATTAACTATGAATGAACTTCACGAAGGTTAGCGCCAATTGCCGGTGCAACCCGAAAGAACGTAGAAGAGAAACAGAAACCCCTCAGTGGAGGCAGAGTCAGGCCATGACTACACATGTGCAGTAGGAGGATCAAGTCTTTTAGCAGGTTCATCAACAGAAGGCTGGATTTAAAGCAGAGCGGAGGCCCATGCTCTCAAATTTCCACTCCTAGGAACAGGAGGGGAAGGGGGGGGGGGGGGGGGGGGGGGGGGGGGGGGGGGGGGGGGGGGTTTGACTCCAGTCTTTGGGAGGTGGCCTGTTAGAAGTGTTCTTTTGAAACAAAACATGACCATGTACTAGAACTGGGAGATTTAATCGTCATTATCAAGTAATTCCAGTTTATGGTTTATGCCGATGTTGAAAATACGAAAATCGATTTTACAATCTCACCTTGGTTTGGCACAGCACACTTCTGTAGTTCTCCGTTTCCCGCCTCGTACGCGAGAAATACCAAATATAACATGGTGGCGCTCTGACGAATCCGAAGAGCTCGTTTAAAACAGGGACGTGGTTTCATCAGTCATATGGATACGGTTCTACAAGCCAAAGCCCTGCTGTAAATTTTGTCTAACGTTTGTGGAAACTAAAGGTACTAAGATAGCAACTAAAGGTAACAGCACAGCTAAAGCAATTAAAGGCAGCAACTTAAAGCAACTAAAGGTAGCAACTAAAAGCAACAACTAAATGTAGCAGCAACTAAAGGTAGCAGCAACTAAAGGTAGCAGCAACTAAAGACAGCAGAAACTAAAGGTAGCAAGTAAAGGTAGCAGCAAGGCTAATACAACTAAAGGTAGCAACTTAAGGTAGCAGCAACTAAAGGCAGCAGAAACTAAAGGTAGTAACTAAAGGTAGCAGCAAGGCTAATGCAACTAAAGGCAGCAGAAACTAAAGGTAGTAACTAAAGGTAGTAATTAAAGGTAGCAGCAAGGCTAATGCAACTAAAGGCAGCAGAAACTAAAGGTAGTAATTAAAGGTAGCAGCAAGGCTAATGCAACTAAAGGCAGCAGAAACTAAAGGTAGTAACTAAAGGTAGCAGCAAGGCTAATGCAACTAAAGCTAGAAACTAACGGTAGCATCAACTAAAGGTAGCAACTAAATGAAGCAGCACAACTAATTTATTCCAGCACCTCAAACAGAACCACGGTGTTGAAAGTGGAGGCGTATGTGGCGCTGCGGCATAAACATGACAGAGGCAAACCCCAAAACACCCACTACAAACAGGTACAAATAACGGACACAATTTCCCCACTGTATCCAAAATAGAATTTTGGCTAAAAAAATCGGAGATTCAATTTATATGACATATCGCCCAGCTCTAGCACACACACACACACACACACACACACACACACACACACACACACGCACACGCGCACACGCACACGCACACACGCTAATCCCAATCCAGCAAAAAGTCATGAATGTGTGAAATGAATTTAAATAATTAGCACGCGTGACACCAGCAGGAAAGTGTGATGGTTCTTTTAGTGTGTGCGGCGATGTGTGAGAATTTTATTGCGTCTCGCTCGGAAAAGACGGATAATAATATAGACTCTACCGATTGCTAACTAAGTGATTATCAAAGAAGCTACAGGCAACGGTTGTTGATCATATTACAAAAACTCAATAACCGCCTCGAGCCTCTAGCACCCAAGGTCCATAATAACCTCTTTGGACATCCAAACAGACTGAAGGAAACATTCAAACTCTGACTGACTTATGACTTAATCCTGCCGTCCTCCAAGTTCCATTAATTCCTGAGCTCCAGAGAGCCCGGGGGGCAAAAAAAAAGAGCAGAGCCCAAGCATTCTGATAAATTCTGAGGAGAAATGGCAACCTGAGCGATCTCTGACACCCCAATTCTCCAGAACCAGCCTGGAAACAAACACATTGACAGAATAATTACAGGCTCTGTCTGCTCCTGAAACCCTCGGAAAAAGACTCTTGCTCTTGATGCTGGTGCACAAACCTACCATGCTGCATCTATTAGAAAACGAAGATCTTATAATTAAAGGCTAGAATTCCTTGTTCCATTGTTAGTCACATAACGGCATAATCAAAACACGTTTCTGAAACATACGGACAAATGAATTGAAATGTTTGGATGAAATAAAATCAGTTAAAACATCAATATTTACAGATTAGGATGTATGACTGTCTTCAATCCTGTTTTATTGCCCAAATACGCTGCATAGCCAAAAGTATGTGGACACTTGGTCACCTCACCCCATATATATTTCTTCCCAAAAGTCTTTGTGCTGTCGCAATAAGGATTTCCCCGTAACTAGAACGAACACGGCAATTCCATACGGGTGTGATGGTCAGGTGTCCACAAACATTTGGTCCGACTATTTAGCATAATGTACAACTTACTGTGTTGAAAATGCTATTTTACTTTCTATTCCCTGTGGAAGGTATACACAGTAAACAGGAAGCCACATTTCAAAAGTGCAAAATAAAACTATGTTTTTAATTATTTATTCGTTTTCTAAACGACACTATCATTTTCATCAGAGTAGAAAAGAAGAGCCTTTTATTTGTCACATATTCATTACGCACAGTCAAATTCTTTATTCGCATATTCTTTCTATCACATATTTGTTTTAGAAGCCGAGGTCAGAGGGCCTTGCTCGAGGACCCAAGAGTGGTGGGGCTCGGATCCCGAACTTCCAATCGGTAACCCAAGCGCCTTAAATCCCTGGTTCACGTGGAAGCATAAAGTAACTCTGATGTTAATATTCCTTCTGTCTATAGCAATAAAAAACGATAGGCTCTTAAATATTCAAATGGTAAATCTGTTAAGGAATTGAAATATTAATGCAATTAAGTAAATTGGACAGCTGCAGCACAGATAAGCTCGTAATAGGGTTTTAACATTACAGGGTGGAGCAGTAATATAACAAACCTGACACTTAATTGCATTAGGAACGGATTCGGTGACTGCTATCCGACGCTTGCCAGATATGAACGTGTGAACGGACGCAGCAGAGTACGATGGTGACTTGGGCTAGACGTAAAATTTATAGACGCAAAAAATAAAATATTGACACGTTGCCCTTTTTGCACAACAAGGTCAATAATTGGCTTAAAAAATTGCGACGTCTTTGTGGTGAAAACTGCAGCAGGTAGCCGAGGCTAAATCAGCTCAGCTGTGGAATGACCCCAAATGTGTTTCGCATATTAAGCTCTACCAGCTTGCCCCAGAGGCCAGGAGTCTATAAGTGTGTGGCTACATTACACACATATACAAAATGACCATGTACTCACAAACACACACACACACACACACACAAGCACAATCTACCTTGCGCACACTCTCCCTCTCTGCCTGCATTGAAAATGGACTTCCCAATGCCCCCATTCATCTTTCTGACAGGCATGGCATTGATCGGCGCACAGCTCGGGATGCAATTCCGGCCCTTTAAATGACTCCGTGCCCTGCCACTCCAGTGTGGCTGAAGAGCGCTAGTGGAGGATCAGCCAGTTAGCGGCACCAAAAGCAACGTAACAGCTCATAACACTCAGGGCAGAGAAACATATTAGTGCTTTAAAAACATTAGTGATTTAAAGCCTCGCTACTGACGTGGTTTCGTCGTGTGCTGGAGGCCGGATTATTGTGCGGATGTGGGAAAATGTATAAACGATTGGTTTGCTTATCTTGCATACTCAATATAGAAAACTGCCGAGCATACTTACACAGAGCAATTTCTTTAATCGATGCACTAATAAATCTTTTCCTTTCAAACTATTAAAACATCTGTCTAAAACGCCAACTATTTAATATTAGAATAATAATAAGACCTCCGTCCATCTTCATTCATTCATTCATCTTCTACCGCTTTATCCGATCTTCCCTCGGGTCACAGGGAGTCTGTGCCTATCTCAGGTGTCTATGGGCATTAAGGCAGGATACACCCTGGATGCACACACACATTCATACACTAGGGACAATTTTCCAAGATGCCAATCACCATGTTTTTGGATCGGGGGAAACCGGAGAACCCGGAGGAAAACCCCCTGAGGCACGGGGAGAACATGCAAACTCCACACACACATGGCCGAGACGGGAATCGAACCCGGACCCTGGAAGTGTGAGGCGAGCATGCTAACCACTAAACCGCCGTTTCCCCTCTGTCCATCTTTACCAATTAAAACAATGTAAAGATGATGCAAACTGCAAAAGCCCTTATTGATACTTCAGTCTCACTACCATATGAATACACTACACTTCCACCCACAGCATGCTACTCTATAACAAACAAATGCGAAACACCACGGCGGGAAATTCTCTACACAGCGTTAGCACACTAGAAAAGACGAAACACAAATAAACACTCATGTTGCATATGAATTTAATTAATAAAAGTAATCAGTGTGAAATTATTCAAAAAACACCATAACAACCACAACATTACTGAAACTCCTTAACGCAGCGTCTCCTCGGCCTGTAACATTTCTATTCTGAATAATGTAACATCCACCAATCTGCATATTGGAGTAATAATTAGCTAAACCCATACCTCCCTGCTCGCTGACTCGGTGTTCTGCGAGAACTACTGAGAAAATCTTTGAAAACTTCAATCAATTTGACACAAACGTCAATGCAGCATCTAAAATCCGACTCATTATCAATGCATGATTTGTTAAACATTAAAGATGTTAAACAGAAAAAGATTTGGGAGCTCAGGAGTATATTCTATGAAATATTCAGCCATATCATGTCATGACTATCAATGACTTCAGTTTTGTGGAAGTAATGATAACCAGGACGAAGATGGGAGAAAATTTCATCCTATAAAAGGTTAAGCAGCTTAGCAGCTTTTACAATTTTAATAAGCGCGTGGTTAACACAGCGTGCATTACTATACGAGTGATCTGCACACAAAAATAAAACATAACAAATGAATAAAGAAATTTCAGCGCATCCACTCACGCTTCCTAAATTTCCCCGAATTACGCCTACTAGAAGTGCATTCACAACAGGTATGATCTCCTCACTATATTAGCGTATATTACCGTATGGAACCTTACGGAAGAGCATCAGATTCCCAAATCCTTATTATGGAAGTGCATTTTTCTTTAGTGAACCTAAACATATCACCAGTTTATATGGAAAGCAACCGGAACAGAATTCTTAAAGGAGCCACGTCCCATATTTTACAATTAAAACCGCCACTAAACAAAGTAACATTGACAAATTAATATTAAAAGAATAATTTCCAGAGTAAAATAAATATAAAATCATCAATCATTGTATTAAATGGAGAGATTTTGAGAGAAATGTATATAATTATAGCATCTCTGACAGTTAGTTAGAGTATTAGAAACATGAAAAGTATTCATTTATGGCACATTGAAAACGTGCGATTAATGAACGACTAATCACGAGTTAACTCGTGACAATCGTGCGATTAATCAGGATTAAATATTTTAATTGATTGACAGCCCGAATATTTATAATGGAAAGACTTTGCATGTTGCATTTCACTTTACCGGAACGAAATGGTACAACTTCATTCCAGAAGCTCAGCGTATTCGCAAGGGTGAAGAGGCTGAACTCGAGTGTCCTTCACAGACCCCTGACCTCAACCCCATTAAACAGCTTGGTATGAACAGCTCGGTTCCCACTTCCCATTGTCCAACCCGATTTCACTAATGCTCTTGGAGCTGAATGAGCACAAATCCCAAGTGCACACACTCCGATATTTATCGGACAGCCGTCACAAAATAGTGCAGTTTATTAAAACAGCAAGTGAAACCAAATCTCAAAGGGGATAACCAAGAACTGGACTGATAACAGGATTAATACTATGTGCTTTCACAGTACAGAGCACGCATGTCAAACTCGATATGGAATGCGACACGTCATTTCATGTGACTCACAAGAGCTAAAAAGCGTACGATTGTCTTAAAATAAGGCTTTAAAGCATGCACTGACAATAAACTTCATCTCCCACAATGCATGTGAATGTTAACCACAAAGTGACGGCATCCCGCCACTGGAGTGCAGTGTATCCCACATTGGCGTTTACCGAGGGTGATTTTTCCAACAAGCGTAATTGGAAAATTTCTGTCCTGGAAGCAGAAAACGGATGCAGATGGAAGAAACTTCCAAGAAAGATGGGAAAGCGAATACATGTTTGTGTTTAAAGGAGAAAAACCTGCATGTGTTTTGTGTTATGAGGCACGTCGCTCATCAAACACTATATACTGTCTTATAGTTACTACAGGCCCAACCATAATGCTGATGTGTCCCACTGTGGTAATGAGTTTAACATCCCTGGTATAGAACATTTCTATGTAGGTGGTACAGAAGCACATGTATGTAGGGGATTGGGTTCTTGACTGGAAGATCTCAGGTTGAAATCCCAGCCCCACCAAGAGGCACACTAGTGGGCCCTTGAGCAAGGCCCTTAACCCTCAACTGCTCAGTTGTAAGTCACTCTGTAATACTGTAAAACTTTAAATGTAAAAATGTTGAGATGTTTAATACTCAGTGTTTCTACTTTATAACCAATATAGGTCATGTGATTTGCATACAGGAATGCTGTTTGGATTTTGTCAAAGCGAGCACTTCATGACCAATGAAAACAATATTCAATTACGGAATCCCAAAGATGCAATAGGAATTCTACATCCATTGTACCGATTTTCCCAAAATGAAAGTGAGCTGAGCATAAGGCTTAGTCAAATCTGATTTAGCGAGATAAGCGCATTCTATGCACAAATGTAAACGCGCAACAGCGAATAACTGGAAGATGAATATAGATCTCTTTGTGTGTCTGTGCAGTGCACATTTCTTCCTCTATGTGCCTGCCTGTTTGAGTTTGTGCTTGTAAGTGTGTGTGTGTGTGTGTGTCTGTGTTTTCCCCTCTATGCCGGATTCTCTCTGTATCTCATTTCTCGTATTTCACTCCCCCACTGTTGCTTTTTGTCTCTTCTCTTTCCACTCCAGCTGTCTCTCTCACTTGGTATCTGTCTCTCTATGGATGTCTGTCACTCTCCCTCCGCCTTCTTTCACTCATGCAGGGCATCACTGTTGTTCCTGTACCTCTTTTCTTTCCTGATTTGTATTGGGGAAAAAAAAACAAATAAATAAATAAAATGAAATGAGCAATTGCCTGCAATAAAAAAAGCAACCAAGTCCACTGTTGTGTGCACCAGGCGAAAAAACCAGCGCAAGCTGACGAGCTGGCAGTTTAAATTACGGTCCGAATCAAGAACTGCGGGCGGGGGGGGAACAAAACTTCTGGCACGAGGGGAGGATATTAGTGGATTTGTGTTTCTTAGGAATCAAATAACAAGGCGTTATAGAAAAGGTTGAAGGATGGACGTCAGAGTGTCGCGCGGCACAGAGACAGATTTCAAAACAAGATCCGGAGCGAGCAAAAGAAGCACGAGCGCTCTAATTCAGCACACGGGCAATTTCAATAAGACTCAGACATTTCAGAGTGTGTGTGTGTGTGTGTGTGTGTGTGTGTGTGTGTGTGTGTGTGTGTGTGTGGACTCAGTAGCACAAAAGTACAAAAAAAAACCTTCTTAGAGTTTTCTAAATGAATTTTTTATTTTTTGAAATCAGGTTTATACTGTCGTATTCAGTGGTATAAAAAAATGGCGTGCGGTGACGCGGAATCGAGGTCCTATCGCTGCATTCCAAAAATGAATGGAAACGACCTAAAAACGTTTGAAGAGACATGACCTACTGTTATGTCATCAGCATGTAAATAATCAATAATCAATATTGATTTGTTTAATGAAAATTATTACCATATTGGTGTTTCATTAACACTGATTACACACTGGCGAAACGGGGACGATGATGGGGAAACGTTAGCTGTTTTGTTTCCTGAACAACAATAAACAGGACGGAAAACAAAAAAAAAAAAAAAATATATATATATATATATATATATATATATATATATATATATATATATATATATATATATATATATTGCTGTCAGAAAACCTCAGGTCAGGGCTCGATATTAACCCCCGTTAGTTATTTGCACAGAAGCAAAAAAAAAACCCCCTCCATTAGCAGGTTGTAGCTCAGTGGTTTAAGGTGCTGGGCTGCTGATCGGAAGGTCAGCTGATTTTGAGCCCTGGTATCCTTAAGACCCTCAAGGTTCCTTGAGGAAGGCCCTTAAAACTCTTGTGCTCTAGGGGACGCCGTAGCATGCCTGACCCTGCTATCTGTCCCCAGCTTCCATGAGATATGCAAAGAAAAGTATTTCACTCTGCTGTAAATATATATATATATATATATATATATATATATATATATATATATATATATATATATATATATATATATATTCTAAGTATTGTACAAAAAAAGAAAACAGTCATTTGTCATTATTCATTCATTCATCTTCTATCGCTTTATAGAACACACACACACACACACACACACACACACCCACACACAGGAATCGAACCCCCGACCCTGGAGGTGTGAGGTGAACGTGCTAACCGCTAAGCCTTCGTGACCCCTCGGTTGTCCTGATGTTTACTGGAAATGTTTTCGAGACACTAATTACTAATTATCTTGGAAAATAAAATACAATCAAAATGGGAAATAATAAATATATGAAGAGGAATCCAAGCGGATCCTATATGGCCAGTGTTACGGCACACTTTTCTGCTCTATTGGGGCATATCTGTTACAGAGTGTTGGCTTCACTACCGTATAGTCGTCTTATGTCATGTGTACGTCAAGGGAGGGAAAAAAAAACATCCATATGTGGCTTTACTGTGGGGGGGAAAATGAATGCCTGACTTGAACAATGGTAAGTTTTCTATTTCAGCATTCATGCAGTGCAGCGTAGACAGAGAGAGGCAGAGAGAAAAAGAAGGGAACGGGCTAAAAGGAAAGAAGAACAGCAAAACAGTCAATATCTCAGCAGCCATTAATCTCATTGACAACAGCACATTCGCTTGTGTGTTGGGGTTGTAATCTCTGTTTGTCTGCTGTTTCACGCCTACAAAGTTGTACAACTGGACTTTCACAAAGGATATACAAGAATATGCAGCAGAGGTCAGGACGTGCATTATTCCTGTCACTTGCCTTGCTGTCTGCCGTGTTTCAAGCCACGCAGTTATACCCAATGGGGGGGGGGGGTCAGATATTTAAAAATGATTCACAAAAACACCATTAAAAATCTGTTTTGTATAAAGACGGTCAGTCTGTATACAAATGACCCTATTAAAAATGTAATAAATAGTTCATTCATTCATTCATCTTCTACCGCTATATCCGATCTTCCCTCGGGTCACGGGGAGCCTGTGCCTATCTATGGGCATTAAGGCAGGATACACCCTGGATGGAATGCCAACCCATCACTGGACACACACTCACAATCACACACACATTCATACACTAGGGACAATTTTCCAAGGTGCCAATCAACCTACCGTGCATGTTTTTGGACCTGGGAAGGAAACCGGAGAACCCGGAGAAAAACCCCCTGAGGCACGGGGAGAACATGCAAACTCCACACACACATGGCCGAGATGGGAATCGAACCCGGACCCTGGCGGTGTGAGGTGAACGTGCTAACCACTAAGCCACCGTGCCCCCCCCCCAAAAAAAACTGTAACTTTCAAATTACTTTATAAAAGTAAAGTAATTGATTACATTAGATGACTTTTTGATTACTTTCATTTGACCACTAGGTGGCACTTTAAGTTAACATTCTAAGAAAAAACATTTCAAACAAAACCCCCAAAAAAATCGGTTCTATTTTTTCCAAATGAAATTGCAGCAGATCGTCATCATTCAAATCAAAATGCAAATAAAAAAAAACAATCAGGTAACAATCATGCCGTCGTCTAAAGCACAGATTTTACATGAAATTGTTCAGATGTAACCCGATTTGTAATCTTTAACATTTTCATAAGTAACTGTAATTTAATTACACATTTTTTCCTCAGTAACAGTAACGAATTGCTGTTACATTTATTTTGCAATTAAATTACGTAACGCCGTAACATGTAACCAATTACTCCTCAACGTTGCACACAGTCCCCACCCTATGAACGAGTTACATTCCAAGAGTGCCATTTGTAAGTTGTTTGCTATTGCATAATGCATTCGTAAGTTGGTGACTTTGCTAAGCATGACTCTTAACTATGTTCGTAAGATATAAGCCATAAAACTGCATTCCTGAATGCAGCACTGAATGGAAACAACCTAAATGATGGGATTTGGTGATGGGATTTGAACCTGTGATCTTCTGGTCCAGAGCCCAATGCCTTAACCACTGAGCTACCGCCCTTAAGCCTTTGTTTGTCGTATACACATTAGAGCACCGTGAAATTCTTTATTAGCATTATCCCAGTTTTTTTGTTTTGTATTGGAAGCTAGGATCAGACACGATACGGCACCCCCTGGAGCACAGAGGGTTAAGAGACTTGCTCAAGGACTCAAAGGCGGCATCTTGGCGATACCGGGGCTTGAACCCTCGACCTTCCGATCCGTAAGCCAGCGGCTTTAACCACTGAGCCACACCTTTCCCCTCGGTTTAATCATAAAGATCCAGTCTTATCATTAACACTGATTATGCACCGGCCTGATGATGGGAAACGTTAGCGGTTTTGTTTCCTAAACAACAATAAACAGGACAGAGAAATATTTGTTCGTAGTATGAATTTGTTAGTAAGTTGTTTGTGGTGTTCACTATTGACTACGTTGGTAAGATACCAGCTATAACAACTGAAATTTACTGCATGCAGGATTGAAGCACTTTTTAGCACTATCATTACCATCACTAGATTTTTCGCTTTTCCCCAACCATTCTTAATAAACAATGTTTAAGATTTGTATTGATAAAACAATACCTGCCTATGTTCACGACACTGTAGAAGGACAAAGACTGAGACGCTGGTGTTTGCCAAGTCCTGCAAATGTAAATGTAAATGTAAAACGGCGCTCAGGAGATGCACGTGCTCGGCAGACTCTTCCGCTACGCCCTGCGTTCGTTAAGCTCCGTGACTAGTTAGCGTGACTAGCTTCTTCTTCTATTTTTTTTTTTTCAAAACCAAACAAATTTGACTTTGTGGACAGGTTTGTTGCGAAAGTTTACGTTAACGCGTTTGTTCGGAAACGGTGGGGAGCGTCTGTATTTGTTCTTATCATTACGTTGTGCAGGCGTCTCTTAAGTGATCTCGCATGCTGACAAACTACAGCACAGAGCACTACACCATCACTACTGGCTCCTGTCAGGACAGGAAGATTGATGGGCCAAGTTGACTTTGCAGGTCATGAATATGTAACATAAGGTAACGGATGCTGCAACGAAAACAATATTATCCCATCCAATCCAGCGATCGATATATATATATCACTTCAGTATAGTGTGTGAGCCTCCACATGGCCTCTTGCATAAAGTGTAAATGGGGAAAAAAATTTGTTTCATTTTATTTGGTTGAAAGCAATTATTGTGTCTTAGGCACATGAAGGCGATTCGATCAGACACTAGGGGCAGTATAGCTTAAAGTTTGTAGACGCCTGATCATAACCCTCATGTGATTCCGAAGATTACTTTCCACTAGATTTCGAAAGTGTGCATGTGGGATATTTGTTTGCCTGAAGCCACAAGAGTATTAGATTACTGAGGTCAGGCACTGATGCCAGGTCAGTGAGGTCTGGGGCTTCTTGTAATTCTTGTAATGTCAGAGGATTCATGTGTTTTTCTTGTGGGGGATAACGTAAACACTCACACGTACACAAACAACAGTTCTTGTTTAGTTTCACAGAGTACTTTGTTATACTACATGCCATTAGGAAGAGCTTTTTGTGAAGAGCTCATTACACCACTATTACTAGTGCTGGGAGATGAATTGTCATTATCAATTTATTCAGGTTTGTGGTTTATGTCTATGTTTATAGTTCTCCGCATTAGGCATCGCATTACACTCGGGGAATACCAAATACAATGTGGCGGCGCTCTGACGAATCCAAAGAGCTCGTTTACGAGAGGGGTGTGGTTTCATCAGTCGTATGGAAATGGTTCAGGTTTGCAACTTTCGATGTTCAACAAACCAAAACCCCACTGTAACATTTGTCTAAAGTTTATGGTAACAGCACGACTAATTTATTCCAGCACCTCAAACAGAAGTTGAATGGGGAGGTGTGTGTGTGTGTGTGTCTGTGTGTGTGTGGTGCTCCAGGATAAACATGGCGACGGCAAACCCCAAAACACTGACTACAAACAGGTCAAAATAGCCGACACATTTACTGTATCCACTGTATCCAAAATTAGATTTTGTGCTCACACTTATTGTTTAGTAAAACAATAAGTGTGTAAAATTTAGTAAAATAATTAGTGTTTTGGTATAGCCTAAAGTTTGCGGACACCTGTGGACATCATGTGATTCTGAAGATTCCATTCCATTCCATTATAGTCCAACCTTTGCCATTGTAATAGCCTCTACTCTTCTGGGAAGACTTTGGATTGGATTTTGAGGCGAGCCTGTGGGTATTTGTGTGCCTTAAGCCACAAGAGCATTAGGTTACTGAGGTCAGGCACTGATGCAGGCCAGTGGGGGTCTGGGGCTCAAGTATGTGTTACAATTCCAATCCCAAAGGTGTTCAGGGCTCTGTGTAAGCCATTAACATTCGTCTACTCCGGCCAAGGCAAACTATCCTATATGGACGAAAGTATTACCCTACATTACTTCTTCCCTTTACTTGAAATAGACGTTATTATAACATGAAAATGGAACTATGGATTGTCGAATGGAGACGTGCAAAAAATGTGAATCGTATTGACCTGTTATCTAACAGCTTTGGTCCATACAGTGTCTTCATGGATCTCATTTTGTTCACCTGGGAGCTGTCATTCTGGAAGAGGTTTACTTTGTAATGAAATTAATAAAAACAATACACTAGAGCCGGGTGATGTGTCATATAAATTGAATCTCAGATGTTTTTTTTTTTTTTTTAGACAAAACTCGATTTTGGATACAGTGGGGGAAAACAATATTCTTTACCTGTTTTTAGTCTGTGTTTTAACTGTTTTTTGTTTAGTTGCCACAAACTTTAGACACATGTTACAGCCGGGCTTTGGCTTGTCGAACGTCTGAAGTCGCAAAACCGGTCCATTTCCATATGACTGATGAAACCAAGGCCTTGGAAACGAGCTCTTCGGATTGGTCAGATCGCCGACATGTTGTATTTGGTATTTCCCCAAGTGTTATTCTGGACGGGAGGCGGAGAACTACGGAAGCCTGCTGTGCCAAACCAAGGTGAAAATCGCGAAATCGTGTTAATCGGTAATGATTAATCTCCGAGCTCTACTATACACCATAACGTAGAGTTATTCTAGGCCGCTGTGTGCTCATGTCCACAATTCTGTTCCAACAGTATATGTGACTAGGCTTGCTACAGAACAGTAACATGAGATGGACATTAGAGAAGTACTTCTAGAATTTCATCCAACTTTCCATCACCCAAGCAAATAAAGTTGTTTCTACGTTCCCAAAGGTCTTGTGGTAAACATGAACGATCAAGCAGAAACGCAAGCATTTCCATCTACACATAGGCATCACAAGCACAAATTCTTTGCTCTGCAAAGGCATTTCGAGATTCCTGCACAAATGTCTGGTATTGAGGAATACATGAAAGTGCTGTTTAAAAACCTCTGTTTCGCCTCAACATTTAATGACCGTCCCAAAAACTCAACACATTTTTATTTCTTTTAATGGCATGAAAACATGTTAAAACATGTTTGAAAAATGCCGGAGTACATAAAATAAAATGCATTCTTACATTGTTTTTGTATCTGGAGTCAAGAAAAATTCTTATAATGTCAGAGCTTTCGTATGTTTTCTCTTGTGGGGATAATGTAAACAAACACACACACACACACACACACACACACACACACACACACACACACACACACACAAACAGTTCTTAATTTAGTTTAACAGAGTACATTGCGCTTCTGATGAAGAACTCATTACATCACTATTACTAGAGCAGGAAGATTTTATTGCCTTTATCAATTAATTCATGTTCATGGTTTATGCCGATGTTGAAAAATCGATTTCCCCTTGGTTTGGCACAGCGAGCTTCCGTAGTTCTCCGCCTCCCGTCCCGTACTTGTGAAATACCAAAGACAACATAGCGGCGCACTGACGAATCCTCGTTTACAGCCCCTCTCTAACATTTGCCTAAAGTTTGTGGCAACTAAATGAAACAGCACGATTCCTTTATTCCAGCACCTCAAACACACGTTGTTGAATGGGGAGGAGTGTGTGTGTGTTTGTGTGTGTGTGTGTGTGTGTGTGTGTGAGAGAGAGAGATGCACTGACTACAAACAGGTGAAAATAGCGCACATTTTCCCCCCACTGTATCCAAAATCGCATTTTATCTATAAAAAAAAAAAAAAAAAAAAAGATTGGAGATTTATTTTATATGACACATCGCTCAGCTCATATCACTATTATTACACACACCAGGACAACTCCAGAAATGGATAAACGTTTATGGGTAAAATTTTGCGGTCACACGACCATAAGACCTGTTCGGGCTCCACCTGTTATTACAACCTCAACTTTCCCGGGTCGACTGTTCTCCTCGTTCGTATTAACATCTGTGTTCATTCAGCCTCAATGACATCAGTAAAGTCAGGTACTGCAGGCTGTCGAGGTCTGGGGGTGCAGTGCGCATTCCAATCCATCCCAAAGACCTTCAGTAGGGAGGCGGTCCGAGATCTACAGCAGGCCACTCAAGATTTTCTACTACAACTCATGTAACCCAGATCTTCATTCAGCTGGCCTGGTGCACATCTGTTCCAACGGTGAGTCTCTGCTAGTTCAAGCGCAGGGAAAATGTAATGTATCCAAAGATGAGACCAGTTCCATTTTTGTGGAAGAACCACATAACGCTGGAAAGGTCAGGGCTTCCAATCGCCCATCATGCCTTTGTCAGGGCAATGTGAGATTTTGGTAAAAGGGCCCCAAATGTTTTTTTCCCCTAGATTTTCTTTAATTGGCCAAGCAACAGCGACTGTGCGTCACAAAGAGGACAAGGCTCCGAGACGGCGAGCGCATTGGAAGCGCACAAAGAGCCAAACCAATTACAGCTGCCGTCACATCCGACGTCTAATGAATACATGAAAATACGCCATTGAGACGAGGTTAAAACGCGCTCGGCGTCACGCGAATTCGCTGGCGAGGACGAGCGGCGGGTTTCACGCCGCGCAACAGCTGCGCGCTTAAAAAGAAGAAGAAGAGGAGGAAAAAAAGAGACGCCCGGAAAAAACATGCAAAAGGGTGCTTTATTGTTTTTATGTCCGCCTTTTGTCGGGAGAGAATTTTGCAAAATAATGTACGATACGCCTTATTTCGCACGCTTTCTTCTCGGCTTTACATCAGGGCTTAAAGCTGTGACAAAAGCTCTCTGTGATGGACGAGGAAATTATACAATCCATCATGTTATTCCAGTGGTCTCGGTTCATCCTGTAAACCGCGAAACCCCGCTTCGTCC
Organism: Kryptopterus vitreolus; assembly: GCA_030449085.1. Classification (NCBI taxonomy): domain Eukaryota; kingdom Metazoa; phylum Chordata; class Actinopteri; order Siluriformes; family Siluridae; genus Kryptopterus; species Kryptopterus vitreolus. Next base: position 15,397,788 of record JACRUU010000028.1, read on the forward strand.
AAACCCGTTACTGCTAGACGTCTGTGTAATGTGCAGGGTTGCTACGCAGCAGAGGTTTTTTTTTTTTTTTTATATTCTTGAGTCTATAAGGCTTACTTCCACCCTCCAGAGCTTTATCTTCACCATTTGGTGTATAAGTGTCTAACGCCATAAAATTTTAATGTTTTCTTTTTCTGAGGTCTGCCTTTTTATTAGCCTGAAGTACACACTGTGAACGCTCTGGGTTTTAGAGAGGGGAGGAGAAATGTGTGGATACAGTGTGTGTGTGTGTGTGTGTGTGTGTGTGTGTGTGTGTGTGTGTGTTGATGTTGAATCTTTAATGCTCGGAGCATGACAGGAGATATCAGAGATTTCTCCTGCAGAACTAATAAAATAAAATAGAATAAAAACGACGGGACAATACTGGCGCACGCTGCAAAGGAAGTGTGACAAAGCGATGTGCTTTGGGAAAATGATTCACTAGCCATGCGTACAAACCCCCGAACACCCCCTGCCCCCCTTCCACACACACGTGCACACACATATGGCTTTTAATTTCCATGCCTTTATTGACACAGACTGCAAGCCTCATTTCCCTGTAAAAATTCTCAATGCGTCAATATTTATGACCAAATTCCATTATACTCAATTAAAGCTCGAACTTTAATTAATGACGCCGTCACATATTATACTTAATGAGCCAATAGTCAGTGTTCGGCAGCAATTAGTAAAAGTTTTACTCAAATCTCCGTTTTCTCTTCTGTACACCACACACACACACACACACACACACACACACACACACACACACACACACACACACACACACACACACGCGCGCACAAAATGTAACATGAACCTGCTTTCATCCAAAATCTCATTCAGCATGATGAGAAATGAATTGTTTTATAGCAGTGGGAAAATGCTTCTGTGTGTGTGTGTGTGTGTGTGTGTGTGTGTGTGTGTCCTTTTACGTGCTGCAGGTGTGTAGAAAGGGATTTGCCGTATGATTGTGAGCTGCGGTAATTAGAGAGACACGGGCCAGAAGTGTTTATAAAATGAGACCAGGTGCTGCGGAGCAGATGATGCCATTAGACAGCTCTGCTTACAGGAGCCTCGCCCATCAGGTGGTGTGTGCCAGTGATCTGACACACACACACACACACACACACACACACACACACACACACACACACACACACGCTGGTGGGGCGGAAGGTTTGAATAAGACATACGGACATGTACGGACATACGGACATGTACATTATGCACAAATACTGGTTTATCGATATGCAAATGAGTATACAATGAAAGTGGGTGGAGCTTAAGGGTTCATGAGACATTTCACTTAGTATAAAACAAAAAACTTCAAAACTTGGCTCCATCAAGCCAAGACCTTCAGCGTGCACTGGAAGGTTTGTAGCCGAGTGTGAAGCAGATGGGATGAAAATCAGCACCTCCAAGGTCATTGTTCTCAAGGGTGGTTTGCCCACTTCAGGTTGGCGGAGAGTGAAGAGGGTGAGGTCCTGCCTCAAGTGAAGGGGTTTAAGTATCTTTGGCATGGGAGATTGACAGGCGGATCGGTGCAGCTTCAGCAGTAATGCGGGCGATGTACCGATCCGTCGTGGTGAAGGAGGAGCTGAGACGCAAGGCAAAGCTCTGAATTTACAGGCCTACTCTCACCTATGGCCATGATCTGTGGGTCATGACTGAAAGGGCAAGATCACGGATACAGGCGGCCTTAGAGATAGGGTGAGAAGCTCGGTCACTCAGGAGGAGCTCAGAGTAGAACCTCCACATCTAGAGGGACCGGTTGGGGTGGCTCGGACATCTGTTTCGGATGCCTCCTGAGTGCCCGTTTCGTGCATGACCCACCGGGAACAGGCCTCAAGGAAAGACCCAGGACACATGGGAGGGACTATGTCTCTCGACTGACATGGGAACGCCTCGGTGTCCCCCCCCACAGGAGGAGCTGGAGGAAGTGTCTAGAGAGAGGGAAGTCTGGGCGTCTCTGCTTACACTGCTGCCCCCGCTTCCGGGAAAGCGGCAGAAAATGGATGGATGGATGGACTTTAAAAGGAGTTGCTTACATTTCAAAAGAAAACAGAAACATGAAAAGCAGAGGTTTTCTTTTGTTTTGAAAAAAATTAACTATTTGTAAAGAAAACTTCAAATGTTAAATATATGAAATATCAGACGTTTGGGACACTCAAGTAGACATTTCACTACCAATAAAATGCTCTTTTTATTACAGGCGGTGAGTGCCAGTGATCACACACACACACACACACACACACACACACACACACACACACACACACTCTCTCGTGTAGCCACACGACGGTGGGCAAAAGAGAATACATACGGACATGCAAATTATACACAAATACTGGTTTATCGATGTGCAAATTAGTATACAATGAAAGTGGGTGGGGCTTAAGGGTTTGTGAGACATTTCACTTAGTATAGAAAAAAAACCAAACCAAAATAGAAACGCGGACGCCAGAAACGTGTGTTGTGTTAATTCGTTTTGAAAATGAAACGACTACGTCGAAATACAACTTTGCCACCAATAAAATTGACTTTTTATTACAGGTTAGGATTGTTCTGTTCTGATCGTATTTGGTGGTGTGAGATTTTAATGACTGCGCCTTGTGCGATTAAGGGAACAGAGAAAATAAATGCTGTATACAAAAACACTTTTCCACGATAAAAAAAAAAAAAAACAGCATCGCAATTCACAGTTTGTTTTTCAACTGCAAATCAAAAACAACAACAAAAAAACATCCACAGTAACACATATACGAAGCCCTTAAACCGCTCTGTTCATTTTTTTTCCTAGGCCCTAATAATAAAGTGCAAATCTTTTAAAGGCCTATTTCAAAATCCAATAACTGGAGTCTATTAGCAGTGCACAGCCACCTGCTCCTTACACTGCACGTACAGTCGGCCTTATTTAATGCTCTTTCTTTAATGCTCGCCTTGAAATCAGGGCTAAGCTGAGACAAATCTCTCAATAAGCGAGTGAATTATGCAGTCCGTCACATTATTCCACTGGCCGTTCTCTTTAACTGTCATTCAGTATTCTAGTACAGTATATATTATATATATATATATATATATATATATATATATATATATATATATTATATATATATATATATATATTTTTTTTTTGGTTTTAAATAGCTGTTTTTTCAGTAGCACCACTCGACCTAGCAGAGCCAAAACAACTCACATCCTTCGAGGAGCACATGTGAATTTATTATTCATGACACTGAATGTGAAAACACTGACAGAGCTGAGATTCTCCCGCTGGAGCCGGGAACATAGGGGAAAGGGGGGGGGGGGGGAGGTGAAAAGAGAGAGAGAGAGAGAGAGAGAAAAAAAAGAAAAAAAGAAGAAGCTAAAGGTAAGGTCTTGAAATATTTAACCGAACACGGCGTAACTGCTTTCACACAACAACCGCGTCCTCTCGCCTCCACGTTACACAGGAGCGACGCGCGCCGAGGGTTTTGCGCTTCACCGATTCGTTTATAAACGACGTCGTTTGAGCGTGTCACTTCTGACTAATGTACTGATCTTCATTAAAGTGCTCTTCGCCACGCAACTCGGCTGATCCTAGCTGTGTATGCAGGTGTTCGATTGGAAGCGCTGTGCGCTGATCGTATCGTTCGATTAAACAAACGGAGAAAATAAATATAGTAAAAAACAGTTTTCCACGATAAAAAAAAAGCATCGGCAATTCACAGTTTGCTTTTCAACTGCACAGTTAAATAAATAAATAAATAATCTACGCAACACATATAGGACATCCCTTACAGCGCTCTGTTCATCTTTTTCAGGCCCTAATAAATAGAGTGCAAATCTTGTATTGTATTTCTGTTTGGTTTGCGGATTTAGGATTTAGGGCGTCGTTATTTAATACCTCGGCGTTGGGTGATTCCGATTGGTCGGAAAAAAAAGGGGGGATTTGTTTTCCGGACGTCTTCATTTACACATAATCAGGATAATATGGAGGTGTCATTACTTAAGAGCACTTTGCTCTTTAATACTTATCCGGTCCGGCACCATACACACACACACACACACCTCCTTAACTCGGTTACTTATTGACGCATTATCAGTCTATCCTCCGAAGTGCCTGCTGAGACACGGTGATAAAGGACGGGACGGGACGGGACGGGGGGGGGGTACCGTGACCTTCTGAAGTGACTAATGAAGAAGTGGAGCAGATCCGGGATGCAGTTTATCTACTTCTTTTCACTCACACACATTTCCTGCCACATAAGCTATATCTACCTCGTTAGCTCCATCCATCCATTCCGCCACTATCCGAGCCAGAAGTGCCGCGAATCTGACACCCTCCGCTACCCAGAGTGCATTGCGGCCACAGTGGCAGTTTGTGTGTGATGCGAGAAGCGTTCCTTTCTGCCAACATGTTCTAGTACGTGTGAACGTGGCCTGGCGTTCGAACAGAGAATACGGAGCTTTCCAAAAAAAAAAAAAAATCATAAAAAAGAGGGGGTGGGGGGATCAGGGCTCACTGTCTTCCACACCCCTGCACACACAGTGAAGGGCGTCTAGAGGGCGGCGGCTGGCTCCTGACACCAGCCTTTCACTGTACAAGCACAAATTTTCTCAGGCCTTGTTTAATCAGTGCAAGGAAAACATGGAAAAATGCAATCGATCTAAAATAATAATAATAATAATAATAATAAAATAAACAGGAATAAAAATATTTTTCTCTCTTTCTCTACCATGTGAAACGGTGTCTCGTTGATGGCTCGTCACCAACAAAGCACTTTTGCCAGTAGAATTTTGCGGATGAGATTATTACTGTATATAAGGCGACTTGATTAGTCCGACTTGATTTCTGTAAGTGTCACCTAAAGCCTGCAGGAAAAACACAGGTTGTTTGTTTGTTTTAAGCTAATTACAGACTAATCATTCATTCATTCATCTTCTACCATCTTCTACCGGCTTTATCCGATCTTCCCTCGGGTCACGGGGAGCCTGCGCCTATCTATCTCAGGTGTCTATGGGCATTAAGGCAGGATACACCCCTGGATGGAATGCCAACCCATCGCAGGGCACACACACATACACACATTCACACACACACATTCATACACTAGGGACAATTTTCCAAGGTGCCAATCAACCTACCGTGCATGTTTTTTTTGGACCGGGGGGAAACCGGAGAACCCGGAGAAAAATCCCCTGAGGCACGGGAAGAACATGCAAACTCCACACACACATGGCCGAGACGGGAATCGAACCCGGACCCTGGCGGTGTGAGGTGAACGTGCTAACCACTAAGCCACCGTGCAGACTTACAGACTAATCAGTTAAAAAAAAAAAAAAAAAAAAAGAATGTGTAGTTATGAGAGACGACTTTGTCGCAGGTTTGGAGAGGGGGGTATTAATACTCGTTCTCACTGCGCAGTCGAGTGGAGAGCAGACGGAGCTCCGAACTGAGAGCGAGTGCAGGGGGAAGGGGGGGGGGAGTCAATGAACCGAACAAGAGCACTGACAATAACATTTATCACTTTCTCGGTAGAAAGCCGCAGCTGCCTGATAAAAATCAAATATGACTTCTTTCATTGCACTTCACAGCAATTAATCAAGCGGTTTCAAGTCCTTTCACTCTTTTTTTTGCCAGGTTAAAAGAATATTAAAAAAAATAGTAAAATTATATACATGTGTACTTTTTATAAAAAAAAAAATCATTATAATTTCATCTATTAACCAGAAACATGGCAATGACTGGAGTGTCATTCTGTTATGATTTATTGTCACTATGCTTTCAGCAAATTGGATATACTTTTTTATTATTTAAAGGAGTAAATAATTCAATAATACTGCTTGTGACCACATTTTATATAACTGTTCTTGGTAATGGACTCCAAGTATACACTAAACACAAACACACGTTTACCTCTCTGTCCTTCAGCTTCATGGCCAGGACAAGCTGGTTCCTGTGATTGGTCAGGGCTTCGCGGTAATTGCTCTTGGAGAAGAAGGCCGAGCCGAGGTTCCCATGAGCCCTGCACTCACCTGCCTGGTCACCTGCAAGAGACGACGAGTCAGCAGTTCAGACAACACGCACACGCCTGGTTGAGCCGAACACACATCCTCAACCGCCACCTCAAAGACATCACATTTAACAACTCTATCAAAATGACAAGTCATGAGGCACACACACACACGAACACACATACACACACACACACACACACATCACACACACACACGAACACACACACGAACCACTCAGAACTTCCAGTTCAACTTGAATGTGGGGGGAAAAAGTCCAGAAATGTATAAACAAGGGTTATCAATCGATTAAAATCTTTAATCGTGATTAAGCACTAGATTGCCATTAGTCACCTCGTATTCAATCGCACATTAATCGCAATTAATCGATTAATCGTTTTCAATGTGACATCAATTTATACTTTGATTATTTAATATTTATTTCACTCTTGAAATAATTCTTTTAATATTAATTTCTTGTTCATTTCAGTCTTACTTTGTTTAGTGTTGGTTTTAATTGTAAAATATAGGACGTGGCTCCTGTAAGAATCATGTTCCGGTTGCTTTTCCGTATAAAGTGGTTACGGAAGCGCATTGCATTCACAACAGAAAAATGTGCTTTATTCCGTAATACGGATTTAGAAGGCGTAATTCAGGGAAATTTAGGAAGCGTGAGTGGATGCACTGAACTTTCTTTATTTATGTGTTCTCTTTTTGTTCTTTGTTGTTCGGGTTTTGTTCATTCACCAACACAACACAGAGTGAAGGAGCAGATCATTCACACAGTAATGCACGCTGCGTTAATAAAATTAGTGGCGTTAAAGTGAATTTGCATTAACGAGATAACTTCGACAGCCCTCGTATAAACGTATTTTCTTCTCTGAAGCGTCGTCGTGCTACAATGCTGATTTAATCTGGCTGATGTTTCTGTACATATTTCTGTACATTCTGCTAATTTCCTCAGTATGGACCGCTTCCCACATCTGTCACCACTCATGAAAAGCTGGCGGTCGGGCGAGACGAATCAGCTGTGAATGATATGACGTGAGAACGACTGCGTAAAATGCTTACAGTGCTTTCATCCTCCAGGAGGGGATTAGAGTAATGGCACTAAGCACCGAGTTGCATATATAAAGTTGAAGATGGAGTGATCTATCCCATGGGGCCCCCCTGCTAAAAAAGATAACATACCGATGACATCATGGCAGACAAGTGAGAATCTCCAGCAAGAAGACAATCGCAAACTCGCACGCTTTTGTACCTACATCTTTGTGGGAACTCGTTAGTAAATTGTATTCACGAAACATCGTTGTTTATACACTTTAATAACAAATCACACTCACTTTCTGAGCGCTAGGATTCTACGATTAGTTTAATACTGTAATCTGTCAAGTGACTCTCACATGTAGCGCACATGCAGAGCCTACAACAGCATGTATTCGTAGCACACTGGCTCGGACTCCAAAAGCAAAAAAGATGTTCTGCCAGGAATAGTTTCATTTATTCCTGCATAAAGTTATTGTAGGAAAATACATTACACATACAGAGGCAATAAAAGATGCTGAAATGGACTGGCTTTAAGCGTGATACATGAAAGGTAGAGATGTCTCTTATGGAGCTTGGAAACTTGAGCTTGACTCCTAAGAGGCTGACTATCTTCTTAACAGCAACCAGACCTGGGTACTGAGGTGAGAGCTTCTTGAAGGCAATCTTGAATGAGATGTTTATAGTAGACAGCCATCCCCTCTGTCTTTGCTGATACTTGGTTTCAGGCGCATGATGGAGGTCTGTGAAGTAGCATTTGGTAGATATGAAGCAGGACAAAGTGGCATGGCAGTGTTGGATGCCGGCTTCGACAAAAGAACAGCAATGGCATTCTCCTTGGTGGGAAACATAGGGGAACTATAACCTACTAAATAGGTAAAGGGAGGACATAATTGTGGTTATGCTGGGGAGGGACTTGGATGAGGACTTCTTCTTGGATGAGGAGCAATCTATAGTGGTGTGAATGGTGTTCTCTAGAGAGTGAGGTAACCCAGTAACGAAAACAAGAGCAATGTGGGATCATGGTTGACTTGGAATAGGCAGAGGATGAAGCATGCTATCCGGGGGTTTATGAGAGGCCCTCCCACAGGCAAACGCCAAGCATGTGTAGACAAAGGCCCTGGTGTCAACATCTATAGTGAGCCTCCAGAAGTGTTGCAGGAGAAACTACAGTGTGATTGGTGCAGAAAAGACAAGAGAATCAGGACAAGTGTCTCCACTAGACCATTTACAAATGTATAGATTTAGGGACCAAAAATGTGTGGAAGGATAATTACCTACCCTCAGGACAATCTTACAGGTGACAGACCCAAACACCCTGGAGAGGAGAAGAGCAGTATAGTTTCTTTTCTCTGGGCATACACAGCCTAGCATCAGGCATAGTGTTATTGGACCCAAGGTCGTATGTAATGGTGAAGATGAAGCACCCGAAAAACAGTGCAAAGCTTGGGAACTCCTTCACTCATTTTGGTGGTCAGTGCACATGGTGGCTTCACCAGCTCGAACCAGTGCCTCGAATCCTCAAGGCCATGTTTCTATGCAGTGGCATAGAGAGTGCATATGTTTGATGTAAATCAGAAGAGTTTGGTACACACAATTGGGTCTGGCAGGGTGATGGAACGGATGGACATGTCCCTGTGTCGATCCCATATACAGTTAACAAACATAATAGGAATACCAGAGAAGGAAGGGAACCACAATTTATCATCCTTTAGTGACTCGTTGTAGCCATCTACATACACTTCCACAAGTGCTGCATCATTTCAACCAGATTCTGCTGCCAGGATCTGGAAATTCTCAGAGTACTTTAATGCCACATTATGGGATACCTGGCGGAGATAAAGATGCTTTTACAGGCTTCATTCCCCAGACAGGGTGATCGAACACTCGCTTCAAACAGTGGGTGTACAAGGAGAAAGATACAAGGAGTTGCTAATCGGAGCTCTACCCAAAATCAGCCCCGGTAAGAAGGAAACGGGTGCAGCATCCGAGGTATAGGACAGTGCCTGCTGAAAAAAACACTGCACCAGGATTGCCTTACACGTTCCTAAGACTCCAAATTATGGTCTAAGATCCAAAACAAAGATTTTCCTTGAAGCCTGGGCCAGACTGGGAGTGTGGGAGGGTGAAGGCACAGGCTGAGTGGGTTGAGCTTTGGCCAGGTACAGGGCAGAGATGTGGCTAGATGATGTTAGCAATTTGTTCTGACATGAAACATTAGTAATCCTCCAGGGCCTGCAGCTTTTGATCATGCTGCCAAGAAGGGGCTTCATGGCCGGAGGGAGGGGACGATCTGAATCTGGTGACTAGATTGTTCTGTAAGATGTAGAGGACCTATAAGCAGGACTCAAACACAATACTCCAGTAAAGACTACCTTTAGTGAGATTAGTGGGAGAGGCTGGTGACAAAGTAAATATGAACTAGATTGCCGGTTCGAGGTGATAATCAAACCCTGTTCACCATCAGGAGAGTCGTTCATTAATAGAGCAGAGCGCAGGGACTATAAGACCAAGAGGGTGTGGTTGCTGGTGAGACACAGATTGCCAGTTGCCAGACACCATTGCTGGTGGAATAGTCTGGCAATTATTGTCTGAAGGACCGAGGTTTATATATGTTGTAATCTTGAACAGATTACTTTATTTGTTACAAATACATTACAGCGCATAGAAATTCTTTCTAAGCCAGCTTGTATTTGGACGCTGGAGTCAGAGCGCAAGGGCACGGTGGCGTAGTGGTTAGCACGTTCGCCTCACACCTCCAATGGTCCGGGTTCGATTCCCATCTCGGCCATGTGTGTGTGGAGTTTGCATGTTCTCCCCGTGCCTCAGGGGGTTTTTCTCCGGGTTCTCCGGTTTCCTCCTGGTCCAAAAACATGCACGGTAGGTTGATTGGCACCTTGGAGAATTGTCCCTAGTGTATCAATGTGTGTGTGTGTGTGTGTGTGTGTGTGTGTGTGTGTGTGTGTGTGTGTGTGTGTTTGAGCCCTGCGATGGGTTGGCATTCCGTCCAGGGTGTATCTTGCCTTAATGCCCATAGACGCCTGAGATAGGCACAGACTCCCCGTGACCCGAGGGAAGATCGGATAAAGTGGTAGAAGATGAATAAATGAGTCAGAGCGCAGGGTCAGCCATGATACAGCACTCCCTGGAGAACAGAGGGGTAAAGGTCTTACTCAAGGGTGGCAGCTTGGTGATACCGGAAGGGGGGGGGGGGTCGAACCTCTGACCTTTATGATCAGTAGCCCAGCACCTTAGACCACTGTGCTACACCCCTCCCTCTAAAATCTAATAAAGAAATGTGCTGCAGGTACACTGCTGACACCCAGACACACGTGGAAGTCTAGAGCCTGGCCAAAGTTTTGCTTCTTGGTTCTCTCCACAACCGGCTTGGGAGCATCTGAGCGTCCCTTCAACAGAAGTTGAAATATCTAGCGGAAAACAGGATAACCTCTCGGCCACCTCGGCCCGTTGCCACCGCAACCCCCACCAAGCAAAACATAAAAAATGAACATCTCGCATGACACTTACTACTCACTCAAAATCTCGGCTTCAGAGCTGTTCTGTAACGTGTTAAACGTGTGAACTGAACCATGCCTCGCTCGAGTGCACACTGACACAGTTGAATGCTTACCCGGGGAAGGAAAAAAAGCCAAGCTCAAATGGCAAAATGCTTTACTATCTCGACAAAAGAGCGCCGATGTTGTTCTCCTGATAGGAGAGCGCTGTTTATGTGCGCATCTCATCTGAGATGCACATCTTTCTAAAAGCTTTTCTATCTGTTAAGTAAATACCACGTTTTACCTGATCACTAACAGAACGTTCATTCAAATGGATTGTTGGGTTGGATTAATAAGGCGATGTAAACTGTTTGCGTGTGCTCAAGGTCCTCGCTTCGTTCCGAGAGACAAAGTCAAAGCTACATTAATCCATCAACAGTTTTTCTTTCCTCCTCATCAACACGTGACACTTTGCCTCTCAAGGGCAACTATTCATTTCCTAGCGTAATCTTGTATAAATAATAAAGCCATACTCACTCCTCCTCTGCCATGTGTCTGTTCATCGAAACAAACGCTCAGAAAATGTCCTTGCCCTTCAGGTGTTAGTCTCAAGGTCGGAGTGAAAACCTGTGCATTTTATTTTGTGTTCTCATCTGTCTCACAGCATCTCATACATCAGCTAAGATCCTCAGGTCGCACTGGTGTATGACGGGGAATCTCGTCATGTCTAACAGCTCGACATCTAAAGCTGAACTGCAGCTCGGTCTGAATTCCTGATCTCTACATCTCGTCGGAAAACTTGTGATCAATCTTTCTGCATGTCTACCACAGTGTAGTTTTTTTTTTTTATGGGGGGGGGTGATGAGATGGATACAAGCCCCGTCTTAGTGGTGAAGTTTTTTTTACACACAGCATCAAAGTTGTTTGGTGCCTGATCAAGTCTTGACTAGTTCACGTGAACAGCCGAGGAAAAAGATGTGTACCTACAGAAGGTATCAAGAAAGCATGCATTTCAATTTTTCTCAACTAGAACAGACAGGCAGCATTATTTTTTAAGTGCTTACTTTAAAGTCCCGAGAGAGCAAATCACCATGTAAGTCTTACTATTTACTTGTTTTTTTTGCCAAGTTTATGATATTTTACTCCGTAGATTTTACAACAAAAGCGTCCAAATGTTAAACTATACAGACGCTTCCCACCCTACGAAGAAATTAACAAACTTCATAAGTAAAATTACTTTACGAAGTAAATTTTGTTTGGATTCAATAAATCACACCGCTAGCTAGTCACGGAGTCTACTTCTTACTTTACTTCATGCCCACCTCCTCCTACCCCCACACCGCATACCATGGTAATTACAGCACTTACTGTATACAGTACTGTATAATTTTATACTGTTTATTCATTTTAAGTCTATTATTGTTATCGTTAATGCTATTTTTCTTAAGTGCAGCATTCGGGAATGCAGTAAACTACGTTTTTTTTTAATAGCTTATAGCTTACGAACATAGTAAGGAGACATGCATAGTGAATAACGAACGCCACAAACCACTTGTGTACAAATTCATACTACGAACAAACGCTTGGCACATAATTCGTTTGTAGGAACGGTTCGTAGTCTGTGCATGTGTCCGATGTTAGCTATGTTCAACCTACGTTAAGAGTTTTAAACCCAATGACAATCATTTACAGCAAAGGAATCAATATTGATTATTGGTTATTTACATGCTGATGACATCACAATATATTTTCGAAAGTGTTTAGGTCATTTTGATGTGCTAGTTGTCAGGATCCTCCAATCTCGTGGTCATAAGCTATTTTTATTATTCTGGTTTCGCGGCGTGTACTTCCAGGACGACAGCCATCTTGCCATTTCTCCTGCGAGGGATTTAAGGACATCAAAGACTCTGGGCTAGATTATCGCACCGGCTACCCGGGTCTCTGGGATTATTCTTGCCACCCTGCTTGCTACCCGGGTCTCCTGGTTTCCTGTTTCTGTCCTGGATCCTTGTTCTTCCATGCCTGTTTAGGTTTGTGTGTTAGCCATGTTGTTCTCTGCCCTGTTTGCCATGCCTGATTTTGGATTGTTTTGGTTTTGTCCCTGATTTCTGGTTTGTAATTTGCCCTGTTTGGGATTTTTGGTTTGCCCTGTTTTTGCCTGTGCTGATACCCTGGACTGTTTATTAACTGTGTTTTTTGCCTCAAAACACAGACGTAAAACAGGTGAAAATAGCACACACGTTTTTCCCCCACTGTATCCAAAACCGAAAATCTGAATTTTTGTCTAAAAAACCCCCCCAGAAAATTCAATTTACATGACACATCGGCCAGCTCGACTGTCATGTCTGTAAAAGCTGCTTTTTTCACTGTGACTGATACGTGCTTAAAAAAAAACAGTAATGTCACATTCTTCTTTTCCCACCTAGCGAAATGTGAAGTAAATTCTATTATGGGTGTGATGGAAATGATTAACATCTATTAAATCGTTCAATTAAAATCGGCTGCTGCCATCATTTGCATAATTATCAGATGCTTAATTAACCTCTAGGATTTGGTTAATTTCAGCTTTTTACGATTCGACACTGAAACTGTTAATTTATACACAATTGTCGATGGAAACCTAAAGTGCGCATGTTAGTGCACCCGTGTTACATTAGATTTAAGAACAAAAACACCACCATAATTGATAGTAATCCACTAGGCTGGTATTTTATACATGCATAACACTCTGTCAGACGCCTATGACGCCTGTTTCATACCGAAATCATTTATCATGGGCCAAGCGTAACAGTGTTAGCTTATGCTAATGAAGCTTTTCGCACCAGTGTATATATATATATATCATATATATATATATATCATTCCTCATGAGCAGAGACAAAAAACAAATACCATTGTGACCCTGTATAGTGATATAGCACTCGCTCACCTAATGTTTTGGCCACCTCCAGGTCTTGATGCATGTAGGCGGTGCTTTTCTCCGTGTTGCCCAGAGACCAGTAGGCACTGCTGAGGGCAGAGAAGACGGAGCCGCGCAGTTTGAGGCTGCACGTTCCGATCTTCAGCGCCGCTTCCAAAACCACCACCGACGCCCCGTGGTGGGTGGCGTTCAGCAGCTCCTGGCCAATTACGGACACTACAACGAACGGGCTCTTGTCCAGCTTCATCTTCTGCAGCTGCTGATAGGTCGGCTCCAAAGACTCTATGGGTTCGGAGAAGAAAAGAAACTCATCAAAAGTTGTCATGACTTGAGGAATAAAGTCACATGGGTCAAATAACGCATCCCGGAGTGTTCAGTCGGCCGGACTAGAGATAAAACCGCCAGCCTGTGGTCTATGACAGGAGGTCGGAAACCCGTGGCTTCCGGGGACCCGTGCAGCTCTAACATCCCTCGGATGCAGCTCCCGGTGGCTTTTGAAAATAATAAATGAGTACTTAATATTTATTTTTATATTTAAATTAGAAGATTATGTTCATGTTGTAACATCTAAATAAAAGGCGTTAACAAATTTTGACGCTCTTGAATGTGCGACACCTGTCAGTGCCAAGCATACAGCCCTGATGTACAGACACCATGTGCTGATGTTCAGGAGCAGAAATGACATTAAATTCATTCATTCATTCATTCATCTTCTACCGCTATATCCGATCTTCCCTCGGGTCATGGGGAGCCTGTGCCTATCTCAGGTGTCTATGGGCATTAAGGGAGGATACATCCTGGATGGAATGCCAACCCATCGCAGGGCACACACACACACACACATTCATACACTAGGGACAATTTCCCAAGGTGCCAATCAACCTACCGTGCATGTTTTTGGACCAGGAGGAAACCGGAGAACCCGGAGAAAAACCCCCTGAGGCACAAGGAGAACATGCAAACTCCACACATACATGGCCGAGACGGGAATTGAACCCGGACCCTGGCGGTGTGAGGCGAACGTGCTAACCACTAAACCACCGTGCCCCCACATTAAATTAAGTATGATAAATATTTTTTGTGCAGTGAAATGCTATGTTTATTATTCAGGTTGACAGCTGAATGCACGTGCCAGTAAAAGGACGACGGCACACAGAGAGAGTTTGCTGCCGGTGGTTAAGTTCGGCGTTTTATTCATAAATACAAGACATTGTCAAAGACATTGAACATTTTACCTGAAAATAACCTTCAACCCGACATCTTTTTTTTCAGAGTTGAAAATGTTTTGGTTGCATGCAGGAATGTCATTGCGTTTTCTTTGCAGTCGTTCATTGATTTCATAAATGCAACACTTTATAGTTTAGTTTATACATAACATAAAGGCAAAAAACCCTGTTATATGTAGTGTTACTTCATTGTAAATATCAAAAGGGTTTTGTGGCTCCCAGTGTTTTCTTTACGGTGGGAACGGCTGTTTGAGTGGTAAAGGTTGCAGACCCCTACTCTAGGAGATGCTGAGTGGGTGATAAGTTATTACACATTCATCATATTTACTTTCAATAAAACCATGTCAGATCATTTTGTGATTATATCTATATCTCATTTTCTCTTGGTCTCTCTCTCAAACACACACACAGACACACACACACACACACACACATATATATATATATATATATATATATATATATATATATATATATATATATATATATATATATATTCGAGACTGAATACAATTTCGTTCTTCCTGGCCAACATTACAATTCATCATTCCCGGAGTTCCTTCCACGTTACTTTCTCTCATATCGCTTTTATTTCCTCCCTCTTCTACTACACATGTCTTTCTGATGTCTTTCTGTGATACACAACCACGCGCTCGTTGGAAGAAGGGAGAGCCGAGACAGAAGGCCAGCATATGTGTAGAGGTGACCTCGGCTGGAGGGGCGGAAATGCAGGTAAAGTGTGAAAGTGCACATAAATCAGTGCATGCCACAGCCACGTGTCCTCGTGCTGCCCGCTGGGAGCGACAACACTCCTGTTTTAGCTGCCCTTCTGTATCACTTCCACCATTCGAGCAGGAATGGGCTTTCCAGCTGTCCTTTGTGTGTGTGTGTGTGTGTGTGTGTGTGTGTGTGAGAGAGAGTAGATGTATAGACGCATGCGAGTGTGGGGGTCAATACAAGTGTATGCAGCGATATGCAGAGAGTGTATACAAAAATACAAAGGAAGTCGGTTTGCTTGTTGATGCTAACAGCAAAACACGGCTCAGTCATAAGCAGCATCAGGTCCATAGAAAACAATATATGTATACGGTGTGTATATATAGATATATATATATATAATATATATAGATATACTATATACATATATATATATATATATATATATAATTGGTGTGTTTATACGCTTGAACGCATGCATGCACTTGTTCGCTCCATTAAATCAACAATAGCAGCTATGTAGTGAGAGGAAACCTGTCCATCGCTAGGTGTCAAATATGTTACACGCACCATTACACACCTGTAATCTTCTTACACACACACACACACACACACACACACACACACACACGAGAGCGCAAATTCTGCACTTCTAGATGCTACAGCACTTTGCGCACAATCATGGTCAGTTAAAATGGAGCACGCCGAGATGTTAATTAGGTTTGAACAGCAATCTCGGCATTCCCAAATATATTACCCAGTACTGCAGAACTGTGTGCATAAATAACACATGAAACAAAACGCAAAGAGGTGAAATAAGAAACCATTCGAGTCTGTTCTTTCATGCTGGATTCTTCACAAAAGAGCTGGCACCGAGTTACTGATCGGAAGATCGGGGGTTCGAGTCCCGGTATCGCCAAGCTGCCACTATTGGGTCCTTGAACAAGGCCCTTAACCCTCTGTGCTCCAGGGGGCTGATCCAGTGCCCTGACCCTGCGCTCCATGAAAACAAGCTGAAATATGTGAATAAACAATTCCCCTGTGCTGTAATGGACATGTGACAAATAAAGGCTCTTCAATCCTATGATTAGGATTCGCCGATCGTTTAGCCAACTATTTAATCTAGTAAGCGTAATCTAAACTTGGTGCAGAAGAAACCGTCTACAGCCACGGAATCGTTCCATGTTTTATTCAGTATTATTAATGTAATGTGTTTGTCCTAATTATCACCGTGATCTTCATCAAGGTTACCTGCTAAAATATTCATGGCAATATATTTCCTTTTGCACTAAATTAGACCCGCTGCTGTGATTTCGCTTCAATAATTAAAGTTCACTGTTTCTTTGGAATGGAGTCACGATTTGCCTAATGATCTGCATTGTCACACGCCCATACGCACGCACCGCGCCCACACACACGCGCGGTCACGCACACATGCTCACGCACACACACACGCACACGCACTCACATACTCTCACGCACGTGCACACGCACGCGCACACTTCGCTTCATTCAGTTTCACAGCATCACCAGTTGCAAAAATAAAACTGAAAAAATTAAATAAAATACATTTGCTTGGTGTATCAGCGTGTGTGTATGTGTGGACCGGCAGGCTGCATATCTAGTTAAGCACAAAGTGCAGCATGATAAACAAGAAAGGAAAAAACAATGTTTATGCGTCGTGTGGCACCGGAGCGATGGCACGGCCAGGATATAATGACGAGCCTCTGGATGCCTATTTTTCCTCGCTCTTGCCCACGCGCGTTCTCCCGCCCTCCGCTCACCGAGTGCATGTCAAGGCAAAAAAGGGAGCTTTGACGCGACGTGTCTGGATGCCCCGTAGGAAAGCGGCTAAATAAAGCTTTAATGACAGCGAGCGACAATGCCGCCCTCCTTGCGTTATTGCCTTCCCTTTTAATCGCTGCTCGGCGAATCTGCAGGCCTTTACGCAGCACCAGCACTGTTGCAGCCTGCAAGTCACATGATCAGATGCTCAGACCGCAATCTCAACCATATATATATATATATATATATATATATATATATATATATATATATATATATATATATATATATATTAAATGTTTGTTCTTGTTTCATTAGTCTGAAGGCCGGGCTCTCTCCGTGCACGTGTTTATCTGTTGTCTGGGACTGAAAGTAAACTCATGAAGGAAGGAAAAAGCACTCAGACATTCAGGGCAGTTTTCTCCTACATCTCGGCACAAGCGAGTCGGCTTTGGACAGCGCGTCTGATGCAGAGCGGGACAATTCAATCCAGTTCAATTCAATTACAGCGAGGGTAATCCCTACCCCCTCGCATGCAAAAATCAAATCCACACACATGAACTGAAAACTGATAAAGAAGGAGAGGAGAGGATCAAACCTTTGGCAGTGAAATGATTCAGGCTGCCGGTGAGGAAAAAAAAAAAAAATATAAAAAAAAAAAAAAAAAAAAAAATATATATATATATATATATATATATATATATATATATATATATATATATATATATATATAATATATATATATATATATATATATACAGACGTGGATTTTATTTAATAATAAATAAAAATTCTATAAATGTTAACCAATGAAAGTCAGACATTGTTTTTCAACCATGCTTCAACAGAATTATGTAAAAAAATAAACTCATGAAACAGGCATGGACAAAAATGATGGTACCCCTAACTTAATATTTTGTTGCGCAACCTTTTGAGGCAATCACTGCAATCAAACGCTTCCTGTAACTGTCAATGAGACATCTGCACCTCTCAGCAGGTATTTTGGCCCACTCCTCATGAGCAAACTGCTCCAGTTGTGTCCGGTTTGAAGGGTGCCTTTTCCAGACTGCATGTTTCAGCTCCTTCCAAAGATGCTCAATAGGATTGAGGTCAGGGCTCATAGACGGCCACTTTAGAATAGTCCAATTTTTTCCTCTTAGCCATTCTTGGGTGTTTTTAGCTGTGTGTTTTGGGTCATTGTCCTGTTGCAAGACCCATGACCTGCGACTGAGACCAAGCTTTCTGACACTGGCTAGTACATTTCTCTCTAGAATTCCTTGATAGTCTTGAGATTTCATTGTACCCTGCACAGATTCAAGACACCCTGTGCCAGACGCAGCAAAGCAGCCCCAGAACATAACAGAGCCTCCTCCATGTTTCACAGTAGGGACAGTGTTCTTTTCTTGATATGCTTCATTTTTTCGTCTGTGAACATACAGCTGATGTGCCTTGGCAAAAACTTCGATTTTTGTCTCATCTGTCCACAGGACATTCTCCCAGAAGCTTTGTGGCTTGTCAACATGTAGTTTGGCATATTCCAGTCTTGCTTTTTTATGATTCGTTTTCAACAATGGTGTCCTCCTTGGTCGTTCTCCCATGTAGTCCACTTTGGCTCAAACAACGACGGATGGTGCGATCTGACACTGATGTTCCTTGAGCATGAAGTTCACCTTGAATCTCTTTAGAAGTCTTTCTAGGCTCTTTTGTTACCATTCGGATTATCCGTCTCTTAGATTTGTCATCAATTTTCCTCCTGCGGCCACGTCCAGGGAGGTTGGCTACAGTCCCATGGATCTTAAACTTCTGAATAATATGTGCAACTGTACTCACAGGAACATCTAGTTGCTTGGAGATGGTCTTATAGCCTTTACCTTTAACATGCTTGTCTATAATTTTCTTTCTGATCTCTTGAGACAGCTCTTTCCTTTGCTTCCTCTGGTCCATGTCGAGTGTGGTACACACCATATCACCAAACAACACAGTGATTACCTGGAGCCATATATATAGGCCCAATGGCTGATTACAAGGTTGTAGACACCTGTGATGCTAATTAGTGGACACAC
Source organism: Kryptopterus vitreolus (assembly GCA_030449085.1). Taxonomy (NCBI): domain Eukaryota; kingdom Metazoa; phylum Chordata; class Actinopteri; order Siluriformes; family Siluridae; genus Kryptopterus; species Kryptopterus vitreolus. Next base: position 15,417,058 of record JACRUU010000028.1, read on the forward strand.
CTTCAATTAACATGTCCCTTTGGTCACATTATTTTCTGTGTTTTCTAGGGGTACCATCATTTTTGTCCATGCCTGTTTCATGAGTTTATTTTTTTACATAATTCTGTTGAAGCATGGTTGAAAAACAATGTCTGACTTTCATTGGTTAACATTTATAGAATTTTTATTTATTATTACTTTTGTCAGATTAAAGAAAAAAATTATTTCTGTGACCATTGTGACTTTTTCTTTCATTGACCAAAGGGTACCAACAATTTTGTCCACGTCTGTATATACACATAATGTATACACACATTATGATTATGTGTGTGTATATATATATATATATATATATATATACACACACACCACACACACATTATGTGTGTATGTGTGTATATATATATATATATATATATATATATATATATATATATATATATATATATATATAAAGATAAACAAGAGCTTGGAAGAGAAGTAAAAAACACAGGGGGAGCAGAGTGATACAGTGTCAATGCAGTGCTAGAGATCATCTCTTTCTCTCTTTCTCTCTCTCTGGAACTGACAGAGAAGCTCGACATAATCTCATCCCCAGTTATAGTCAGGAATCCCTTTCTCTCTCTCTCTCTCTCTCTCTCTCTCTCTCTCTCTCACTTTCTCTGTATGTGTGTGTACATGTTTGCCCAGGGACTTTGGGACAGCAAGGGAAATAAAGGATGTCATTAAGAGTAAAACAGTCTCATTTTGTGCCTTTCCTCCCAAGACCCAGGCCGCTTGTGTGTCACAGATATACCTCGAAATAAAATACACTGTTTAGTCAAAGGCCACAGATGTATATTTTCTCTTTCGGTGTCCATGACTGTAACTACACACACACACACACACACACACACACACACACACACACACACACACACACACACACACACACACACACACACACACACACACACACACACACACACACACAAAAATAAAGAGCAGGGAAGGCTGACTGGAAATGTGATATATTTGCAAATGTACACATCCACAAACACACACACACACAGGCACGCACACACACACACACACACACACACACACACACACACACACATTTCATCCAGTAGCAGGAGGATGTAGAAACATATCTGTAAGAGACAGCTCTTATTCAGAGTGTTCATTGCTCAGTAAACAGTGTCTCTGCTGCTACGGGGACATTTTAAGGGTGGGGGGGGGGCACATTTCAAATCATAAATTTACCACTGGAAAAGCAAACAAGCTGCACTTCCCCTCCACAGACTCGGTGTATATAATTAATGGACTCGAGGTTGGACGTAACAGAGTACAAATACGTCATAACTGTACTTATGAGGCTTTTTCAAGCAACTTTTTACTTTCACTCATTACAATTTTTGTACTTTACTTGTTATCTTATTTGGTGACGTGATGAATAATTTTTATTCTCATTGAGTTTTCAGTCCATCAAACTGTTTCCTGTCATTGTGAGGATTTTACAATCTACAGCTGATGTAGCATTTCCTGGCTGTCAAGCACCACGTACGTAGGCTAGCGTATGATGAAAACAATAACAATAAGCAGACTACGTATAGCTAACAATAATCAGGATACTAACAATATGTATGATGATACTAACAATAACAATAACAATAACAATAAACATGCTAGCAGGCTATGATGATACTAACAATAACAATAAGATACTAACAATAACAATAAGAAGGCTAGTGTATGATACTAACAATAACAATAAGAAGGCTAGTGTATGATGCTAACAATAAGAATAAGAAGGATAGTGTATGATACTAACAATAACAATAAACATAGAGCAGGCTAGCAGTGTATGATGCTAACAATAACAATAAGCAGGCTAGCAGGTTAGTGTATGATGCTAACAATAACAATAGGTTAGATGATGCTAACAATAAGAATAAGAAGGTTAGGGTATGATACTAACAATAACAATAAACAGGCTAGTGTATGATACTAACAATAACAATAAGAGGGCTAACGTATGACTAGCTAACAATAATCAATGTATGTATGATAACTAACAATAACAATAATGCTAACAATAACATGTTAGTGTATGATGCTAACAATAACAATAAGAAGGCTAGTGTATGATACTAACAATAACAATAAACAGGCTAGTGTATGATACTAACAATAACAATAAGAAGGCTAGTGTATGATACTAACAATAACAATAAGAAGGCTAGTGTATGATACTAACATACTAACAATAATAACAATAAGAAGGCTAGTGTAGATGATACTAACTAACTAACAATGCTAACAATAACAATAATGCTAACAATAACAATAAGAAGGCTAGTGTATGATACTAACAATAACAATAAAGAGGCTAGTGTATGATACTAACAATAACAATAAGAAGGTTAGTGTAATAACAATAACAAACAGGCTAGTGTATGATACTAACAATAACAATAAGCTAGTGTAGGCTAACAATAACTAGTGTATGATGCTAACAATAACTAACAATAACAATAAGAAGGATACTAACAATTAGTGTATGCTAACAATAACAATGATACTAACAATAACAATAAGAAGGCTAGTGTATGATACTAACAATAACAAATAAGAAGGCTAGTGTATGATACTAACAATAACAATAAGAAGGTTATGCTAACAATAACAATCAGTGTATGATACTAACAATAACAATAAGAAGGCTAGTGTATGATACTAACAATAACAATAAGAGGCTAGTGTATGATACTAACAATAACAATAAGAAGGCTAGTGTATGATACTAACAATAACAATAAGCTAGTGTATGATATACAATAACAATAACAAAAAGAAGGCTAGTGTATGATACTAACAATAACAATAAAAGGCAGTTTATGATACTAACAATAAGCAATAGTGTATGATACTAACAATAACAATAACAATAAGAAGGTTAGTGTATGATGCACTAACAATAACAATAAGCAGACTAGCGTATGATGCTAACAATAACAATAAACATGTTAGTGTATGATGCTAACAATAACAATAAACATGCTAGCATATGATGCTAACAATCTTTGAGTCGGTATATAAACCTGTCTGAGAACAGAGACAACTGCTGGCATCATCATCATCATATCTCTCTTTGGGGTCTATATGATGGTTGTCTATGCTGGTTAAATTCATTAGGGAACAACATTTGTATTGTTTTATGAATATATTCTGTATTAATATTAGGGCTGTCAACTCATTAATAACGCTTTTCTGTTACTGTACACAGAATTCATAATTTTCATGTTTTGAATACTATAAACTATTGTGCCATGTTATAAATATCTAAAGTGATGCAAAATATGAAATGATCTGAATGTTATGATATTTATGCACAGGTGAAGGTTTAAACTACCCCCTTGTTCCCCATTGTCACTCTTAAATCGTACCCCACCTGGTTTTAACAATAACAATAAGAAGGCTCAGTATAACAATAACAATTACAATTGCTCAGTTGTAAGCCGGCCTGGATAAAGGTGTCTGCCAAATGTTTTTATTGTACGTGGTTCCTTTAAGAATTATGTTCCACTTTTGGTTGCTTTCCTTATAAACTGGTGATACGTTTAGATTCCATACAGTAATATAGTGAGGAGGAGATCATAGCTGTTGTGAATGCGCAGCTAGTCTAGGCGTAATTCAGGAAAATTTCCCTGCTGGCTGTTTTTTGGTGATAAAAATCACATCTATCAACCTCTTTTATATTCCATCCTAACATTACAAGCGGTAAGCATGCGGCTGAGGAAAGGATCAATGCTGAAATGATCTGGGAATGACACGGACTGGAGATTATTTATTCATTTCATTTTTTTTTTTGTTATTTGTCCAGAATTAAAAGTGCCCAGAGAAGTCTTTGTTGGGTTTCGTTCATTCGCCAACACAACGCAGAGTGAAGGAGCTCTGCATTATCTCCATCTCTCCATCCCTCCTGTTGGTTTATGACACGAAGGACTCTGCCCTTTCCTCCACAACTCTCCAGGATTTCCACAAAGACTGAAGACTCTTTAAAGAGAGGCTTTGTGCTCGCGATCGCACTGGCTGTTTGTTTTTGTTTTCCTACTGCCACAAATGCAGTGATGGATTGTCATCTTTTTTTTGGTTTTGTTTGTTTGTATATATTTTTTCCCCCCACATGGTACAGGTTAGACGCTGTAAATAGTCCTTTTAATATCAGTGTTATGCTTCACTCGTATGGTCTATATGTGACACTTATTTAAAACGACGTATACAATAAATGCTTTAAAAAAGATATTTATTTATTTGTATTTATTATTATTATTTATTATTATTTACATTATTAGTTTATAATTATTATTATTATATTTTTTATTTATCAGTGGTGCAACGGATCACAAAATTCACTCTTCAGATCACATTACGGTTTTTGACTCACAGGTCATATTGTTTCCATTTCAGCAAAAAAAAAAAAAGTGAGGAGGCAAACAAGGGATCATCTGTCAGCCTTTACACTCCGATTTAAACAAAAGGCATTGAAAGCAGTGCCTCGGTGGCGTGTAGAGCACGAAGTGGAGCACGTTTTTTTTTATACTGGAGATAAATTTGTGTTTAATGTCAAGTAGATTTTCTGGAGATAATAATGCGAGTTTAATTAAGCGGATACTTTCTTTACACCCTGCCAGTGCGGAGGGACTTTTTGAACGCAACTATACTAACTTATTTGTATTTTGATGGGAATAATATGGGAATAAAGTACATTACATGGGTTTACTTTTCACTGATATACTTGTATTCAAATACGTCATTACTGGACTTATGTGGCACCAGAACTCTATTTTTCAGGCAACTTTTTACTTTCACTCATTACAATTTTTAAACAAGGCTCGTTACTTTACTTGTTATCTTATTTGGTGATGTGATGAATATTTTTTATTCTCATTGTGTTCCGTTTTCAGTCCATCAAACTGTTTTCTATCATTGTGGCTTTTACACTCTACAGCTGACGTAGCATTTCCTGGCTATCAAGCACCATGGACGTAGGCTAGTGTATGATGCTAACAATAACAATAAGCAGGCTAGCGTATGATGCTAACAATAACAATAAGCAGGCTAGTGTATGATGCTAATAATCGAGTCGGTGATATAAACCTGTCTGAGAACAGCGACATTCAATTTCAGCAAAAAAACTAATTACTTGTTCACTTTAAGAGACCACCATATTTTCTCTCTCATTTAGTGTTGCGCTTAATTAAAAAATAATAATTTCTTATCTGATTACTCGATTAATCGATGCAATAATCATTAGAATAATCGTTTACTAAAAGAACTGATAGCAACAGCCCTGAGGCATGGAGAGAACATGCAAACTCCACACACACATGGCTGAGACGGGAATCGAACCCGGACTCTGGCGGTGTGAGGCGAACGTGCTAACCACTAAGCCACTGTGTCCCTCTTTATATAGTATATAGAGTAATATATATATATTTATATATATATATATATAGTATATAATATATATATATATACACACACACACACACACACACACACACACACACACACCACACACACCACACACACACACACACACACACACACACACACTATACACACACCACACACACACACACACACACACACACACTATATATATATATATATATATACATACATACACACACACACACACACACACACACACACACACACACACACCCACACACACACACACACACACATATACATATAGACACACACACACACACACTAATTATTGCACTGAAAAGTCAAAGTTTCTGTATTCGTTCTGGAACAACAAAAAAAAAGCATTTAATAAACACACACCTCGAAGTGGTGACTTCATGGCAGCCTCCACCATGCCGACGAGCAGCTGCAGGCTCTTGGGGTCCTGCGCGAGACCGGACGCGAATGCGGCCAGAGCATCTGCGTGCCGGCCCAAATACTGCAGGGCAACACCCTGTCGGAAGTATGCCTGTAAAGAACGAGGGAGGAAAACAGGGTTGTTAGGATTCGGTTTCATATGATACACAATGCAGACAAAAGGTTTTGAAATGTATTCATACGGGGATTTAGTCCCACGCGGATCGTGTTCATTATAGTTATAGTATAGAATCGTCCAGAAATATGATGTTTGTGCTGCATCACGATCAGGGATGTACAATTAGTTTATCATGGAGGACAGTTCATGAATCCCACATGAGGGGTCGGAGAGATACAAGATGATGCAATAAGAGTGATGACACATCAGCAATATAAGAGCCCATATATTGTATATTTGCACCTTAAGACACCCAAGTAGGCATTTTCTATATTAAACCATCTTTATATGTTGTATTTAGAAACTACAGAGCATCAGTGAATTGTACAATGGGCTTTTTTTTTCAAACATATTCAAATGTATTGTGAAGCATAACAATCAGTGCATTGTTCAAGGAGGATTTTCTACATTCATACAAGTATATAGTTATAATTTGAAACTGCATAAACAACAACACGTGTATTGTAGATGCACAAGATGCACATTCAAACACGTACATATGTTGTTTTTTAAACGTCTTTTTTTCCAAGTTGAAAAGACATTTTGTATAACGAGGGTGTTGTAGGTTCATGTTTTTACACTGAATACGCGGATTTCTTTTGTGGAAAAATACGAAGACAGAAGAAATAAACAAAAGTTATCATCCATCATCTTTCTCAGTCATCGTGTCTCAACATAGGCTTAACGCCACGTGACTCGCGCTCCGTGCAGCTAGTGCTCGTATTGAACAGACCCATTTCATAACTGTAGCGGCCGTTTTCCCACTAAACTAAACTTTATTCTAGATATATCTTTGTAACACTAGGCTATTTGGAGGGCCGGGACAAATTACCTCGGGGGCCTGGTTCATCCCGCGGGCAGCCATTTGAATATTCCTGATCGAGGCACTCTAGAAGTTTCAAGCCATGACTGTGAATTGTACCATCTCTTACTGCAAAAACTCAGCACAGTGCAAACCGCCGAGGGTAAACTCTTGCATCATCACGCCGAATCTTACGACAGACAGTATCTGGAGGTCATAAAAGAAATCGCGGGCAGTTAAGACGAGATTTCTATCAAATTCCCAAAGCAAAGTCGACCACTCACACTTCTCATATTTGTCTTTTTATTTATTTATTACACGCACTGTTAAAATGTTGCTTAGTTATTGGGGATAATGAAGGAGGCCAGATTTCCATCGCAGTGAAACGCACTAAATGTCATGCTGCAATAAACGAGTCTTCTTTATACCGCAGTGCTGGTTAATCCTCAAATCTGAAGGTGAAGATTAATTTTATGACATTGCGGGAAGGTTTATATCAATATTCTTGTTCTAATATGTTGCGGTTCCTATGGCAACAGCTCGGGGACTTGTATGGAAAACGATGCACATAAGTCAAAGCCTGAAAAGATAAGTAGCGTTACTTAGCCAATTGATAATCTGGTGATATTTGTTGACAAGTCGATACATTAAACAATAAGGAAGTGTTTTCTTTAAGAGACAAACGGAAGGATTTTATTGTTTACAGCTGCTATAATAGATAAGATGAATGAGATTATCATGTGAAGAACATTAAAGGTCCTGTCCAAGTTCTGGAAGAGCAATTCTGTCTGTTCATGTCAGTGGAGGAACTAGTTACATGTAACGTAATTTAATTACTAAATAAATGTAACAGTAATCGGGAGGTGGTAGCTTAGTAGTTAAGGCATTGGGTTCTGGACCAGAAGATCACAGGTTCAAATCCCACCACCACCACCAAGCTACCACTAGTGGGCACTTGAGAAAGGCCCTTAACCCTCAATTGCTCAGTTGTAAGTTGCTCTGGATAAGGGCGTCTGACAAATGCCGTAAATGTAAATGTAATTTGTTACTGAGAAAAAATGTGTAATTAACTTACAGTTGCTTTTGAAAATGATAAAGATTACAAATAGTCCAGTCATAGCTGGACTTAACTTCTAAATCAGTATTAAATTTGTTTTTGTTATGAAGTCTGGTATTGTTGTGGCTGTGTTTAAAAATTAAATGAATATAATGAAAGTTAATTCAAGTGTTAAAAGTTATAAATGTTTGGAAATTATTTAGTTGGAAATATCCATTAGAAACTTGAAAGTAATCAAAAAATAAATAAAACAGTTTATCAGTAATAGTAATAGTAATCAGTTATTTTACTTTTATAACTAATTGAAAAGTTACACTACTTATTAGGGTCTTTTATAATCTGTACCTATTACATTTCTAAAGTAACGTTCCCAACACAGGCTACAGAGCAGAAACTGCTTAACAGTCCTGGGTCTTCTTGGTCATATTTTTCATTTGCTTTCACATGCTGAAAGTTGTGGACTGCAATATGCGATTTAGCCTCGCCTCACTGAAATATACAATGCCTGGTTTAAATTGGTGAAACTCTCCCCATATTTACTTCTGAGTGACTTTGCTTCTGTACAATAACTTTATTCGCGTTAATGGTTCGTTGTCATTTAACATAATAAGTTGTTTTAGTAGCCGTTACTTTTCCAGCCTTTTGCCCAACATTTTTGACACATGTTGCCCCATTCAATTCAAAATAACCTTAGTTCAAATTGTCCATTTGCTCAGTTTAAGCATTTGATATGTTTAGTGTTATATAGTGAAAAAAATTTGGGGTTATGTATGTGCATTATAGATCTGTGCATTCTGTTTTTAGTCTATAAACTTAGTCATTCATTTCCATTTCATACAAGTCAACTGAATATGTGCAAAATTTACTATGATATCATATTCTTCCCTCTCAATTATCCAATAGTGAAACTAATTACACCTTAATAGTGTTTTTTTTTTTTTAACAAACTACAGAACAGTATATTACTCGCTTTGAGATGTGTTTTTTCAGTGGACTTTTTAACAAACAGCCTTAGGGAAGAAATCTATCTAGCACAGACACAGCAAAGCCCATCTCTGCAGTGCCTGCGTTATATTGTATTAACAATGCTCCATTAGCTAAAGAGGGAGCTCATGCAAACAATTCTAATAATGAACGAAGGCTAATGTAGTCAGTCAGTATGGCAGTATTTGACTGAAGTATCCCTTTAACTGCCATCAGTGCTAATTAGCACTCTGTATGCAGCTTTGTCTTCACAGTCCTGGGAGGGATAGTCTTATACATAATGACTTAATTTTCACTTTGAGGCTTGATGTCAGGAACTAGATTCACCTCCTGTGTTCTCCTCCTGCACCTTCCTGCCCCTTCGTGTGTGTGTGTGTGTGTGTGTGTGAGAGAGAGAGAGAGCATGTTTGGGTGCGGGTTCCCTAATCAGCTGAACACCTGCTAATTATATCATATATATATATATATTTTTTTTTTGCCAGATTATTCCGGCTCTCAGTGTGTGGCAATATTTGTCTGGTAAATTCTTTGTTCCTATTTTGTGTTTATTTGTTTGTTATATTAATTCTACTCTCTGTCTAGGATTCTCCACTGCCTTTCTGATCCTCTGATCCACATGTCTGAGCATTTCCCAGGTCTGTCTATTTCCTCACTGTGGTCTTTCCTGTAACTACACACCTTTGCTGCTGGAGATCTGGGTTCGACATCAACCTCTGATCAAACTCACCTTACACACCTCCATCTATGATTGGTCATATAAATTGAATCTCCGATTTATTTGGGCAAAATTTGATTTTGGATACAGTGGGGAGGGAAATTATATCCAATATGTTGACCTGTTTTTAGTTGGTGTTTTGGGGTTTGTCGCCGTTATGTATATCCCGCAGCGCCACACACATCTCCACATTCAACAACGGGTTTGTTGTTGAACTTTAAACACATTTTTACAGCGGGTCTATGATGAAACCACGCCCCTCTTGGAAACGAGCTCTTCGGATTCGTCAGAGCACCGCCATGTTGTATTTGTTATTTCACAAGTATGGGGTGGGAGCAATCGTAAAATCGTATTTTCAACATCGGCATAAACGCTAATGATTAATCTCCATCTCTCACCATTCTCTCCCAAACATTGTGTGTCCTGCAGTATTGTGTTCGAGTTCAACTCCTGGGTCCTCTAGCATGGTCCATATCCCATTTGTCATTCTGAGGCTATGGTCTGAATACAGGGTTCTCTACGCAGATGAATGCGGCATACGGCTGTTACACAGACATTCTAGAATCTCGTTTCAATCTAATCCGTATCTTCCCTGGAATCTGGTATTTGTCTGAGAGAGAGCGGAACTGCGGCGCAAAGCGACACGCTGAATTTATGAAGGCCGGCTGTAATTAATTTCGCAGCGCACTGGCAGAGGGTGCGACCCTTTGATTACACAGACATCATCTCTTTTTGTGGACTGCTTCATTGAAACGAATGGAGAGGCAGATTGAATTCCACACATTAACCTTTAGCCTAACTGTGTTATTACAGAACCTTGCAGGCCATCACGCACCGCTCACTATTAATTGCCTTAGTGCGTGTGCGTGTTCGTGTGCTCGTGTGTGCGTGCGTGCGTGCATGGAAAAGCTTGGCTTCCCCTAAAATATCTTACTGCACCGTCACATGCTGCAATTACATTGAAATCTGCCTTTGACATTTTATTGGACCAACTGATCAACATTTCTACTACAACAGGCTTTTAAAACATCCTTCCACTACGACTTGATACACTACATATACTGTTTTGTTGTTCTCACAAGCACGACTTGTCCTATTTGGATAAATAAGTCACGGTGGAATCTGGTCATTTTAAAATGTTATAAATGTAGATGACATGGAGTTTAATGCTTGTTTATCTTAACTATGAACACATTCCACTAGCTAATTATTTGCTTTTATTTATTTATGCTTTTATTTATTTATTTTTGCAAAATGTCAAGCAATAATGATTTTAAATACAGAAAGGTCTATAAGAATTAGGACAGTGACATAATTATTGGAATTTTGCCTCTACATTATATGCCACCAAAATAGAATTGGAATAAAGCAATGAAAATGTGACATTTTAATTCGAGGGTTTTTTACGAAAATATTAACGTTTGAATTTCTATGCGTAGTCCCGGCTTAGTAATGGGACAAAATAGCAATATCACAATTACAAAAATTATGTCAAATACTTCGGTAGGGCTGCATGATTAATCGGGGGAAAACAATCACAATCTCGATCTGTACATTTATACGATCTCATTACTAAATAAATAAAAAAGTAATTAGGCATCACATCGATGCAGAGCTCGAGATCTGTGATTGGTCGGCTTGACAGGGTATATCAGAGCATCACATGTATTCCGTCGTATTTCTCCGTACCGCCATTTTTAAATTTCATAGTGAAGAAACAAAGCACGGACATGGACCAAGCAACCGAAAGGATCATTGGAGAAGTGGGAAAATAGAAACACGTCCATGATTCTTCATCACCATTTTACAAAGACTGCCAGCGAATTCCTGTCATTGCAGGAATTCACCATTGTTGCTACAGAAACCCAAAACACCAACTCAAACACCGCACCACCGCCAACTAGTGTTTGGGAATAGTCACTGCAGAGCGACGCAGAAGATAAACGCTCACGACGGTGTCGGCTACGTGCGTAGAATACAGCGTTCACTCAACGCAAGAAGTAAAAACCAGCCTGCATTCACATCATGTTACGTTCACATGTTATTGGTGTTTTTTTAAATAGTTATTGGTAGTCTATTTTTGCTACCTTGGCACTGTTGTGTAATATATTTTGGTTGAAAGAATCGTGATTTGGGCATGGAACATGTGAAGATGTTTGTGGGTCATTCAGCCTTCATCTTCTTCATTGTAAAGCATACTTAAAGGATTGGGTTGGGGTCATGTGACCGTCTCTCATTTCTTTGGCCTCGTTGGTTGTTTTCTGTGCTTGTTTTGAGACGTTATCCGTTCTCTTTAACACATTGTCCAATCATTTTCGCCCCATTTTCCAAAATCTGTGCAGAAAACGTCGGCGCGAGACACTACAGAATCCACCCTGCGACTCGTATCAGCAATCCCATCATCACTAAACACATGTTTACACAAGGCCTGTTTAACAGATGACGGTGATATGCTTTGGACCACTCCTTTCCTTCTCCATACGCTTCCAATAATTCTTGGCTTCGGCTGAGAAATGAATCCAGAATCTCGTTCTGTTCTATCTCTGCTATGTTTGTTATGGTTTATTTCTCAGCCTAATGATGACCCGCTTTAACACAAAGTGTCCTCCTGAACAAACACAACATTCAAGACCTCATGAAAAATTGACGCAACCAATCACGGCTGTCTTTAAAACTGCTTATCAGTCAAACGTGTAATTATTTTCGCGCTCGGGGAAAAGAAAACACGCCCTCGAATTCATAAAGGCTTAAGGCAGCATTTTTATTTTTCTCAAGTCTACACTTTAATCACATATCGACTGTGTCATTTCAAATCCATTTTGGCGCTATACAGACGCAAAAATCACAATAATTGAGCTCGCTGTAATCACACAGTCTCTGGTAAAAAAAAAACAACAACCTTTGTTTAGTGAGAGGTTCAATTTAAATACACTGTATACATATTTACAGATAAATGTACATACATATTTGGGGAGAACGAAAAACCTAATTAATTGTTCGCGCTATGAAAAAATTGAGACGACGGGTCAATTTAAAACTGTATCAAAACTTTGGTAAACATTGGAAGGAGAAAAAGGAGAAATACCCTCGAATTCATAAAGGCTTAAGGCAGCATTTTTATTTTTCTCAAGTCTACACTTTAATCACATATCGACTGTGTCATTTCAAATCCATTTTGGCGCTATACAGACGCAAAAATCACAATAATTGAGCTCGCTGTAATCACACAGTCTCTGGTAAAAAAAAAAACAACAACCTTTGTTTAGTGAGAGGTTCAATTTAAATACACTGTGATGACATATTTACAGATAAATGTACATACATATTTGGGGGAGAACGAAAAATTGTGTGTGTGTGTGTGTGTGTGTGTGTGTGTGTGTGTGTGTTTGCTCAGTCGTTTCAGAAAGCTCTCGGTTATGACACACACACAGCAAATCTTTGATGAGAGCCATTAGACAAATTGCGCTCAAAGAAATGTCATTCAGGATCCTGCCAGGATAAAGAGGACGCGCGGGTTTGTTTCAGAGCTGCAATTTCGTTCCTTTCTTATTTACGATCAAATAAGTTATAAGAAATACGTTTTCCATTCATTAATGAGCTTACACTGGCGTTTACAGATTCTCTTGCATCATCAACCATCACACACACACATTCCTCACACTTGTACAAGGTGCTTCATTAAGTGCCGACACAACCATCGGGTCCCTTTAGAAAAGACCAAAATGACAACTGCTCTTGACAGGCCGCCGTCTGATCGTCACATGTAGTCAAGCATGAACACAAACGCGGTGCACAACTCCTAATCTACCACCTTATCACACACCTTAGTGCTTTGCTGATCCGTATGTATGAACAGATGACTGGGGGGGGGAAGGAGGGTGGGGGGGTGGGTTGGTGGGGGGGGGGGGGGTGGATGGGATTGTCAGCAAGGTAAAGTAGGTGTTTCAGCTTAACTCCATCCAAGCGTGAAGCTCGGCTTGTTCGGAGCGAACTTGCCTTTCAACCGCGGTGCTTCCATTCACGAGGAAGAGAACTCACGCTGGTGCTTTTATTTGAGAGCTCTACAACTGGAGAAGTCGTCTTCTGTGTTCTGCCTTCTAGTAAACAAACAAGCAAACAAAAACATTCACACCGCTCTGCCTGCACCTAAATTGCCTGTCTTGTTTCGGGGGGTTTTATAGGCAGTTAAATTCGGCACTTAAGCTGCAATCGCTTTCGTCTGCCTTCCCAGCCAGGATTGAAATGATTCCTGGGTAACCTGGGTAACTGTAGGTATGGTAGTGTTATTTATGTATATATATATATATATATATATATATATATATATATATATATATATAATAAAAAAGCACTCATGGTAAACAACTGTACAGCATTGACAACATAAGTGGTGCTCCCCTGATCCATTTGGATGCTGTGTGCTGTGTAGCTGAATGATTGTACAGCATCAGTCGAAGGTAGAAATGCCTTAGTTACATATTTATACAAGTGTCTCTATCAAGCAAACAAATAGCTCCTAAACTTACCGGCTGCCTAGCAACCTTCTCCTGCCTCCTTCCCACGACGGTGGCTCTCGCCATCACTCTCGCTCGAAGCATGCAGACACCGAGCGTGCAATTAGCTCGCTAATGAAACGCTCCACGGCATGCTAAAGCCGCGGCTCCTTATTCACGCTGCAACGCAACTCGGGCGGCTTTCTTCCCGTACAGAATCGAGTGTGACATACATTGCCGGAGATGTCTGAGCAGATGTCGAGATGATATTAGTCATGCAAGAGCGGGCGGATCGCGCCGGCCTTCCCCAAGCGCCTCGGGTTCGATCGATAAGGTCCGCACCGAGAAGTGCGTGGAAAAGGTCATACTTCAGAGCAGTGATCAATACACGCATTGCAAATTCCTGGTCCGTTACAAGTAGAACAATGACACGATCAAGAAATGTGCTACTAACCCGCCTTTCAATCGGCCAGAACGAGCCGAGAGAGGAAAACGTCGTCGATACTTTATTATAAGGGATGTATCTTATAGCCCCCGGGTGCTGCTTTATATATCCGGATGAGCAAAAAACGGTCATGTTGTAATATAGCAAGGAAGATCCGTCAATATAAAAACGACGTTTGCGCTGAACGGTATCGCGCGATGACCCTGATGCATGCGGTGCCCTGCTGATTACCTGCTATTCCGAGCTGGAGGAGAGCGGAGAGCAAGAGGAGTCTCACACTTGACGTCGGGAGTATTAGCAGATGCCTCAATTATCTTTACTTACATTAATCAAGACCAGATGGCGGCCGAGCAAAATAAATAAATAAATAAATATCCCTGGCTAGAGCGCAGTAGATACTAAAACGTGCACGTATGAGGAATATTAGGAGCTACTGTGGGCCGAAAAAATTAATTTTTACTCTGTTCACATGCCTTGTGGTTACAATGCCTGGGAGAGCCCAGACATCCTTTATCCAGAGCACGTCAGCGCACCGTGTTAACCTTCTTCACTCGGTCCCTTCAGGCACATCAGCACGCATGCACATGGCAGGAAAGATAGAGTAACGGTCTTAATACATTCTTATTAATACATCAATTCGCGCGTTGAAGTGTTTCTCGTCGCCAGCGAGGGGGAAACAAACTCAAAACCACACGAGTATTCAATCGCCCAACAATCAAGACAGCAGCATCAGCAAAGCTGAAAAGGATGAGACAGATGGGCTGAGAGTTGAAGACTACAGAGATTCGTGTTTTTTAGCGCATTGCTACAAAAAACGTCCCAACGTAAGAGAAAAACAAAAAACACATGGATACAGGCTGAGCGCGTGCCAGTGACATTCCTTCTGTAAAAAGACTATACGGAGTCCATCAAGAGCTTGATTTCGATCAGGTAAAAATCGTTTATCATCGACCAGCGGCCAATGCAAACAATAACGGCATGATGTTGCGGATATAAGCGAGTAAAAAAGAAAAAAAAAAGGAGAGCTTTACAAGAATAAGCTTTGAAATCACACGAAACAGGAGTAAATAATTCGACCTGTGAATCCAAAACACTGACGCTGCATCACTCCGTGTCGCGTTATTACTCAAGCCTGCAGTAGGTGACCATTTTATACAAAATAAAAAAATAATAAATAACAGCACAAAAATGCAAGTGTTTAGATCTTCATGCTTTGTCACAAGTAAATAAGTGATACATCAAGGGCAAAAGTGCGTGACAGAGGGAGGAAAGAGGAGCGGACAGATGGAGTAACTCTGGGCTTTGTAAAGCTCCCCACATGGCTGGTCATTGTCCAGCAACTCTGTTTCCAGGTTGCCTGGAATGCAGATGCTTAGCTCCCCCAAGAGATTATCAGATAAATGACTCTAATGCATAACAGATGCACAAAACCCAAATATAGACCGAGGCGAATTCCGCACAGTTTTGTCCAAGTTGCATGTTTAGAACACGAGCTTCACCAAACAAAAGCAACATATGTGTAGTTCTCTTCGTTCAGTGTTCAATAATGTTTTGTCATGCAACGTTCTCAGTTAGGATACAGGCCGCATACTTATGTGTGTGTGTGTGTGCGTGCGTGCGTGTGTGTGTCATTCACGCCGATCCAGTTCAAGGCAGCCAAATTTTCGCCGAGCAGCTGTGGAGAGATTAAAGTGCTGAAAGGAGAACAACAACCCTTAATTGAAAGCAATGTCGTCAGCTGCTTCTTGCTGGAAAACCACCCCAAAATCAACACGGCAGAGCCGCGCGAATATTAATCCGCATCGTTGTGGAAAAGCTAATCAAACATCATTAATCTGGACATGCGACGGATTTTGTACGCCGTCCAAACGAGACAAACAAACGCATTCCGCTGCCAGATGCAGCAAACGCAAGTCACGTGACCCCGGCTGACCCGGCTGTCCGAGCTCGTGGCTCCGACGTGCAGGAACAATCGTCGGTGTTTATCAAACATCGGAAAACAAAAGGGATGTGCGTTCTGAAAGCGGATCCTTTGCCACGGACACGGACGCGGTTACAGGTGTGGTACGACAGATCAGAGTGGAAGTTCAGATTCATCGCGAACTCCCTCCTCGTCGTAGCAGCATTGCTGAACCTTGCTGATAGCATAGCCTTGACTGCACTAGCATCCGGACGAGATGTCCCCAGCGGCGCAGGGTGTGCAGTACCGGGTGCACTGAAGTACGAAATTGAGGCTGCTGCAAGTTCAGCTGTTTATTCGTTTATTTATTTATTTTCTTAAACACCCCCCCCTCCTCTCCCCTCCCCTCCCCTCCCTCTTGTTCTCCCGAAAGAGTCTCATTTCATACAACAAGGGGTTTAGGCAATTACATGTGACAATAGCTGGCATGGCAGCCACGGGAAGGATTGATCCGGACAAGAAAGTACCCTGTTTGCTTTATTAAAAGCCATTCATCACCGTGCTTGTGTGTAATGGTGCAGAGAGCACTGTAGGATACTTTGCCAGCGTCTGCGATGGAGGAGGACCAAACACAGACACCGAGGAAGCGTTGTTTCATTAGCACGCATCTCAGGTTCCGTTGGATGTTAAAAGAAAACTATTCAACTGCACTACAGCTGCAGCAGGAGCACCCACATTGCCTGAGGGCTTGCCTCACTCAACCCCCCCCCCCATGTTTTCTAATCCCAACACACCTTAGCATCCTGGCTACTAGTACACGTCGATCGATATATTACATGAAAGATGCCAGGTCAAGGTCGGGAAATGTCTGCACACAGCGAGGTAGTCAATTTTCTTTTCAGGTGTTCAACTATTGAAGAGTGAGGTACTGTGGGGGATTAGTTCAGCCCAAGACTCTTCAGCGCCGTGTCACCTTGATGCAAGGAGGCCTGCTAAGCTGGAGGAGTTCGACGTAGGGCAGAAAAAACAAAAACAAGGCAGAGGAGGAGGAGGAGGATGGGGGGGTGTAGGTCTAAAGAATGAACTGACAAGAACATACATAATTGGGCTGTCAGGTGCTTATGTAAAGCAAAAGCTGAGCTGGGGAAGAGAGGAGGGGGGGGGGGGCTCAAGAAGCTTTATTCTGATAAAGGTCATCACTCGCCAGCTGTGGAAACCATGACAGCCCAACATGGCTAATACCTGTCTGGTGGTATAAGTCTTCAGCATGTTCTTCAAGTACGGAATGACGGCAAAGATGCTTAAACAGGGTACACATGAAGCTTTGCCGTTATTTATTTATTTGCTAGCTGTTAGCCGCTAATTCATGTTAATATACCACTAAAGTCCACTCGAGTCCCTCATTTTGCGCTACTAAATAAAACATTTTTCTGCTCCCAACAAGTAGCATATCATTACGAAGCGCTCCTTATATGAAGGCCTTGAAACCGTCACTTAAACGGTCCACCCGCTCCGAGACAGACTGCCTGCAGCTCGAAACCACCTTGTGATTAACTGAGCTCTTTCTTCTCATCTCAAGGAGAATCCGACGTCTGGGCGAAATCCCTTCCCCTCAACCCCGCATCCTCGGGAAGGCACAAACATGCACTCGTAAGGCGGATGACACGTTAAAGGAAAACAGAGATCCAAGGAGTCCATTAATGTGCGGCTGGACTGCTGGAATTAAGCTCGGCAAGCCTCCGGGTGTGTCAAACTGGGGTTCAAAGCTTCTTTGTGGCTACAGCGAGAAGAAGAGCGAGTTGCCAACATTCTCGGCGGGGCCGCTCTGCTGATGTCAGCGCCGAGGCTAGACATGGCCGCCCGCTTCCCCTGACACTAATAAAGCAAGGTCGTCAAATACCGCGATGCCTCCGACTGGCAGCGAGAGACCGGTGGAGGCCAGAAAACAGCTTCTTCAATAATTGAAATCAAACTGCAGGGCTGGCTACTAGCGACGAGGCGTCGGCAGGGAAGCACGAGCTGCCTCTTAGAATAGATCCTGCTCCTTGCAAAAAAAAATAAAAAGCCTTTTGAAATTAACACCATTAACACAGAATCAGAAACCAAAGCGCGTGTCACACAGTCGGGGGAAGTGTCTAGCGGTGAACGGCTCACAATAAAGTGAACTAAAATAAAAAAAAACTAAGACAATAATTGAGCAGCGTCATGGCAAGATGAGGTGAGACAATTAGGCAGGCGCTACCTCAAGGGTGGTCTGTATTCCCATCTGCAAACGGCTTTTGATCTTAACGAAAGGAGTGCTGCAAAGCGCTGGAAGCATTATGATGCAACGTGATGAAGTCATGTCTGTGCATGGCTCCAAGTTTCTGCAGTGCTCTTTGAACGTGCTGTTAATTTTACAGGTAGTGCCATACAGCCGGTCAACGAAAGATGCCATTCAGTGGCAGGCGGGTAATCGAGTGCAGCTGAGACGGGGATCTGACAGGGCTTTTGACCTGTAGGGGAGACATGACTTCACTTCTCGGGCAATCAACAGCTTTGTGCCAAAAAAAAATTTACTAGCTTTTTTTCTCCCCACCAGTGAACTCATGCCATGTTGGCGCCGATGTACAGCGCCTCCAAAGCGTTCTAGAGTAAATCATACAAGCAGTTATTTATGGACACCATTACAGAAAATAGCAGCTCGTATAAAAAAAAAGGATAATTAAACACATCATGCATTACTGTGACTCATGCCTTATTTTTATTAGTTCATAGTCCACAAAAAAAAAAAGATTCTTAAAAAGAAAAAAGACAGATGAGGCACAATGCTCTTCGACCTGGCTCTGCTCCAGTTACCTGCATACAGTATGTCACGTTTCCTGACGGTGCGTAATGGGTGACCTTTAGCTAATCCTGAACCAACACACACATCTCCGCTAATACTAACCTTCCGCTAGGCAAAGGTCAGATGAGCAGGCATAGCGTGTGACACCAAGCTCATTATATATCTTTGGTTTGCAAAGGAGCAGTTCATTACTGTCACTGGCTGAGCACACACACACACACACAACACCTCTCCTTCCTTTATGAAGATGAAATGAACTCAGCAAGGGTCTATACTAGGACTGGGTGAATAATTAAAATTCACAGTATGAGCACTGCGCAAAAATCACCATCCCATTTTTCAGGATATCTAAGGGTTATGAATGTCACCAGCACCACGTGATAAGAAGTAATTGATGAAGACACAGCAAGGTATAGAGATTAAGCTAGTAAAACAGATACAGCTCTTTAAATAGATAACGCTAGTAATGCTGATACAGCAAGTATTAGATAAAGCTTGTAATGTAGCTACAGCTCCAGAAATAGAAAAAGCTAGCAGTAGATAAATATGTAAAGCTAGTCACACAGATAGTTGTAGAGATAACCCTAGTGATGTAGATAAAGCTAGATCTACCGATAAAGCTAGCAACACATATGCAGCTTGTTAAATTACGTAAAACTAGTAACGCAGATTCAGCTAGTAATAAAGATACAGGTTGTTTATTAGATTAGATGTCGTCACATATTTTATTAGATAAAGCTAGAAATGCTAGTCATAGATAAAGCTAGATAAATACATAAAGCTAGTAATGCATATACAGCTAGATAAATACATAAAGCTATTAATGCATATACAGATAGATAAATACATAAAGCTAGTAATGCATATACAGCTAGATAAATACATAAAGCTATTAATGCATATACAAATAGATAAATACATAAAGCTAGTAATGCATATACAGCTAGATAAATACATAAAGCTAGTAATGCATATACAGATAGATAAATACATAAAGCTAGTAATGCATATACAGATAGATAAATACATAAAGTTAGTAATGCATATACAGCTAGATAAATACATAAAGCTAGTAATGCATATACAGATAGATAAAACATAAAGCTAGTAATGCATATACAGCTAGATAAACACAAAGCTATTAATGCATATACAGATAGATAAATGCATAAAGTTAGTAATGCATATACAGCTAAATAAATATATAAAGCTAGTAATGCATATACAGATAGATAAATACATAAAGTTAGTAATGCATATACAGCTAGATAAATACATAAAGCTAGTAATACAAATAAGAGCTAGATCAATAGATTAAGCTAGTAATGCATATACAGCTCTTTAAATAGATAAAGCTAGAAATACAGATTACGCTAGTTATAGAGATACAGCTAGCAATGCGGATTTGTATTAAAATTGCAGTTTTTAAAGATATTTTAAAGATGTTTATATCGATAAGAAGTCTGCGTAACATTAACCAGCTCTTTTCAGATGTCTGAACTAATATTTGCGACATGTTCTGATATCTGTTTTGTTTTGTTTTTTCATTTTGATTCTAATTTGTATGCACAAGCCAATTATTTCCTTTTTAAATGAAAGCGTATTGTTTGTAGTCTGCGTCCCTGTACAACATCTAACACATCTAAAGAGCTGCAGTCTGTTACTGCCTTGTCAAGTCTGATTGTAGGAAATGTGGTAGCAGTGCAATTATACACTTAGTCGGGAAAATGACTAATATTTTTTTAAACACACTTATTACAATGATCAATCCTCAGCGTGTTTATCCTACGAACACAGAAACGATATCTTCATTTACAAAAAACACTACGCAAATAAGTTCATCAGTGGCATGTTTATCTGGTGCATGAAGTCACACTACTAGCCATTTGAAAGAGAATAAAATTCTCGCCATTAAAAGGAATTTAGGAAATAAAAAAATAAAAAAGTACAGCCTTGTTTTTTTTCTGTTCTTTTACGGGATATGAATTATAATTAGTTTTAAAACTTAGTTTTAGAACTAAAACTGTAACTGTTAGGTCATATCAGCCTTCCACCAAAATAAATAAATTAAAGGGGTGAAAAAAGGAAATAACTACCTTTAAAAGAAAAAAAAAAAACATTTTTATAACCATCCAACTCCTTGTTAGTGAGCTGCCGCTAATTAATTCTGAAAGGAAGAAATCTATGGCAATTAGTCGAGACCTTCTTTGGAGCATTTAAAGTGAATCTGATTCTGCTGAAAATGTCAGATATTCAAACACAATTAAGGCTCTCCTTACAGACGGCTACAGTACAGTACAGTACACCCCCCCCCCACACACACACACACACACACACACACACACACACACACACACATATTTTTCCAGTTTACATTTAAATCGAAGCCGTCCAGCGAAAAACCATAAATGGTTAAGGATACAACAGATTTTTAGGAAATAATTAATAGGTATTAACCAACTTACGAGGAACGGTGGCTTAGTGGTTAGCACGTTCACCTCACACCTCCAGGGTCCGGGTTCGATTCCCGTCTCGGCCATGTGTGTGTGTGTGTGTGTGTGGAGTTTGCATGTTCTCCCTGTGCCTCAAGGGGTTTTTCTCCGTGTTCTCCGGTTTCCTCCCGGTCCAGAAACATGCACGGTAGGTTGATTGGCACCTTGGAAAATTCTCCCTAGTGTATGAATGTGTGTGTGTGTGTGTGATCCCGGTGATGGGTTGGCATTCTATCCAGGGTGTATCCTGCCTTAATGACCATAGAAGATGAATGAATGAATAACCAACTTACTGATTTCCTGCTTCAATAGAATTAAATGAAGTTGATGTTAATAATTCAAGGTGTCATAAATGTTGTTGATTACTTACAAACCCTGTGTGGGTATAAAAGCAATGTTGGAACATTCTGTACTACTACGCCTTCCCAAGCAATATTTTTTTTAATTTAATTATAGGAAGTAGAACTATTGCTCTAATAATGGCAAGAAAAGGCAATGAACAAAGGCAGCAGTAAATCCCTTAAAAGTGTAGTCTTCCCCTTTTACAGAGACTGTGAAGAAAGCAAGGTGTCGGTGACAACAGCTTCAAGCACAGCTTAACACTAATTGAAGTATACAAGTCTGTCTTTCACTGTGACACGGTCAGTCACTTGTACAAAGCCTTAGTGTCACCCTTAACCAAAATACTGCCACAGTGCTGCTACACATAGTGCTGAGAGATGGGTCGTATAAAATGTAATTTTTTTTAGATAAAATTCGATTTTGGATATGGTGGGTGGAAAATGTGTGTGCTATTTTGGCCTGATCGTAGTGGGTGTTTTGGGGTTTGCCGCTGCCATGTTTAACCCGCAGTGTTACACACACACACACACACACACCTCCCCATTCAACAACGAGGTTCTGTTTGAGGTGCTGGAATAAATGAGTTGTTCTGCTTCCTTTAGACAAATTTTACTTTGGATGTTAAATGTCTGAAGTTGCAAACCCGATTCATTTCCATACGACTGATGAAACCGCGACTATCTTGGAAATGAGCTCTTTGGATTCGTCAAATCGCGCGGGATTTTGTTGCATTTGGTATTTCGTAAGTACGGGGGCGAGAGGCGGAGAACTACGGAAGATTTTATTGATCATGTTTAATCTCCCAGCTCTAGCTACACCTAAGTGGTCAGGGGATCATCCTACAGGAAGATTCATTCATTCATTCATATTCTACAGCTTTATCCGATCTTCCCTCAGGTCACAGGGAGTTTGTGCCTCTATCTCAGGCGTCTTGGGGCATTAAGGAATGCTACACACTGTATGGGGTGCCAACCCATCTCAGGGCGCACACACACACACACACACACACACACACACACACACACACCACACACACACACACACACACACACACACACATACGCACACACACACACACACGCACACACTATACACACTTACATTCACACACTAGTTTTCCAAGGTGCCAAATCAATCTACCGTGCATGTTTTTGGACCGGGGGGAAACCAGAGAACTTGGAGAGAAAACCGCCTGAGGCACAGGGAGAACATGCAAACTCCACTGCAAAGCCACCGTGCCCCCAGGTGTCTAGTTTAATGTATAAAAATTGAAATTGGATTAAATTTGGTTAAACAAAATGACATACACATACTGTATATACATATATATATATATATATATATATATATATATATATATATATATATATATATATATATATATATATACTATATATATGTATATATATATATATGCACATACACACACACAGCTACACGTCACATATACAGTATGAATGTGCTAATGGGCACTTGCTGTATTTGCTGAGTGTTCAGTTTGCCAGAAGCCGCTGCACTGATCACTGTGCATTGTGGTGGAAATGACTCGGTTTCTTTTATGCTAATTTAGAGATGCTTTGAGCAGGCCGGGGTCTGAAGCGCCAGAGATAATGTGCCTGATTCTATTGAGCGTTTAGTGGATGATTTGCTCGCTGAATGTGTTTACTGACTCGGCTTAAATGAAAAAGCCAGCAGATTGAAGTGGCTATAGATAACCACGAGATACAAGACATCTCACATCTACACTAGCACAGGTCGTGGCTGACAGTAAACACATGAACCTAGTTTTGTGACACATGTACACATGTGTGTGTGTGTGTGTGTGTGTGTGTGTGTGTGTGTGTATGTGTATATGTGTATATATATATATATATATATATATATATATATATATATATATATATATATATACAGATAGATAGATAGATAGATATAGATATACGATAGATATATATGATCTACACTAGGGACAATTTTTCCAAGGTGCCAATCAACCTACCGTGCATGTTTTTGGTACCGGGGGAAACCGGAGAACCCTGAGAAAAACCCCCTAAGGCACGGGGAGAACATGCAAACTCCACACACACACATGGCCGAGACGGGAATCGAACCCTGGACCCTGGAGGTGTGAGGCGAACGTGCTAACCACTAAAGCCACCGTGCCCCCCTATATATATATATATATATATATATATATATATATATATATATATATATATATATATATATATATATATATATATATATTCACTATTATTGTTTACTGCTTCTTATCACATCTCCCAATATTCTGTTTAAAATTGTTTACACTTTACAGTGCATTGTTTCCATCACGCTTGCACATGCTACATCATTTAAATCTTGAAGCGTATTGATTCTAATCAGCAACAAAATCGCGCCACTGCTTTTTGACGCCTGACGTTTCCGAACTGAAACCACCAAATGGCAACTACAAGCCGGTGGCATTTTAAAATCCATGTCCACCTTTGTTTGAAAGATTTCAAAAGGTCATATCTTGCTGTCACCTGTCACAGTGTGAGGAAGAATTCTGGATGTGTGTGTGTGTGTGTGTGTGTGTGTGTGTGTGTGTGTGTGTGTGTGTGTGTGACAGAGTGAGAGAAATTATTTGGCCGAAGCAAAACGAACGTACAGCTACTCAGTTCAAGCGAGCAAACGCGAGCGACAGACGGGATCCGGTTGGATCTGTCAGACATCTCGACCTGGGATCTGAGCCGAACAGTGATTGCAAGTATATGATTGAGCGAAAGTACCAACAAATAGAGATGACGTGTATTTAAGATAAGGGATTCCCGTCAAGCTGACGGACTGCTGAGATTTCGACAGGAAGCTTCGCTCGGTCGCAGACTGAGATGCCGAGAGATTAAACAACACCTTGTTATTATTTATCATCAGCCACACACCAGTCCCTTGCAGGTTTTCCTCTCCTCTTACGGCCATGACGCCTTCCATCAAACACCATCATTACCATTAGTGCGGCACGATTAATCTGGGGGGGGGTGGTGGGGGGGGGGGGGGGGGGGGGGGGTGGGGGGGGGGGGGGGGGGGGGGGGGGGGGGGAGGGGGGGGGGGGGGGGGGGGTGGGGGGGGGGGGGAGGGGGGGGGTGGGGGGGGGGGGGGGGGGGGGGGGGGGGGGGGGGTGGGGGGGGGGGGGGGGGGGGGGGGGGGGGGGGGGGGGGGGGGGGGGGGGGGGGGGGGGGGGGGGGGGGGGGAGGGGGGGGGGGGGGGGGGGGGGGGGGGGGGGGGGGGGGGGGGGGGGGGGGGGGGGGGGGGGGGGGGGGGGGGGGGGGGGGGGGGGGGGGGGGGGGGGGGGGGGGGTGGGGGGGGCGGGGGGGGGGGGTGGGGGGGGGGGGGGGGCTGGGGGGGGGTGGGGGGGGGGGGGGGGGGGGGGGGGGGGGGGGGTTAATATTCTCGATATATATATATATATCTATATATATATATATATATTATATATATATATATATATATATATATATATATCTATATATAGATATATATATATATAGATCGAGAGAGAGCGAGAGAGAGAGAGAGAGAGAGAGAATGGTTTTTACTCTTGAGTCGAGGTTACACGATGAGGTGCGTCACATTGCGTCACAAGTGAGAGAATATAAACACGTCTATGATTCTTCATCACCATTTTACAAAGACTGCCATTTAATTACTGTCATTGCAGCAATTCACTATTGTTTCTACAACAGAAACCCAAAACACCAACGAAAAACGCAGAAACTCAAACACAAACACCGCCAACTAGTGTTTGGGAATAGTCACTGCAGAGCGACGCAGAAGTATAAACGCTTACGAAGGCGTCGGTTACAGCGTCCACGCCACGC
Source organism: Kryptopterus vitreolus (assembly GCA_030449085.1). Lineage (NCBI taxonomy): Eukaryota > Metazoa > Chordata > Actinopteri > Siluriformes > Siluridae > Kryptopterus > Kryptopterus vitreolus. The sequence continues at coordinate 15,443,006 of JACRUU010000028.1, forward strand.
AGAAGTAAAAACCAGCCTGCATTCACATCATGCTACATTCACACGTTATTGGTTATTTTTAAATAGTTATTAATAGACTATTTTTGTTTCTTCAGAAACTGATTCCCATGGAGAAAAATCACATTTTAGCACGGATGGTGCAGCCCTAACTCTCCTATGACTATTTTAGGAAGTGTGTGTTTTTTTTGTGGGATGGTGACCTGGTCAGTGGTCTGGTAGGCTGACGTTACTATTATTTACCGCATTTCGCTGCCAGTTGCAACACACACTTGGCAGACACGTTAATACAAACCTTTCTCTTCTGGCATAACCCCTAAAATTGATAGTTGTTTTGCATCTATTTGAAGCAATTCAATGATTGAGATGTGCTGCTTAATTACAGTGTCTGGGCATAATTATTGCATTTCAGCACTAAATCATCATCCAGGTGCTTAAGGAGTTGGCTTTGCCCAGGAGGCAGCTGTCCTAGTGCTGCCAGGCAGAAGAGAGAACTGACGCAGGAGGCTATGGATTCATCACTGGAAACAGGAATAGCTGATGCACCCTATGGCAGGCCAAGCACACACTTACAAAAAAAAGAAGAAAAAAAAAAAAAACAGCTGGTGGCTCGCCTCCAGTCCAGACACACCAGTCAATCACAACCCTGTATTTGTCTTGTTCCTCCCCGGCGGAAAAAACGCCATTTCTCTCCACTTACCTCATTATTTGTTCCTGGCTTTTCTTTTTTGCCAGGCGCCAAATAAAAGCAGGTTGGCGGTCCCATGACAATGCAGATGGACACAGAAAGGACGAGCCGACCCCGAACCCCCTACCGATCCTGTTAGCTGCGACTCTGGCGCATGACTGGCGTTGTTGTGTGAGGTAATTATACTGTCAATCAAGCCTCGCACGAGTGACCTCAAGGTCAAGAGGAGGACATGTATTGAGAGCGGGCCAACTGTTGTTTAAGTCGAATGTGACCTGTGACATGTTCACGCATCCTGCAAAATCTCCACAGCGCAGGAAATGATGAGCCGGGTTGAATTAGTATCGCACTTATCAGCTACTGCACAAACCAAGATCGCAGATAAACGCAGCTCAATGCAGGGGTCAGCTGCGCTCTATTCTACCATTTTAATCAGATCAGATCAGAGTGGTGAGAAGGGATGGGATATATATATATATATATATATATATATATATATATATATATATATATATATTCTTCTCCTTAAAGCAGATCGCACAGTAAAGTCAGTACATTGTTTCTATGGTAACCACTAATTACCAGCAACTTCTACGAGGAGTACTCACAAACAATATTGCTATTTTCATTCATCATTTTACATACGGCTGAGACTTTACCCTTCTTGAAAGGAGGTTATGATCCAAGTCTGTCTTTCTCTCTTTTCATTAGATATATTTCACATATAAACTGAATCTACTATAAATACACTATATATATATATTTTTTTTTTGGACAAATATTAGATACAGTGATACAGTGGGGGAAAATGTGTCCGCTATTTTACCCTGTGTTTAGTCAGTGTTTTGGGGTTTGCACGCACGCGCACACACACACACACACACACACACACACACACACACACACACACACACACACACACACACACACACCTTCCCATTCAACAACGTGGTTTGTTTGAGGTGCAGGAATAAATGAGTCGTGCTGCTTCAAACTGTAGATAAATGTTACAGCGGGGCTTTCGCTTGGTGAACATGTTGTATTTGGTATTTCGCAAGTATAATGCGGGGCGGGAGGCGGAGAACTACGGAAGCTCGCTCAGCCAAACCAAGGTGAAATGCTCTTCGTATTTTCACCATCGGCGTAAATCGTAATGAATCGATAATGAAGATTAATCTCCCCGCTCCACTTTTCACAAGTAATGATTTCTGCTACATTCTACTTCTGCCTGTCAGTTTGAATACTCAGTGTAAGTGTATCGTCAGTGTGCACTCTGACCTGCGATACGCAGAGATACGCAGAGATACGAGAGATGATGCACTGTATTTTAAGACCTTTCTATCAAAAAATGTTTTCAGTACATTGTGCCACAGCAGCACTTCTGTAGTACTGGAGCCCTTTGCTCCATGCGTACTTCAAGTGACCCCATCCCAAGTGACTCTGATCCTTTTTTCTACATTCAAAACTTCAACCTCGAGAGCAAATGTTTTAACATTTGCATTGTAATGAAATAATAAAAGTCGTCACTGTTTTTTTTTTTCATTTTTTTAAGAACATCAAAGTTTTAAGAAACCCTATATTTAACAAATCTCTAATTTAGAAAATCTTTTATTTATAGGAATTCTTATGGTTCATCCTCCATGACTATCTTGGGCGGGTCGGAGGGGGGGGGGGGGGGCAATTATAACCACCGTGACACACACACACAGTGAAGAGGGAACTGAGAGCAGATGCCTCAAAAGGCTTTATTAACACCCACATCACCCTCCCACCATTTCCTTTAAAATATAAATATAATCACATTTTCGGCAGCGTATTTATGTTATAGCATCGTACGTATTCATCCGTATTTGACCAAGCAGGCGAAAGGATCATGGAAGGGAAAATAATAAACACCTCTATGATTCATCATCACCATTTTACAAAGACTGCCAGGTAATTACTGTCATTGCAGGAATTCACCATTGTTGTTACAGCAGAAACACAAAATACCAACCACGAAACTCAAACACCGCACCACCGCCAACTAGTGTTTGGGAATAGTCACTGCAGAGCGACGCAGAAGTATAAACGCTAACGACGGCGTCGGCTACGTTCACACGTTAATGGTATTTTTTAAATAGTTATTGGTAGTATTTAAGTGTCCTTTTTTTGTACTTGAATGCAACATATTTTTGTTGAAAAAATGAGAATCATGATCTCAATTCCCATGGAAAAAACTATATAATAATCTATTATAATTACCCTATAATCTACACACACTTACACAATCTGCCTGCTACTTGATTGATCCAACAAGAATTTGATTATCTGGGTAATTCCAGGAATAATTCTCTTTCAGTCTTCTGAACAAAAACAACAACAAAAAAAACAATCATCCTAACACTTTAGTTAACAGTCAATGTCACTGTACAAGAAAAGTCAAAAGAAAGAATGATAAAGAAGAAGAAGCAGCTTCGGTCCCTTGCTCCAGTGTTGATGCCCATCCCTGCCCCCAACCATCCACATCTTAGAGGGGAAAAAGGGGAAAAAAAAAAAGGGGGGGAGAGGGAGCAATGCACTGCTTTAGATGTCCTGCGCTAATGAGCAATGTCCCTAAGGACCAGCAGAGGCCAGGGATTCAAACGCCTTGTCATCTTTTTTTTTTTTTTTTCTTTTTTGAAGCACAGAGAGCCGTTTCTTTACCGGGTCACGCTTACTGAAGATTCGGGCTTCTAAATCGTCACAGTTCCCGTTCCGCCCGTTTCCTCTTGCGCCTGAATACTTAATACCATACAATTATTCGCTTAGAGGAATAAATCTAGGTCCGCTCCCAAGGGGTAGGCAGTGCCCTTTCCAAACCCCACGCCACCTCCGCGATGAGATGGTAAATATTTCTGCATTTACTATTTTTTTGTCCCTTTTTGTTTTTCTTTTTTTCCCTTCATTAACATGGCTAATGAAACCAAAATGCATTTAATTCCATTACTACCCACTCCAGTCCCGGTGCCATATACCGTGTTGCCTCGTCACATCATTAACTTTAATTTTGTGTCACTCTTGGAAAAATAAGACAGGCGCCACATTTAATTCGCTGCCAGTGTGGTTTATTAGCATGTATCCTCTAATTAATGATTCTGGAGTATTTACAGAGACGGCATGACGTTTCGACGCTGGTGTCGTTAACATCCATTTCCAGCAGTGTGCAAAGGCTCGATGAAAATTTGAGCTTTTTTTTTTTATTTAACAATTAAAATGAATAACGTACGATGCCGCGCTCGATATCACTGTGCGTTTCGAAAGCAAAGCTGAAACATTTATGGCTGGATCGTCCGATATAATAGCCGTGAAAATGTGAGGGTCTGCCGCGCTCTTTAGGAGCTTAACATGCGTCAATAGGAGCTTTCACATATCATCAATGTACATGGTGATGATGTTCATGTGTGCATGTGTATGATAACACAAAAAAAAAGTGGTTTAACACGAAAAAAAAGTGGCCTCCTAAGCCTCCTACTAGTTGTCCACCCCGGGTCTAAGCCCTTCCTGTACAATTGTCATGAGAGACACAGAATAGCAGATAGAGAGGAAGAGAAAGAGAGAGAGAGAGAGAAGATGCAGTAGGACAATCCTCCATTAAATTCCGTGTGCACCCAAGAAATATGTATTGCACATGTGTTTACTTGCTGCATATTGAAGTAAAGCGTATTAATTTCTTATAAAAACAAATCTCAGGTTGGGGACATTTTCTGCTGCGTTTCTTTATAATTACCTCCATGAGTGAGCCGAATATTTGATCTGGCGTATGGCGAGGCCAAGGAGAACGAAAGCCACATTCCAGCAGAGTTATTGTTCTTCTTACATATGGTATTCTCTTTATTACGCTAACATGCTCTCCTGCTCCAAGCCCTGTGTTTAGAAACTCGTCTATTATTATGTCCGAGAGTGCGAAAAGACGAATTTTTAGAAACAATCTGTCTTGTGCATTGAGGCTTTAAGAATATGAAGGCTTGAAATTCATTACAAAGCAAGCGCTCAGGTCTGTGTGTGTGTGTGTGTGTGTGTGTGTGTGTGTGTGTGTGGTGTGTGTGTGTGTGTGTGTGTGTGTGTGTTGGTGTAATCATATAGAAATCTCACTGTCTGTCTTAGTATTAAAATCAAAGCCGGACTGAAGGGGAAAAACTGGCTCATGTTTACTTTATTTCTTGTGATTGCACGGGTAGATTGACATTCTTTTTTTCTTAAACTTTAAAAAATAGTCATGAAGCTAATCAGGCCAACGCTGTCAACAACTAAACAAGATGAACTTTTATGAAGACATTTTAGGCTGTCATAATCTGTCAGTGTTGCCACTGCAGTAGACGCGACGGGGGTAACAGATGAGAAAGTAGGTCAAAGATGGGTTTGCATCCTTTTTTTTTTTTTTTTTTTTTTCCAAGTGCTTTTAAACTCAAAGTTTTAAAAGAAATGATTGTATAATAAAAAAAAGTTCCGGGGGTGTCATTTGTCTATGTGTAATAATTTAGCCTATGGCTTTCTACCTGCTCATCAAATCTGATTGGTCTGTTTTTTTATTGCTATATAATTGAAAAGCGTGGATTGGTATCTCGGTATAAAATGTAAAAACTGACGATGACAAAGACGTACAAGGTTTGAGTGGACGTGTGTGATGGCATATTCTCTCTTTGTCAATCACAGGGAAGAGGGCTGACAGAATATTCTTCACAATGGAAGGCTAAGGGGTGTGTGTGTGTGTGTGTGTGTGTGTGTGTGTGTATAGAGAAGAGAAGGGTGGAGGGGGAAAAATAAATAAATAAATAAATAATATATATATATATATATATATATATATATATATATATATATATATATATATATATACACACATACACACACATACACACACACACACACACACACACACACAAATATACATACATACATACATATTGTGTGTGTGTGATTATTTTAGTAATCGATAGTTCATTCCATCAATTAATCGAGTTAAGAATTAGATAAGAAATCATTTTTCTCTATTACAATTAACAATTTTTTAAATCTGCATTTTATTGCTGAAATTGTATTCAAGTACACCCTAAAACTAAAGCCAGTAAGTGTATTTAGAGTAAGTCATGGGAAACTACTCGTTTAATTAAACTCGCTATTATTCTCACTCATGTATTTATTCTTGTACAGTACAGTGATGTGGTGTACAGTAGTGATATGGTGTACAGTATAGTGATGTGGTGTATAGTATAGTGATGTGGTGTACAGTATGTATGTGGTGTACAGTACAGTGATGTGGTGTACAGTAGTGATATGGTGTACAGTATAGTGATGTGGTGTATAGTACAGTTATGTGGTGTACAGTATAGTAATGTGGTGTAATGTGGTGTACAGTATAGTGATGTGATGTACAGTATAGTGATGTGGTGTACATTACAGTGATGTGGTGTACAGTATAGTAATGTGGTGTACAGTAGTGATGTGATATATAGTATAGTGATTCCCGTCTTCAAAAATCTGTGGGAAAATTTCCATGGTCCAAATCCAAATGTATTTATTGCCATTTTAAAAGCGTGCTCCGCTTCCTGCTCTACATGCGGACGGACTTTTTAAATGTAGTGTTTATAAATAATAGACGTAATGGCTAATGGTTAATACAAGTAATTTCATTACTACACAGAGCAGTCATGTGATCACGTGAACGTGTCAATCAGTCAACAACAGCGGCTAGCAGAGGAGCAGAAGAACTTTAAGCGCTGCCTTTATTATTATTCATTATTATTATTATTATTATTACTTTATATTGTTTCCTTACTGTAACTTTTCTTCTTATGAATGGAAAGCTAATTATTATATATTAAAAATAAATAATATATATATATATATATATATATTATATACATACACTAACTACAGCAGGTATTAAAAATAACAAAACTATGAGTTTGAAAAAGTGAGTTTAATGTATAGAGGAACCTCTTCATGCTGCGATGGTTCGGCTCTGTAAAAGAAGGTGAAAAGCACAGTGGTGGTTTTATCGTTGCTAATAGAAGTAGGTGAGCACGGCGCCAATGCAAACTATTTGAAACGAAATGCCTTTAAAGGATTATTTCAGCAGCAGAGACGTCAGGAAGCCACAAACACACCGAGCATATTTGTGTGTGTGTGTGTGTGTGTGTGCGCGAGTGCGAATGAGGATAACAACCATTCTGGAGATGCACATTTTAATCAGGGACTCATTCAGAGGTCTGCACCTCCACAGGACTTATTTAGCTCTGCGGCTGCATCAACACAGGAATATGACACAAATCTCCTGAGCTTCTGTTCCCCTTCCCATGCATATTCATCTCTCGTCTCATACCTTTGCTGCACTGCTGAAGCCCTAAATAAGGCTCTTACACAAAGAGATAGACAGACACACACTCACACACACACACCTATATGCACAGACATGCTGACGCTCTCTCTTTGCCCAAGTCATAATGAACCTCTCATTCTTGATTCTTTGCCAACAATGGAGTCTTCTGAAGAGGAGAGAAAGAGAAGATGATTGCTGCTGAAGTCCTGCCTTTACAGAATTCCTGATGCAGTCATCACCACTAACAAGACTACGGCTGCTGCAGGAATGCAGGATGGAATGCCTGAACGCGGCGAGACGAGCCACAGAGAAGAAAGTACATCAGGATTTGTGTGACAGTCAGGAAGGAAAGCAGATGTGCAAAGCAGATCTCCCTGTTCTTGCTTTTTTACACCTCGCTTTCTTTCCTCGTCTCCCGAGCCGCGCCACAGACACCCGGGATGAAATCGGCGCCTCGGCAGAACCCTAACTCGGGGGGTTACAGCTCCAGTATTAGTGGTGTGAGATTGGGGGAAATCCCCTTGGCCCGGGAGGTGTCAAATCGTCCCGAACGGCTCCGTCGGCTTTCATACAAGGCATGCGGACGTTTCCGGCGTCTCGTTCGGACCATCTGCTGAGGATGTTTAATAGACAATGGTGTTGTCTTACAACTTGACGGCGGTTAAACAGAAGGATGGGGAATAAAGGCTTGTGCACATGTATGCTTTTCAATTAGACGCGCTCTTAATTGGATTGCCCGCAAACGCAGCGACCTGCCTGCCTCTGTTTCTCCACACAGGAGTGGATAAACGATACATTTATTAGTGAACTCAATTGGCCGAGTAAAAGGTTGAATGTGTTGCTCAGTGCCGCGCTTTACTGGCCCAGAAACCCAAATCGTGGTCTGAATAATCACAATTTTTATTCCAATCTAAAATAGTAGTTAGCAATTCCATCGTCCAGCTGTCTCAGCGCTGTGCCTCTTTAACACAGACACGAAAAAGTGAAGTACAAATACTTCATTACTGTACTTTTGTAGAATTTTCTGGTATCGCCGTTTTACTTCACGTTACTATAGGAAAGGCAATTTTATTTATACAGCACATTTTGTACACAATGGTAATTCAAAGTGCTATACGTAAAAGGAAATAAAATAATGGTTCAAATAATTACAAAAATGTAATGATCAAAAACATGTAAAATGATTTGAAAATATTATTTGAAATCAATAAAAAGAGGAATAAAAATGATTCTAAATAAAATGTAGCGCAATCGGACGTAGCGCAATCGGACGTAGCACATCGCTCATTCAGTAAATACACAACTGATCTTATTAGTTTTCCACACGTGGAACACCATGAATACCTTTAATTAATAAATTAAACTTCACTTTACTGCATGAACTCTCACAAGCCTGGCACTTAATATAATTACAATAAGCTACTTAACTAATAAAGTGTGTCACGGGAAAGTAATGCGTACACAGTCACGTAGCGCAGACAAAAAAAAAAACAACAAAAAACAAGACTCTGGACGATGTTTTTCAATTCGAGTTTCCCCTCAAGCGCCCCAGGCTTGTGATCTTCTCGCCCCTGATACACACCATCCTGTCCTCTGTGTGCTGAGAATGTAGGTGAGACTGCGCTATTCTTAGATTAGCTGAAGTTTAAGGAAAATACTCCTTTTGCCCCACCAACTCTGCACTATAGTATAACTACATATATATGGACACAATAAATGATCCCTTAGCCTACAGAGGTGCGAGCTCAGTGGTTAATGTATTGGCCCCTGGACCGGAAGATCGCAGGTTCAAATCTCAACATCACCACCAAGCTGATATTAATGGGTCCTTGAGCAAGGCCCTTAACCCTCGATTGCTCAGTTGTAAGTCGCTCTGGATAAGGGCGTCTGCCAAATGCAGTAAACGTAGATGTCAGAACAGTCCTAATCCAAAGCATTTATAAGACCCTAAACAAACAGGCCTGGACTTAACTTATCATTCATTCATTGATTCATCTTCTACCGCTTTATCTGATCTTCCCTCGGGTCACGGGGAGTCTGTGCCTATCTCAGGCGTCTATGGGCATTAAGGCAGGATATACCCTGGATGGAATGCCAACCCATCGAGGGACACACACACACACAGACACACATTCACACACTAGGGACAATTTTCCAAGGTGCCAATCGACCTACTGCATGTTTTTGGACCGGGGGAAACTGGAAAACCCGGAGAAAAACCCCTGAGGCACGGGGAGAACATGCAAACTCCACACACACATGGCCGAGACAGGAATCGAACCCGGACCCTGGCCTTGTGAGGCGAACGTGCTAACCACTAAGCCACCGTGCCCCCTGTCAATTATATCATTATGCTACCAAAAGAATAAGGATATCATATTTAAGGAATAGGTAGAAGTTTCACCTGTCACGCACCCCCAAGGACCGAAGGGACGGATGGGGCCCAAGCACTACTGTCCTCAAATTCGTAATTATTTGTTTGTTTTCTGTAGGCCACTTATCTTAATCAGCAATCGGTGCGAGGAGACTAAGTAGCTGATGATTAGGATTTCACCTCTTCCAGTCTTTTTTTTTTTTCGTAGACTGCTCCCGGCCTCTATTAATTGAATTATTTCTAGCGAGCGATCGGCACTGACAGAGTGATCCCCAGTTCTACGTCTCAAAGGTAAGCAAGTAGCCGAAGTCGCTACGCACACTGATAAGTTCGGCTCGTGGAAACGAGGCCTCCTCATCACTAAATGTACACTCACTACACACACTGCGACTGTGACTATGCCTTACTCTCTCTGTATATTGAGCTACATGTGCCACTGCTGTGCTATCAGTGACCCAGACCCCTTCTACACTGGACCTGTCTGACCACCACCTGATGACCCGCCTCCACACACACACACACACACACACACACACACACACACAAACCTGTCTACACCCAAATGAGAATGGGCTTCTCTGTCGAGTCTGGTTCCTCTCAGGGTTTCTTCCTGTTCCCATCTTTCCTTGCCACCATCGCCTCGGCTCGCTCAACAAGGAACAATCAGGGACGAACTGATCTCCGTTCCCACACTCCATAAATAAGTGTATTGTGTAAAGCTGCTTTGTGACAATGACAATTGTAGAAAAAAAAAGCGCTCTACAAATGAATAGAATTGGACTCCATGCGTCATTCCGAGTCATTTTTGCGCAGCGTTGGAGGAATCTGAGCATTTGACGCGTGGAAGATTAACCACTGTCGGGAGACGGAATTCTATATTTGGCAGTTCCCGTGCGGCCGAGTGGGTCTACAACCCCGCTGCAGATATTGCCACAAATGAAGGAAAAAAAAAACCAGCGCTTTTGAAACTCGAGCGGCCACAGTAAGTCTGGACAAGATGCAGTCTGTGGTGAACATTGGAGGCACATTGTGGAAAGCCGTACAGCAGATTAATGATTTCTGTAAGAGGATGGAACATAAATCCTGACCTGCTCCGACTCGGTCTATCTGAGAGATTCGACGCGAGACCATCAGTCAAAATGCGTCCATATGTTAATCTATAATCTTTATGGCAGAAGTGTAGAGGGCCTCAATGACGGCCCAAAGGAAGGACACACATTCGACTTTATATGTGCACACTCCAAAGCCTCTCTAGTGCTCTTTATTTTGGTTACAAGAGATTAATACCTCTAATCTGCTTTTGGTGCTTAGCTGGATAAATGAATGCAGGGTTTTTTTTTTTGTGTGTGGGCTGAATGACTCTGTTTGTCATTTCTCCCTCTCTCTCCCTCTCTCACTTTCCTTTTCCCTTTCCCTCACCTCCTCGCTTTCTCTTTCTGTCATTGCCCAGGGCCACTAACTGCAACAGACCATCATTCTCCACAGCTGGAAAGACATTGAAGGACAAAATCAACTGGCACAGCAATCCTTATGCTAATGTGTGGATACAACAAGCAGAGCTTCTCTATACAAAGATGAAATAAATTGGCTGACGTTCGTCTTGAAAGATTTGTACCGGCGAAACGCGCAAATGCTTCAACACTGCGAACAGCTTTATTTCCTCCTTGTGATATTCCCCAGAAGGACAAGAATCGGTTTGGAAATTATACATCAAACTTGTGTGGGGAGATTAATCATTATCGGATCATTCCAGTTCATGGCTTATGCCGATGTTGAAAATACGAAAAGACTCACTCTGGATTGGCACAGCGAGTTTCCGTAGTTCTCCTTCTCCCGCCCCGCATTACACTTGTGAAAGACAACATGGTTTCCAAGATAGGTGCGGTTTCATCAGTCGTATGGAAATGGTTTATTCAACAAGCCAAAGCCCAAGTTTGTGGCAACTAAAGGAACTAATTTATTCCAGCACCTTAAACAAACAAACACGTTGCGAATTGGCGCATAAAAAAATAATCATGCATTAATATTACGAAAACAATTCTTTAAAAATATAAACAAGGGCTTCAAATATTTAATTGTGATTAATTGCCACTCGTGATTAATCGCACATGGGGTCACGGTGGCTTAGTGGTTAGCACGTTTTTGCCTCACACCGCCAGGGTCCAGGTTCGATTCCCGTCTCGACCATGTGTGTGTGGAGTTTGCATGTTCTCCCCGTGCCTCAGGGATTTTTTCTCCAGGTTCTCCGGTTTTCTCCCGGTCCAAAAACATGCACGGTAGATTGACTGGCACCTTGGAAAATTGTCCCTAGTGTATGAATGTGTGTGTGTGTGTGTGTGTGTGTGTGTGTGTGTGTGTGTGCCCTGCGATGGTTGGCATTCCATCCAGGGTGTATCCTGTCTTAATGCCCATAGACGCCTGAGATAGGCACAGGCTCCCCGTGACCCGAGGGAAGATCGGATAAAGCGGTAGAAGATGAATGAATGAATGATTAATCGCACATTAATCGCATGTTTTCAATGTATTGTAAATGTTTACTTTTCATGTTTTTAATACTATAACTGTAACAGGTGTTATAATTATTTACATTTCTCTCAAAATCTCTCCCTTTCATAATACATTACGGGAGATTGGCACAGGGAATTTGTGTGTGGAATTTTGTGTAAAAAAAAAAAAAAAAAAAAAAAAAAAAAAAATCAGAGATTCATTTTATAGAACACATCGCCCCGCTCTCGACGCTCTACATCAAACATATCTAAAAGAAACGCGATCTTGAATTGTGATCTGGAAATATCACCAGCGTTACACATCAGGAGAATCAGCGAAGCTCTCGCACTCTGAAAAAACGACAAGATAAGAAGACCGTCTATATAGTGGGCGGATTTTTTTCCAGGCAGTAGAAGCAGACTTTCTTTCTTCTCGAGTCCTGCAGCCTGCCTGCAGGCTATAATGACACTGACTGCACGATCTCCTCCCACTCATTTGATCCGAACGCTTGATCTGGCCTCGTAGCCAATCCAGTGCGTGTAGCATTCACTTTTGTCAGCTTAAGACCTCTAACACATCCTTCATTTCCTCGTGCCATAAACATTGACAGACCCAACCCAGCCTCTGATCTCTAAAGATGGCGTTTGGCCTGAAACGCCACCCTCGGACTGGCGTTCAGTTGAATTGAGCTTGGATGTAATGTGGATGTAATATAGTGCTAACAGAGGTTAAGGCATTGGACTCTGAACCAGACGGTCGAAATCCCACCACCACCACCAAGCTGTCACTAGTGGGCGCTTGAGCAAGGCCCTTAACCTGTGAAGTCACTCTGGATAAGGGCATAAATGCAAAAACATGTATACCCTGACTGTACCGGAACTCGTGTTTGTGATTGGTATCCCGGCTCGGATCATACGAGGAATTGGTGCGTGAAGCTTTCATCCTCAAGTTTAGCGAACAGAAAACATGACTAGTGCCCTGCCTGTACTCTTCTGACGGCAGCACGCATTCTCAGCATGAAAGCAGCGATATTCTCCCGTTTTCCGTACCGCTGATGATTCTCCCTCGTAACGAGCGGTGCGGGGGGAAAAGGAAAAAAAAAAAAGCGCACCCTGCTTAATGATGTACTCAAAGAGAGAGTGCCATTATTTCACTACTTTTTCGCTGCCATCTGACATCAGACAGTCGGAAAAGCCTGGAGGTTCTTTAATCCTACAACGCAAATGCTTTCGCAGTGAGATGAAAGACACTTATGATCCATCACTGCAACTACAGGCGGGTACTTCTAAAGGGTTTTCTTTTCTTTTTCTTTCTTTTTTTTTTTTTAATGACTGCATTGGTGACTTTTCTATAGGGAGCAGTTTGTCAGCAAATCCGTGTGTGCAGCGAAACAGAGTTTAGGTTACGTCCAGGGAGGGAGAGATGAACAAACATGCAGTCGAACCCTTTGCTCACATCAGCGACGGGGGAACGTTCATTTTCGGCAAATATACCAAGTCAGGAAGCAACGTCGTGATCAATCCAGCGATCCAAAACAAGCACATCTCCGTTTCTACAATGATATGATAAATGTGTCTAGAGGAATTGTGGAGGAATAAAGCTTGTCAAGAATAGCGCCATCTTACCAGAGACAGAAAGTGATTCTTTAAAAAATGGAATCTAGGCCTGTCAATTGATTCAAATATATAATTGCCATACGTTAACACGTGATTAATTGCATATTAATCACACACTTTCGATGTACTATAAATAAATACTTTTAATATTTTTACTACTCTAACTAACAGATGTTATAATTATACACAATTCTCTCAAAATCTCTCCCTTTAATCAAATTATTGATTATTTCATATTTATTTTATTCTGGAAATTATTCTTTTAATATTCATTTCTTGTTAATTAAATAATTTCTTGTTCATTTCAGTGTTACTATGTTGAGTGGTTGTTGTAATTGTAAAATATGGGACGTGGCTCCTTTAAGAATTCTGTTCCAGTTGCTTTTCCATATAAACTGTTGATACGTTTAGGTTATACGGAAGCAAATACATTCACTAAAGAAAAATGTGCTTTATTGCGTAATACGGATTTGGGAATGCGATGCGCTTGCGTAAGGTTCCATACGATAATATACGCTTATATACTGAGGAGATCATACCTGTTGTGAATGTGCAGCTAGTAGGTGTAATACGGGGAAATTTAGGAAGCGTGAGTGGATGCACTGAACGTTTATTTATTCATTATTCATTTATTTTCATAGGTTTCGTTCATTCGCTAACACAACGCAGAGTGAAGGAGCAGATCACTCACATAGTGATGCACACTGCGTTAACGACACGTTAATAGCATTAGCGCTGTTAAAGTGAATTTACGTTAACACGTTATGAACGGCCTTAATATAAACACCTAATGGGCTGTCCTACACAATCCCTCCACCCAGCTTTATGGTACATTGCGGGGATGCACTGTGACCGCTGCCTTTAATAATGCCAGTCATGTCAACACCTTCAATCTCCCTGCTGTTTGATATCACCATCGACCTGCCAGATGTAGGACACTCAAAAAGTCATGCTTGCTGGGAACGTAGCTGGATGCCATTACACATGTCGGGAGACAAGTCATTTGTTGTGCTTAATAATTCATTCAGACGTGATAGCGGCCTCGTACATGCATGCACGGGTGTCTGAAAAAGTCGGCGGTATTTTCATGATGAAAAATTAATGCCTCTGTGCTAGACGACCTGAAAATCAGGCGATTACAGCTCGGGCAAACAGACCCTTAGAGACAATTCTGCACGGGGTTTGAGTTTGCATTCCGCACAGGAAAGCTTACATTGCATTACAGAAGCCCACCCTACGAACAAGTTGCAATGTTCGTAGTATGAATTTGTTCGTAGCGTTCACTATATCTCCAAATTATGCTGGTAAGAACGGGGAGAACATGCAAACCCCATACACACATAGGCGGAGGCGGGAATCAAACCCCCGACCCAGGACATGTGAGGCGAACGTACTAATAGCTAAGCAACCGTGAAAGTTATCAAAGCTCCGTGACTAGCTATTTTTTTTAATCCAAAAAAATTAGTGGACTGGTTTATTCATACCGGCAAAAGTTCGTAAAGTGTGTTCGCAGGAGGGGGAGCGTCTGGTAAACTTGCGCGTCCCACAAAATGGAGCTGAGTCATTCCGTCAGAAAATCCCATAAAATGCACCTCACATAAAGGTTAACTGGACAGTAAGTCAGTGTGCGGAAAACATCAGTGGAAAAACTCGTTGAAAGAGCAAACGCTCATCGCAGCATCTGTTTCTCATGTGAACCTCGAAACCCGGTGATTAAGTAAACACATTTGATAGTATTATTTTGTAGTGAAGGCAAAATAAAAGATAAAACTCTTTTTTTTTGGTATTTCCACCTTAATAATCACTCAAAAAAAAACCTCCCATAAAACACAGTCTTTCCTTGATCCTGAGACGAGCCTAAAAGCAATGCCCCCAATGGCGACACTGGAGACTCCTTCCACGAACATCACCTCAACATTCCCACACTTGTCCTCGGTAAGAAACACAATTTGAACACGTTTATTCTTAGATTATATGGAGCATCCAAAAATACATCCGACAGCGCTGTTGCCATGGAAACGCAGATTGTACAAACATCTTAATAGACACCTGTGATTTTCTTCACAGCCACCGCTTTGGACAAACTGCAATGGCGCGATCAAGGCGGCGAGGAGCCACGAAGGCGTTTGGTGATTCGGTCCGCAGCTAAATGTCCGGGAAATATAAAGACAAGTCGAATACAAAATTGCACAGTGATTTATCTGTTCACGGAAACCTTCCTTCGGTGACACTCCGATGTTAGTCGAGCCGCCCCTGAGCCGCTTATCTCTGCATGCCTTCGCGTCTTTATTCAGAGAGAAAAATGTCTCTGCTTTCGAAAGGTAAGCAACCCACTGAGTATTAAGCAGTCAGGAAATTTCTCCCAGAGAACATGTTCTTCCCTATTAATTATGAGCTATTATTAGAGCAGGCAGCTCACAGAAGCTTGGGCTATAACACAACAATTAGCTAAATATGATAAACAACGACCACACAAACTTATTTATAGAATAGAAGGGCTTTTATTTGTCAAAATATACTTTACAGCACAGTGCAATTCTTTCTTTGCATACCCCAGGCTTGTCTGGAAGCTGGTGGTCAGCCATGATACGGCGTCCCCTGGAGCACAGAGGGTTAAGGGTCTTGCTCAAGGACCCAAAATGATATCCGGGCTCGAACACCCGACCTTCCGATCAGAAGCCTTAAATTCCTGAGCTACATCCTAATTAATTTTATTCATATAAAAATTTATTTATTTCTTACAGACCGGCAAAACAAATGGGCTAATATATGTGTGTAATTCTGTATCGTATTATAGAAAGGAAGGGGCACGGTGTCTTAATGGTTAGCACGTTCGCCTCACACCGCCAGGGTCCGGGTTCGATTCCTGTCTCGGCCATGTGTGTGTGGAGTTTGCATGTTCTCCCTCAGGGGGTTTTTCTCCGGGTTCTTCGCTTTCCTCCCGGTCCAAAAACATGCACGGTAGGTTGAAAAGTATTATAGAAAGGAAGGGCACGGTGTTTAGTGGTTAGCACGTTCGCCTCACACCGCCAGGGTCCGGGTTCCGATTCCCGTCTCGGCCATGTGTGTGTGGAGTTTGCATGTTCTCCCCAGGGCCTCAGGGGGTTTTTTCTCTCGGGTTCTTCCGGTTTCCTCCCGGTCCAAAAACATGCACGGTAGGTTGAAAAATTGGAAGATTGTCCCTAGTGTATGGGTGTGTGTGTGTGTCCTGCGATGGGTTGGCATTCCATCCAGGGTGTATCCTGCCTTAATGCCCATAGACTCCTGAGATAGGCACAGACTCCCCGTGACCCGAGGGAAGATCGGATAAAGCGGTAGAAGATGAATGAATGAATCATAGAAAGGTGTGACAGAAAAACAGTGTTTGCATATCAACTTGTTTAAATATAAGTATTCTTTCTAAGGGGGTTTTGTTGTGTAAAGAAAAGGCTTTATACATGTGACAGTGTGATAAACCCCAAATACAGAAATCTACAGAAATGGTAATACTAACCAGAATAGTTTAAAAGACCAGATGACCTTCCCCTCCCCCTTCCTCCGCCTCCCTCCCCCTACACAAGGTCGTTGTGGAAATAGTCACCATTTTTCCCCTCAACTTCATTTCATTCCAAATAAATGGCTTACTTTCTTCTGTAAAACACAAAATGGGATATTTGGAAGTTTTTTTCGTTTTATTCGGTTTTTTTTTTTATCCATCAAGTGATGATTTTGGCTTTAATTCTAAAACGTTCTTCAAGAGACCCATGTGTTCCACAGAAGGAGGAGATTGTAAACATGAGTGTGAAAAACACAACGAATAAATAAACTATTTACAAATATTCATTAAAAAAAAAAAGTTAAAATTTTAATCAAACATCCAAACATTTTGCTCATTGGTTAAATATAATGGTACTAATCTGTTTACTTACTAATAAAAATGTTACAATATTGTTTAAATAATATAAAATGACAATGTGTGTTTGGAAAAAGCACATGACTCTCCTCTACAGTGCATTAATGTGGCCAGGCAGATACAAACACTAGAGAAGGACAAGAAAAACCGAGCAAAGCCAATTAAATCACGGTACTAAGTGCTAAATAAAGCATCTAACAACATTATACACCCGAGATGACGAGTAACCTTATGACCCGCGCTATAATCGGCTCGACGCTACTTCAGTCATGGTTAAGTAAACTGCTAGAAGACTTTTCTGTGTGTTTGGTATGAATGGGAAAAGTGCGGTGGAAGGGGGGGGTGTTAAAAAATTGTCCTTATTTTAAAATGACACATCCCCCACATCTCACGGCTGCAATGTCCCCGGATGTGAGTGCGGATCCGGCGCCACATGCGGCTCTTTCATCCCTCTGAAGCGGGTGTCTTTTGGAAATAATTAATGAGTATGTAATTAAAATGTGTTTTATTTTAATTCGTTCATTTTTAAAACAGTTTTAGATGAGAAGATTATAGTGATTTTTTTAACATCGAAATAAAACATGGTACAATTATTCAAGCGCCCAGCATACAGCCCTGATGTACAGACGCTGTGAGGTTCAGGAGCAGAAATTATATTAAACAAGTGTGATGAATATTTTTAATTCCCTTTTTTTGGCATATATTCTTATTTATTCATTCTCCAGTGAAATGGTGCGTTTATTATTCAGGCAGATAACTGACTGCACGCGCCAGTAAAAGGACGACGGCGCATAGAGAGAGAGAGAGAGAGAGAGAGAGAGAGAGAGAGAGAGAGAGAGAGAGAGAGA
This sequence comes from Kryptopterus vitreolus, assembly GCA_030449085.1. NCBI lineage: Eukaryota > Metazoa > Chordata > Actinopteri > Siluriformes > Siluridae > Kryptopterus > Kryptopterus vitreolus. Next base: position 15,461,248 of record JACRUU010000028.1, read on the forward strand.
GAGAGAGAGGACGCCATTTTTAGTTCGCTACCGGTGGATAAAACGTTTTTTTTTTTTTTCATAAATACAAGGACTCAAATAATCATTGTGTATTTTAATTGAAAGTAGCACGACGTCCTTTTTTTGTTGCATATAGGAATGTAATTTCAATGTCTTTGCAGTCCTTCATTGATTTCATAAATGTAACACATTATATTTTAGTTTATACATAACATAAAGGCAAAAAAAACATTATATGTAGTGTTAATTCATTTTAAATATGGGAGTTTTGTGGCTCCCATTGTTTTCTTTACAGTTGGGATACGGCCCAATGGTTTCTTTGAGTCCTAAAGGTTGTCCCTGCACTAAGCGATGAGCTCAGATTAATCGATGTATATTGCACACATGTACATGGCTCTGGAAAGAGGTTTGAACGAGGAACATGGAATTCACCGGCATGAACAGGTTCTTCAAGCGACTAAATATGACAGGCCTAAATATAACAATCACCTACAGCACTCTTACATGATGTCCTACTGAAGACATATTCGAGACAAACTGGGTTAGGACTAAATCCCACACAAGCGCTATGAGGAGCGGGGGGGGTGGGGGGGGGGGGGTGGGGGGGCGGGCGAAGGTCCGGTTTCGCCATGCAGTAAATCATTCCTGCAGGACATTTTCACCCCGTTGCCCATGGAAAATAAGAGCAAAGTGAGGAGCTCTTAAAGGCAGAACGGGTAAAATAACAGCAGCGACTCGAGAGGTATTGGGTAGATGCCTCCGAGCCAGTAGGGCTTATTATTTGGCTCGCTCCAGTTTATTTCAGATGACATGAGAGGGCTCGGGCCGACTTCACACGGTTCTTTAAACTTCTACACACAAACATAAAAAAAATAAAAAAAAAACATCTACGAGTCCAGCTAGCTGACTGATTACTCACGACCCTGTAGGTGGTCACCCTTTACCAGATCCACATTTGCACACACATACACATACACTCTAGCAACCTAGCATGCTTCTTCCTTTATTAAAGAACAGAAGCCCATAAAGGAATCCATCTTCCATCATTTCTAATAGAACGGAAAAACAAAAAACTCTGTTTGGGGACAAAAAAGCTACTCTTGTATAATGTATAGCACTGTGCTGGTTGGCAACCCCCTCCCAAATACATATAATCAGATTTCAGGGCATCTCTACTGCTCAAATTGAATTGTAATTATCAGACAATGACAAAGAACTGGTCTCATTTAGGGGGCAAGTTCTCACGCAATATAGGATCTAATTAGGTCCAACAGCGGAGAGCCATATGCCCGCGCAGTGTGTACTAACGTTAAAAGCATGGGAAGGGGAGGGGGGTTTAGCGTTTATGGAAGAGCACACATATAATTAGGTAGAGGTTGCAATGTGGCTGGAAAAGCCCCTTGGTGTGACGATGGGAGATGAGACGGTAAACCTCCCAATCCATCGCTCTCATTGATCCCCACAGCTTTTCATTAAGTGCAGCTGTTTTGCCTCCAACACGGCCGATACCCGTCATAAACCGAAAATTGATTCCCCCTCCAACTCCTCCACCCTCCGCTGCTCGTCACAGAAACGCGTTAAACATGACGGAGATTAGTGCAGCGCTATATCTTCACATAAAGGAAAACAGAGAGAAAGAGAGAGAGAGAGAGAGAGATTCAAAGAGAACTGGAACCATGTGCACCACCTCGGAGACCATGCTGTTATCTACTATGAGCGATTTTGTAGAAATAAACATTCATTCATTCATTCATCTTCTACCGCTTTATCCGATCTTCCCTTGGGCCACGGGGAGCCTGTGCCTATGTCAGGAGTAGTCTATGGGCATTAAGGCAGGATACACCCTGGATGGAATGCCAACCCATCGCAGGGCACTCACACACACATTCATATACTAGGGACAAATTGCCAATAAATCTACCGTGTATGTTTTTTAATCGGGGGGAAACCTGAGAACCCGGAGAGAAAACCCCTGAGGCACGGGGAGAACATGCACACACACATGGCCGAGGCAGTAATCGAACCAGGACCCTGGCGGTGTGAGGCGAATATGCTAACCACTAAGCCACCTTGGTTAAACATGTTCAAGAAAAAACATGGAATTATTAAATATAAAAAAGGGACACGGTAAGATCAGTAATTTAGACATTGGCCTCTGGCATGGAAGATCGTAAGTTCAAATCCAACCGCCACCAAGCTGCCACTAGCAGGCCCTTAATCCTCAATTTCTCAGAGTGTAAGTGGCTCTGGATAAGGAAGTCTGGCGTATGTAAATATTCATTACTATTGTGAGTGAAACCGTTGAATAACATTTACTTTTACCAAGCCAAGTCGTTCCATCCAGGCAGCTGATTAAAACAATAACCAGTTGCAGACCAGTGATGGACAAAGTACACAAGCCATGTAGTCTATAATGTGGGGGAGGAAACACTGGGAGAACCTGCACTTATTCTCCAGCCTTCAGGATAGAAACAGTAATGGATTATAGTAATGCAAAAGGGATTAAAGTGAAATGAAATGCAATACAAATAAATAATAAAGTAAATAAAATGAAACGCACAACATTTGTCATGCATAGCGACAAATAGTTTCATAAACGATCAATTTTGCAAACGAAGAGATACAAATAGGCAAAAAACTATTTTGCATAATTCCTGCCTCTTTTAGTTGTACTGGGGTTTTTCCGTTTAGTATTTATTTATGTTATTTATCCATTCATTCATTTTGTTCCATTGTATTATATTTTTGCATTATGTTTTATTTATTCATTTTATTTTATTTTTGTCAGGATTAAGGGTGGCTACGCTTTGTAAAAACCGAAGACAAAGCGAAGTGCAATTATTAGATTAGATTAAACTTTACTGTCGCTGCACATGTGGGTATAAGGCAAAGAAATACAGTTACCATCCAACCAGAAGTGCATTTCACGCTGCATTAGTATATATAGTATATGCAATCATTAGCATATATACGATATAAAGAAATAGATGGCAAATTGTATATATAAACAGTAAAAAAGGAGGGAATTTAAGTAGAATAATACATGAATATATGATAATTTGCATATGTAACCAGTATAACAGTATATAGGGGGGGTAATATAGTCACTAAATGAGCAATGGTAAGTATATACACCTATATATATATATATATATATATATATATATATATATATATATATAGATATATATATATATATATATATATATATATATATATATATACAGACGTGGACAAAATTGTTGGTACCCTTTGGTCAATGAAAGAAAAAGTCACAATGGTCACAGAAATAACTTTAATCTGACAAAAGTAATAATAAATAAAAATTCTATAAATGTTAACCAATGAAAGTCAGACATTGTTTTTCAACCATGCTTCAACAGAATTATGTAAAAAAATAAACTCATGAAACAGGCATGGACAAAAATGATGGTACCCCTAGAAAACACAGAAAATAATGTGACCAAAGGGACATGTTAATTGAAGGTGTGTCCACTAATTAGCATCACAGGTGTCTACAACCTTGTAATCAGCCATTGGGCCTATATATATGGCTCCAGGTAATCACTGTGTTGTTTGGTGATATGGTGTGTACCACACTCGACATGGACCAGAGGAAGCAAAGGAAAGAGCTGTCTCAAGAGATCAGAAAGAAAATTATAGACAAGCATGTTAAAGGTAAAGGCTATAAGACCATCTCCAAGCAACTAGATGTTCCTGTGAGTACAGTTGCACATATTATTCAGAAGTTTAAGATCCATGGGACTGTAGCCAACCTCCCTGGACGTGGCCGCAGGAGGAAAATTGATGACAAATCTAAGAGACGGATAATCCGAATGGTAACAAAAGAGCCTAGAAAGACTTCTAAAGAGATTCAAGGTGAACTTCATGCTCAAGGAACATCAGTGTCAGATCGCACCATCCGTCGTTGTTTGAGCCAAAGTGGACTACATGGGAGACGACCAAGGAGGACACCATTGTTGAAAACGAATCATAAAAAAAAAAGCAAGACTGGAATATGCCAAAATACATGTTGACAAGCCACAAAGCTTCAGGGAGAATGTCCTGTGGACAGATGAGAACAAAAATCGAAGTTTTTGCCAAGGCACATCAGCTGTATGTTCACAGACGAAAAAATGAAGCATATCAAGAAAAGAACACTGTCCCTACTGTGAAACATGGAGGAGGCTCTGTTATGTTCTGGGGCTGCTTTGCTGCGTCTGGCACAGGGTGTCTTGAATCTGTGCAGGGTACAATGAAATCTCAAGACTATCAAGGAATTCTAGAGAGAAATGTACTAGCCAGTGTCAGAAAGCTTGGTCTCAGTCGCAGGTCATGGGTCTTGCAACAGGACAATGACCCAAAACACACAGCTAAAAACACCCAAGAATGGCTAAGAGGAAAAAATTGGACTATTCTAAAGTGGCCGTCTATGAGCCCTGACCTCAATCCTATTGAGCATCTTTGGAAGGAGCTGAAACATGCAGTCTGGAAAAGGCACCCTTCAAACCGGACACAACTGGAGCAGTTTGCTCATGAGGAGTGGGCCAAAATACCTGCTGAGAGGTGCAGATGTCTCATTGACAGTTACAGGAAGCGTTTGATTGCAGTGATTGCCTCAAAAGGTTGCGCAACAAAATATTAAGTTAGGGGTACCATCATTTTTGTCCATGCCTGTTTCATGAGTTTATTTTTTTACATAATTCTGTTGAAGCATGGTTGAAAAACAATGTCTGACTTTCATTGGTTAACATTTATAGAATTTTTATTTATTATTACTTTTGTCAGATTAAAGTTATTTCTGTGACCATTGTGACTTTTTCTTTCATTGACCAAAGGGTACCAACAATTTTGTCCACGTCTGTATGTCCTCAATCTTCAGCAGTGGAACTCCGATTCCACTCCGATTATTGTAGTAAACTAAACTATTGTTGTAAAATAAACTATGTTGCAAGCGAGGAATTATTATTTATGCAAAAATATTATCTATGAAAGCGTTTATTGTTGTTTTTTTTTTTTTTTTTTTTAGAATGAATGGTGCAGCCCTAGTAGCAGCCCCAATCAAGTACTCTCCTGGAGTGTCTCATCCTGCCCTCTTCATCCTCAACCAGGCTTGTAACGCACATCACGATCCAAACCCAACACTTCCCGACTCCATTACAATTCCATTACATCTTCTCAGTTTTCGACGTGTACTCCATCTTCAACCCTTTTTCAAGTTTCCTTATCGGCGGTCTGTCTGGCGATAACACTCCTCTCTGCTCGACTCGTCTGTATTCCTTCTGCACCATTTCGACCTCTTCTAATATTTCAATTCATCCTCTTTCTTAATCCCAGAAACCTCATTCCGATATTCGCTCTTAATGACGCTTTGTCTTTTTCATTCCTACAATCTTCCCGTTCCCTTCAGAGTATCCAAACTTTCAATTAAATCTACCTTTTTTTCCCCCCTAGTATTTCCATCTCGCTCTCTCTTTTTCTTTGTCTCTCCTTGCTCTCACGCTAAAATGAAAGATGATACCAGAGGTGCATATTCAAAAAGAAATGGCACGACCTGGCTGCCATATTGCACTTTCCGTCTTGCTGTATAATTACTTCCTCTGCCTCCGGACACTGGATAGAGGCCAGACAGAGACACGCCACCATCAGCCAGCCTGCAAGAGCCCCAGGGCAATGAGTGGTTCAGGTTTAAAATAAATAAATAAATAAATAAATAAATAAATAAACCAGAGCTATGCTGTACGGACAAGGCAGACACCTGCTTTTGAAGGCACCTAGGCGCGTCCTCTGGAGGTTTTTTGGCACCGTTATGGCCACCGTTCTAAATCTACATGTACACGCAACAGACCAATGGCAGTCTTCCAGTGTACAGCACATCTGGGAAAGCAGTCGACACGCTGGATGTGTTTTCAAGAAGCACATGACGAGAGTATTCTTAGTCCCGCGATGCATCTGAAACGGTATTATGAGCAAAAGAGTACAAGACATAGCGACACACGGTGATCATGTTTACATTATTCTGCCTGATGGCAAGGATTTATTTGGTTATGGCTTATTCGGCGTTGGCAGCCTTTTCCTCCTTCCTTGTATACAAAGCGACAGGAGAAAGAGTTAAAGTCACTTCCGAAGGGCTGCTTTCCGAGCCATAAATATTTCATCCTGGAGGAGTCACAGCCAATTTTCTTGTATTCGGGGTAATTAAGCATTCAATCCTGAAGGGAAAACTGCAGAACAGCCCTGAATTAAGACGGCTTCAAAGCAATCAATCAGGGTCAATGCCGGTACACGCGACACACCGAGTGGCATCAAGTCACCGAGTCCATGGACATCATTTGCACCATTAATCAAAACCCATTGAAATCCCGTCTCTCGTTTCTGATTTGACTAACGCGCTCACTATCGTTCACTGAACCCCAAAGACCACTTTAAAAAAAAAAAAAAAAAAAAACATTTTGCCACTTAAAAGAAATCTCTCTTGCTGTGTAAACACATCGTAACACCGCGGCACTCGTGGGAACATCCTCAGCGCAGCTCGGCCTGGAAGAACCACAGTGCATTTCCTCTCCACCCACTGCCCAACTGCCGTGACTCCTGAACCGCAAGGTCGGTTCCGCCCAAGGTCGCAAACGGAGTGAGTAAATATCGCCCGTTTCGCATCTCCTAAATCCATCCACCCAACCCTTAATTACGCGTCCACCTCTTTCTCGACAGGCCCCACTTGAAAGACGGCGTTGCCGCTGCGGTCGGCCGCCTTTAATGCGGCCCTTTTTATGGTTAAGTTAAAAAAAAAAATTTCCAGCGTGCGCTGCGAACGGCCTGGGAGACGTGTGGTCTGTAGCGGGTTCCGTGACCATGGAAACATTACGCACTGTTTACCTGCCGTTACGATGACAAGTTTCATCGTGATGGGATGGGGTTTCAAATCGAATAGGGCGAGAAGAAAAAAACCCAGAGGAAAAGTGATTGCTTTATAAATAGAAAGTATGGTGTCATCTATTCAACGTGTAACTTTATATAGACATATAATTAAGCGGTAGAAGACGCAGTGGATTATATGATTAAGAGGTGGCGGGAGAATTTTGAGCCGAAAGTTTTCCAAGTTAAGGCCTTCATTTCCTTTTCGTCTAGAGCGGCGGAAGAATAAGGCAGAGTAAATACGGTGGGAAACACCTCGGCGGATGAATGGGCGCCTTCAGGAGGCCTCGAGTTTAGGTATTCATGAGAGCGTTTGAAATTCAGAGCTGCTTCAAATGTCTGGCTGGGCCCACCTGTTTCAAAGTCCAAGACCACATATCCAGACAGTCCATACTGTCTGGGGGACACTGGCCTTTTTTGAGGCTAAAGAGGCAATATGAGCCGGCTCGTGTTTCAGAGTAAGCTCTCAAACAGATCAGGATATGAAAGGACTTGAATAATTTTCGATTCTCGAAAAAAAACGACTCCTTGTGCGTGGCATCGCCCGAAAACAAAAAAAACGAGATGTGCATGAAATTAACGAGCAGATGGTGAGGACAAATCTCGAAGCCAGAGTTGTCGTTAAAACAACTACTACATCACTAATGTCTGCGCAGGTTGCCGAATCTCAGCGACTAGAGCCCGTCCGATCGGCGCCCGCGAGCGCAGGAATCCACTTCCGTTCATCCAAATTTATAGCGCACTAAATAGTCAACAACTTCCTCTAAACTTGCCCACTTGATGATTCGTTCTGTTGTCGGCGAGCGCCTTTGGTGCAATCGTGCTGAGCGTTTAAAGGGTCGTGAATCCCAAACACACATTATTTGAGATAGCACTTGTTGTTTAGTTCGTGGCTCGTGTTTGTGTCTTTGTTCAGTGCGACAACACAAAAGTGTTGATTGCGTTTCGCGAAATTGCTTAGCGGCGTCTCACAAAAACACATGGAAAATTGGTTTGCGACAGTTCTGTGAATTGGGGACCGGTGCAAACTGGTTTCGCCTTCTTTTGAAGAAAGACGCCGTGCCGGTTCCTTGTCGTCTCTACCGTCTATAACGCACATGTCCAAAGGTTCAAACCCGACCGTGGACCGTTATCATTCTCATTAATGTGTGGGGATTGTGGCGTCGTCCACTTTCACAGAACTCTCACACAGCTGCTGCTCTCGGCGTCCATCTTGCCAATGAGTGTGTGTTTACATTGTCGTGTGCAAATTAGTGGTCATTATTCACTTATTGTCCCTCCCCCTTTAATGCAGTTGGGGAGGTGGGAGACCAGTGGTGAAGGTACTGGCTTATCAGTTGTAAGTGATAAGGGAGTCTCCGCCTCTTCCTCCAACACTCTACCCTTCACCCCTTACCCCAGTGAACAACGCCCCTTTTCACAATGTGTTCCAAACAGGAGGTGTGAAGGAACACCTCTGAAAAAACAGGGGTTTCAGGACCATTTAAACATCGACGATGCTTCCAAAGCCACGTTTACCTCAGCGACATTCCCATGCCAAGTGTGTTCCAGCTGCCTGGCTGGAAAGTGAGCTATGCTCCAAATTCGAAAAGTGGCAGAAACTGGGACACCTACCGCACAGACCTTGGTTAGAGGGCACACGGGGAAAGACACCAAACTCGACAGAGACAAAGCACACATCAAACAGAAAAAATGGGGCACGATGGCAGCGCCTCACAATTTTCGCCCCGGAATGTCGCAAAAGCGTAACGCAGTGTCAACGGCGCGTCATCCGTTTCCACGAGGTGCGGCGAGACGGGACGGGACGGGCTGTCCTTCTCTCCCACTGAGCCTCAGGAGGGTTTGTTTTTTTATTGCGATATTCTTTACGGCTGAAGAGCCAGTTTTCCTCCTCTGTAATCTAAACATTTAATCTAAGATGAAAAAAATAAACTAATTTAAAAAAAAAAAAAAAAAAAAAAAAAAAAAACACCATACAGATAAGAAACCGCTTTACCGACCCAACAGCCTCATCCCTTGGGGACGGGGAAAAAAAAAAAAGACGAGAGAGAGAGCCAAGGATTGATTCGAGAGAATGATAAAGGAGGAGGAAGAGGAGAAGGGGGGGGTAGATTACATTTCTCTGCTGTCAGTTCACACATTGCTGGCCACAGAGCGAATGCGTTATTTAAAGCGAATTAAAGTTATTCTCTTTTGGAATGAATACAGTTGAGTAAGTTACACAGGGCTCTCGCGTGGCAAGTAATATCAAGCAATATTCTGTCCTGAACCCTTTCTTTCCAAATGCGCTTCCATGAAATGAGGTCAGTCTGCACGGCCCCATTCTAACCTCGGCTCGCTGTCTCCACTGAGATAGCTGGGGAAATTAGGATGCTGTGACTTAGCCGTGGAAATGTTCCAACGTTTGCAGCACATGAGGACATTTGAAGCCGGCCATAAAGATTTCAAAAGATAATTACGGCGTGTATATATATATATATATATATATATATATATATATATATATACTCCTATATATACTGCGCTATAATAGTATCGTGCGTGCACGTACATCAACACAGTTTAGCGAGCCATTCGACAAGTACTAAAATGCCACTTTTGTTGGAGAGATAAAGCTGATAGGATGGTCAAAAATTAAATTTATTAGCACTGGAGTAAAAATTTTTTTTAAAAAGAACGACACGGCATAATTACATTACACAAAAGTGATTTTTAAAAGAAAAGATTTTAAAAAACGGGAGCTCAGACTTGATTAACCGGAACAGCATTCTAATCGGGTTTCTGGTGGAAGCCAATCCCCCTTCTTTGGTTGTAACCAAACCCACCCTCCTCCACCCCGCCCCGCAGGGACGCGGGATCATATTAATGAGCGAGGGATGGAGCTTTCGAATGAGATCATTCTGACACTAATTCGCCAAACAAAAAACCAACTTAAGACATCCGGCGAATAGGGCACATCAGTAAGCAATGAGCTACCTCAAGAAGGCAATTAGTGGAAGTGAATGGCGCGGTTTTCCGCAAAGCTTGAGCGAGCATCTATTCGCGAAACAATGTTGTCTGTAACGGAGGCTGGAGATGAAGAGGCAAATTGGGAACTGTCTGGAGGAGGGGAGGGAATTCGTTTTTTTTTTTTTTTTTTCCGATAAGGCTGACGGAAGACAGCGCACGAAAAACAAGTGTCATATCCACCAGCCGTGATTGCTTATCGAGTCTGTAGGAGTCAGACGCTGTCTGAAACCCAGAGAAAGAGTGAATACAGGAGACAGAAAGACGGATCAGAGAACTTGTTTCTGGATCTCGCCGAACGAGGGAGGGGCGGGGGCGGGGGGGTATAGACGGAACCATCCGACACATGCACATGGAGAAATGAAGAACGTGCACCAAAATTTCCCACCGTAAGTTTGGAAGTTTCAAAAGAGATTGATCAGAAACACCTGGTCTTAACAAACAGAACAGGCTGTTCCAAAGAGTTAGACAAACACCGCAAGGCTTTTCTCTACGGCTGCCTCAGTGGCCCACAAGCATACGGCTAACGTCTACAGTGGCGGCATTAATCTAAAAAAAATAATAATAATAATATCACAATCTCGATCCATACATATATACATATACATACACACATCACATATATAGATATATATATATATATATATATATATATATATATATATATATATATATACACACACATACATAGACGCCTACCCTACACCGTAATCTGACGACCTAACTACATGTCAAGTAGACCCAGAGGGCAAGGTGTATTTCCGGTGCAGCATCGTGCATATTCCGACGTATTCATACATGGACATGGACCAAGAAGCCGAAAATATCATCGAAGTGAGAAAATTTAAACACCTCTATTATTCTTCATCACCATTTAACAAAGACTGTCATTGCAGGAATTCACCAATTTTCCAAGGTGCCAAACAACCTACCGTGCATGTTTTTGGACCGAGGGGAAACCGGAGAACCCGGAGAAAAACCCCCTGAGGCACGGGGAGAACATGCAAACTCCACACACACACACACATGGCCGAGACGGGAATCGAACCCGGACCCTGGCGGTGTGAGGCGAACGTGCTAACCACTAAACCACCGTGCCCCTTTCAGACTCATCAGATTTTTCTTTGTTGGAAAAATTGTGTGAGCGAATTGTGATTCACGTTTCGGTAAGCATCGTGCCGCTCTGTGTGAAGATCTGTAGAAGGCCAACAGCAATACGAACCTGCTGCAGGCTCCTCTAACCTTGGTGCTGCCCAATGTGTCTGAAAAATGTTTATTCAAACTGGGAAAGCTCGGACTTTTCAAGACCACTGAAGGTGCGAGGCGGAGGAAATTGTACGCACAACAGTCTATTATTTCAACAGCTCGTATTTTCCACCGGGCCTCGTGATGCTAATCCGAAATAAGATCCGTCTGAATGTTGGAGGAGATTACGTTGGGAACATATGACTGACATGAGCTACGTTCATACAGAAGAGATTCTTGGTGCTAGAGCGGCGCGATGTGTCATAAAATTAATCTATTATTTTATTTTAGATTACATTTTGGATAAAGTGCGGAAAATGTGTACGCTCTTTTTACCTTATTAGTGGGTGTTTTGGGGTTTGCCACTGTCATGTTTATCCCCCCCCCCCCCACACACACACACACACAGGGCACGCGCTTACAACTTATATATATATATCGTGGTTCTGTTTGAGGTGCTGGAATATATTATTTTATGTATTATATATATATATATATAGAATATATAGATATATATATATATATATATGGATATATATATATATATATAATATATATATATCTTATATATATTATATATATATATATATATGTGTATAATATATATATTTTTTTTTTTTTTTTTTTTACTTCAGCTCCTTTGCTTGATAAACAATCTGACGTTGCAAACCCGAACCATTTCCACAAGACTGATAAAGCCAAGTTATTTGGTATTTCGTGAGTACCGGCTGGGAGGAGGAGAACACCGGAAGCTTGATGTACCAAACAAAGGTGAAATCGTAAATGTAATTTTTTCAACATCGACATAAAACATCGATAATGACGATTAAGGGCGGCACGGTGGCTTAGTGATTAGCACGATGTTTGCCTCACACCGCCAGGGTCCGGGTTCGAGCATTCCATCCAGGGTGTATCCTGCCTTAATGCCCATAGATGCCTGAGATAGGCACAGACTCCCCGTGACCCGAGGGAAGATCGGATAAAAAAAAAAGCGGTAGAAGATGAATGAAAGAATGACGATTAAAACCTTTACGATTAAAAAAGTAGAACTGTGCAGACTGGAACTGTAGCTGGACGTATATCCAACATGTTTCTCTTCTCCCTCTAGTACACTACCCTCTCTCTCTGGCTCTCTCCTTCTATTTCCAGTCTGGTCCGTTTTTTTTTCATGAGTCCTTTGAGAGCAGGATTTATTTGTGTTGCCAGGAAAGAAAAAGAAAGAACGAGCCAAAAGAAAGTGAATATGCATAAAAACAGAAATACTGTTTTTTATATATATATATATATATATATATATATATATATATATATATATATATATATATAATAAAAAATTGTGGATATGTGATCAGAATATTTTTGTATGTGCTTTCAGAAGATCTTATTCTACTTGTCAATGCTCCATTACACTGTTATAATCTTCACTCTTCTCTTCAATTCGATTTTAGAGTAAACTTTTGTTTTGGAGATTTGATTCCAGTCAGGGCGTGAGTGAAGGCGGGTACAGATGTTGGGTTACAAGGCCTAGGGGACAATCAGCATCCCACTTCATCCCAAATGGTTGAGCTCAGTGATCACCAACAGTCCACACAAGATCTTCTACACCAACATGAGCTGAGAGATGAATCATTATTACTGATTAATGCGAGTTTATGGTTTATGTCCATGTGGAGGTAGTGGCTCAGTGGTTAAGGTGTTTGCCTACGGACCAGAAGATCGCAGGTTCAAATCCCGGCACCACCAAAGCTGGCACTATTGGGCCCTTGAGAATGGCCCTTAACCCTCAATTGTTCAGTTGTAAGTCACTCCGGGTAAGGGCGTCTGCCAAATGCCACAAATGCAAATGTTGAAAATCGATTTTAGGATTTTGCCTTGGTTTGACACAGCGGGCTTCCGTAGATCTCCGCCTCCTGCGCTGCACTCGCAAAATACGAAATCCAACATGCTTACGAATCCGAAGAACTTGTTTCCAAGATAGGCGTGGTTTCATTAGTCATATGGAATGGGTTTGTGTTTGCAACTTCAGATGTTTAACAAACCAAAGCCCCGCTGTAAAACACATTTCCCCACTGTATCCAAAATAAATGAAAAAAATCGGCGATTCAATTTATATGCTGTATCGCTCGCCCACCAACGAACATCATCATAGAGGATCCTGCGTGCCGGAAGCCCCTAAGTTGAATTAAAGCGAAAAACAGAAAATATACGGTATTATTCGTCATAAAGTGTATAAGTTCTCTGTATGCTGAGGAGGTTCCTGTGCGAATATCCTTCTTAACTGGTTTACTTTGTAAAGCTGTATAAACGAAACCTCCCACACAGACTACACTCTCTACAAGAAAGGACGAGTCTTCCCTCGAGTCTTCCCTTCCCTTTCCTCTTATTTACATCTACTCCAGACCTCAAAAGCCTCACTCACTCTCACACACACACACACACCAAGAGGTCAAGAACATTTTCAGAGAACTCCCTTTGATCGCAAACCCCTTAACAACTACAAAGGTTTATTAGGACGATTTTCAGCTTTAAAGCATCCTATATTAACCTCTATTCCTGTATGATTTTTATCACTATTAAAAAAAAATAGCAACCATCAAAAAGTGAAGAGGGATTATAAATGGAGAGACACGTCCTGAAGCGCTTGAATTATTTAAGGGCAAAATTAAAACATTGTGGGTAACACTCGAACCGTAGCTGCGGATCACGTGCGCACACGGAAGACTGTGTGAGAATGCTTTCAAAATGGGTTACGGGGACACGACGTATTTCTTTTTATAGTGTCCAGAAAAGAAATGGAGCACTATTTTGTATGCGAGTAGCCGATTTGGGACAAAACACCATATTTTGAATGCAAGTGTAGTTCACTTCAGTTCAGTTTTTTATTGCCCACGTGGGAAATTTCACTCTCGTAGCCTGGGAACGGCAGTGACACATTTTAGAAAAAACGGAAAACAACGAATGCAATGCATACACAAATATCAGGAATGAAAAATAAAAAGAGGAATATTCCTGCACGAGTCAAAATCAAGTGGTGGATTTTGAGGTTGAATTTGATCACTGACAATACAATATTTGCTGCCTCTTAGTAGTCTCTGTACGACTGCTGTACTAAAGGGTTTGGTTTTTACATGACCACAAAACAGCCAAACCGCAGCACAAACTATTTGTTGTACAACAATATTATTTTCCCCATTCATTCATTCATCTTCTACCGCTATATCCGATCTTCCCTCGGGTCACGGGGAGCCTGTGTCTATCTCCGGCGTCTATGGGCATTATGGCAGGATACACCCTGGATGGAATGCCAACCCATCTCAGGACACACATTCACACACACATTCACACACTAGGGACAATTTTTCCAAGGTGCCAATCAACCTACCGTGCATGTTTTTGGACCGGGGGAGGAAACCGGAGAACCCAGGAGAGAAAAAAAAAAAACCCCTGAGGCACGGGGAGAACATGCAAACTCCACACACACACATGGCCGAGACATGGGAATCGAACCCGGACGCTGGCGGTGTGAGGCGAACGTGCTAACCACTAAGCCACCGTGCCCCTATTATTTTTCCCATAAAAAAAAAAAAAAACATTGCTTTCAAACCCAATTGTTCTGTCTTAGCGTTTCCACTTACGGCACTTTTCTCTACACTAATATGAAATTACAACAAGCAACGTTGTTGAGGAGATCTGACTGAACAACCACATTTTGTTTGTTTATTTAAATTAAGTTTATATTGTAAGGATAACCTCCTGATGCGGGTTAATAACGCCTCCACACTGCCTTTGGTTGCCTACATACACAGAGGGACTTCTGAACACCTGGTATCTGAATATCTGAATATCTACACCCAAATGAAGATGGGCTTCTCTCAAGGTTTCTTCCTGTTACCATCTGAGGGAGCCACCGTCGCTCAACAAGGAACAATCAGGGACAAACTGATCTCCGTTCACACAATCCATAATTAATTGTATTGTGTAAAGATGCTTTGTGATGATATACATTGTAAAAAGCGCCCTACAAATAAAACTGACTCGAATAATGAAATACTGAGAAGGGGTAGAGAGTGGGAGGGAGTAGGGGTAGAGTGGGAGGAGGGTGGGTGTAGCTCAGGGGAGGGGGGGTTTGTAAGGCTCAGTGGATTGGAAGGTCAGAGGCTCGGGCCTTGGTATCGCCTTGGGTCCTTGAGCAAGGCCCTTACCCCTTTGTTCTCCAGGGGGCGCCGTACCATAACCGACCCTTTGCTCAATCTTTGCATATCCCAAAACAAACTGGGATATGCAAAGAAAAGAATTCCCCTCAATATCAATACAGTATGTAAATAAATAAACATATAAATATAATGGAAGGGGCACGGTGGCTTAGTGGTTAGCACGTTCTCCTCACACTGCCAGGGTCCGGGTTCGATTCCCGTCTCGGCCATGTGTGTGTGGAGTTTGCATGTTCTCCACGTGTCTCAGGGGGTTTTTCTCCGGGTTCTCCGGTTTCCTCCCCCGGTCCAAAAACATGCACGGTAGGTTGATTGGCACCTTGGAAAATTGTCCCTAGTGTATGAATGAATGTGTGTGTGTGTGGTGTGTGTGTGTGTGTGTGTGTGTGTGTGTGCGCGCCCTGCGATGGGTTGGCATTCCATCCAGGGTGTATCCTGCCTTAATGCCCATAGACGCATGAGATAGGCACACGCTCCCCGTGACCCGAGGGAAGATCGGATATAACGGTAGAAGATGAATGAATGAATGAATATAATGGAAACCCTCATCTTCACCGACAATACCTGCTTCCTGAAAGGGCGGAATGCGTAACATAATGAAAGCACTCCCCGAGCGTCGACGGCACACTTGGGACCCTATTTCTCTACAAAAAAACCCCAAACAAACAGCACTTTTTGTTTGAATGGTAATGCTCATATTGTTATTTATAGCAAAGGTTGTGGTGAATAAAACAAGCGCATGCTGCAAAGTGTGGCGAAAACCGTTTCGGAATAATCTCTGGCTTTGCTAAGTACAAGATCGGACTCTCTTTTCACCGATTGGTCAGAGGTAAATCAGGGTCGAGAGCGCTACACAGCTCGGCGGGAAAGCGCTCCAAATCATGAATATATTTCTTTTCTGCCAAGTCAACACGTGAAGCATGCAGAGATTGAGTGTTTCACACCTTGGTGGCACAGAAGAATTGGAAAGCCTCCATTCAGAGCGTATTCTCAAGTGCTCCTGAACGTGTACATGGTGGCACACACAACACACACACACACACACACACACACACACACACACAGATATGAAATCGCACTAGGCAGCATCTTGCAGAGAAGAGACAGTTGGTGGTTAGAAGGGGTGCAAGGAAAGTGCTGAGAATTGAAACAAATTGCATTCAAGTCCAGTGGAAGGTGTGGAAGAAGGAATTGCCCCCATGGCCTTTTTATTATTTCATTGTTTCACACCTGAAGAAGAAGAAGAAGAAGAAGAAGAAGAAAAAAACGAAAGCGGAAACTGGATATAGCTCCAAGGGGCTGAGAAAGAGGGGGCACTTTGATGAAAAGTGAGAGTGCTGTGTCGGAGAGAGCGAGCGAGGGAGCGAGAAGGGCGAGCGAGAGGTAAAAGCGAAAGAGGACTGAAGCCGAGATGTGAGCGGTCGTGATTCTTGCTTCGCTTCGCTGCTCGCAGTATTTTTAAAGGAGTTCAAAGGCGCCACTTACATGCACACATGAAAAGACTCGGCTGTGTGGGTGGTGCCACCTCTACACTAACGCTTCCATTCCCACACACGTCTGAAGAGCTAAATTTATTATTCTGATTTAACTACAACACGTCAAACTGGGGTATTGCGGGGGTGGGGGTGGGTGTGGGGGGGTGGGGGGGGGGGGGTCACGCCTTCCATATATAAAGTTGGTGATGACGACAACGATGATTACAAGCCTCGTGAAAAGTTCTCCAGTACGCTGCGCACAAAAAAGCCAAGGTTCAGTCATTTTGAAACAAGCGTATTTAGAACGTCATGTACCACGGCCTCAAGGTCTCGTACAAGATTCAGACTTCACAATATATATTTTATTTATATATTTATATATATATATATATTATAAGGGGCTCGGTGGCTTAGTGGTTAGCATGTTCACCTCACACCGCCATGGTCCGGGTTCAATTGTGTGTGTGTGGAGTTTGCATGTTTTCCCCGTGCCTCAGGGTTTTTTTTTTCTCCGGGTTCTTCGGTTTCCTCCCCTGGATCCAAAAACATGCACGGTAGGTTGATTGGCACCTTGGAAAAATGTCCCTAGTGTATGAATGTGAGTGTGTGTATGTGTGTGTGTGAGTGTGTGTGTGTCCTGCGATGGGTTGGCATTCCATCCAGGGTGTATCCTGCCTTAATGCCCATAGACGCCTGAGATAGGCACAGACTCCCCGTGACCCGAGGGAAGATCGGATATAGCGGTAGAAGATGAATGAATGAATGATATATATTAGATTATATGATATATTAATATTTAACGAAAACTAACCTGTCCTTCAGAATAACTATATTATACCTTATACAGGGGAAAAAGTTTGTGGACACCGAACCTGAAAATCTGTATCTGCTCATCATATAATCTACTTTTTTTTTTTTAGACAAAATGAAATTTTGGATACAGTGGGAAAATGTGCCCGTTATTTTGTACATAAACCTTAAACTCGAATGAATCGATAATGACGATTAAATCCCCCAGCATGTCGGCAGTGGAGGGCGGAGTCAGACGGCGACGACAATAAGTAGGCGGGAGACATCAGCCTTGATGAGAGAGTCACCAAGCAGGGAGAGGAGCGATAAGGTGAGTGCCGGGGGAGCCGGAATGCGGATGTGGAAGTCGACGATTGCGCTCGGGTGGACGTAGGGGAAACGGAGTGCCGGCCCAAAAAGACCCGAGTGTACGCGAGAGAAGCCGGCCGGGCGGACACGGGCAAAGACTGCATGCCGGTTTGCGAGTGGGCGTCAGAGGCGGGCTCCTGAGCGGTGAGACTGTGTGTGTGTGTCGGCGTGAGTACGAGGGATGGAAAGCGCCAAGACACGCATGGAAATAAATAAAAATGGCTCTGTTGTCTGTCTCTTCTATCTCAGACCCAAGTGAATCGTTTACATTCTCATTTACAAATGCAAGGGTATTAGTAAAGTCCTGATTAGTAAAGTCCTGATTAGTAAAGTCCTGATGCAGGACAAGGAAGTCTGGGATGCAGTCAGGTTTCCAATTCATCCCTAGAGCTGATCAGGCCACTCAAAATCTTCCACTACATGTCATGTACACTACACAGGAACACGGGTAAACAGAGTAAAGTAGTAGTAGCTCAGCATACAGCCCTGTGGAACAACGATTTTTCAGGATGAGGGTTAAGGACATGTGCACAGACTCATAGACTGAGGTCGAGGGATTTCACTGCCTAAGTAACGGCTATAAAGTCCGTGTTCAAATAGAATGTAGAATATTGTGATCATTTTAACACTAATATTGCCACGGAAAATTCCTAGTCTTTTTTTTTATATTTGTGTCTGTCGGCGAAGTGGTAGCTCAGTGGTTGAGACATTGGGCTCTGGACTCAGTAGGTCGAAAGTTCAAAGCCCAGCGCGACCAAGCTGCCACTTAACGCTCAACTGCTCAGCTGTAAGTCGTTCTGTATAAGAGCCTCTGCCAAATGATGCACTTGTGAACATCAGTACTTGAAATTGTGTTTACAATATCGAAAGACTGAAACTGGGCTCTTTTGTCTAGTTAAAAGATTTGGTTTTTATTTCTGGGTCACGTGTGTACCTCTCAGAGACACTGCTTACATTGCTATTATATATATATATATATATATATATATATATATATATATATATTCTATCTATTATATATATATATATATATATATATATATATATATATATATATATATATATATATATATATATATACAGTGTGTTCAAAAACTCCCTCCGCAGAGGCGTGTAGAGCAGGTAATGGTGTAGGTTTTTGGCAAAAAAATTAATGGATTTAATCCGTGGAAAATTTCAAGCAGCTTGTCTACAGACAGGAATACCACATCACTGTACAGCTCAAAATTTAATAAATAAACACGATAATAACGAGTTTAATTAAACAACTAGTATCCCGTGACTTACTCTACATGGACACTGCGGAGGAGCTTTTTGATTTGTATTTAGTAATATGGTAATTAAATTCACATGTGTTGATGTATGGAACTTCAGCAATAAAATGCAGATTTTTATTAAAAAAAAAAAAAAAAAAGATGATAAATGACTTTTATTTAACAATAATCCAAAGCAATATTCCTACTGTGGTCTACTGATGAGAACGTCCAGAATCCACCTGCATATGGACGTGCAGATACACTGATGACTGCACTGTGAACAGTTCGCTGGGGATGAATGAACTGCACAACTGAACTCAATAAATAACATTTGCATGCACATATGTTGTTGTTATGCTGTTTCTGCTTTGTACCGCCACTGGTGAATCCAACGTAACGCGATTTTGAATACAACTGCTGACACAAGCATCCAATCAGATACATATTCAATGTACTTATGGCAGAATAAGTTCCATATTGTCCGACAATATGATGGCGTGTCTGATTACCCGATCATGTGCGAGAGAACTCTATGAAGGGTGGTAATATAGAAATAGTGTGTAACATTTTGGAGACGAAAGGCTCTTCAGGTCAGGATGACCCTGCGCCAATGCAAGGTAGTAACGTTTTTCTCTATAGTTTAAAAATGGTTCGGATTTGAAAGGGTCAGACGTCGAAAATGTCCAAAATAAACCAAATCATATTTTTTTATTTGTCACATATACATTGCAGCACAATGAAATTCTTTTCTTGGCATATCCCAGCTTGTTTCTGGGGTCAGAGAGCAGGGTCGGCTATGATACGGCTGGAGCACAGAGGGTTATGGGCCTTGCTCAAGGACCCAATGGTAGCAGCTTGGTGATACCGAGGCTCGAACCCCCGACCTTCTGATCCATAGCCCAGCGCCTTAAACCACTGAGCTACACCTCATCCCCAAAGGGCCTTGCTCAAGGGCTCAACAGTAGCAGATTGGTGTTGGGGCTCGAACCACCAACCTCATGATCAGAAACCCGCCATTGTTCATTATCAAAAAGTTCATTAAGATGAATTGTGCTTTAAGATACAAGCAAACCCTAAAAACATGTAACAAAAGCAGACACATTTGTCCACTGTATCCAAAATCGAATGTAGTCTTAAAGACATCTGAGTAAACTGGAATCAGATGAATGGGACATTCTAAACCACATGCAATGGAAGAAACTTATCATCAGCACTAAATCATGTTAATAGGGAAATAAACTAACAACGTTTCTAAACTGTTTGTAGGATACAGCGCTATTTCCAACGCTATAATGCGACAATGCTCACTGAATATCTGAATATTACACCATTTTGTATATGTCAAAGCCCCGAAATGTCATTTTCGCTCGTCTACTGAACCAGCTGCATATTTCATGTCCTGAAAGCACAGGCTGTCTGCATATTTCATGATCACACCAGCCCACAATCCTCTACACGCACAAAAGGGCTGTCCGGGGTCAAAGAGTCATCGAGCACAAGCGCTATCAGATGTCCGTACAGTCTAAACAGCTGCCTAGAACCGCGCCACTGCGTCTTTGTAGCGGACTTCGAAGCGGGCCCGCTGAGTCCACCGAGCAGGAAAGCAGCGACCAGTGCAGTCTGACAGATAACCGCTCCACACAAAAGCCTGACCTACACAGTTCAATCTGTCCACAAAGACATGCCCGATCAATCACGATGCAAAATGTGACTGCAGTGTTTACTGCTCGAGCTCAGTGGCGCGACGAGCACCTGTCAAAACACACGCTCATGAAGTCTAGCTTTAGAACCAGCATTCCCGGTGTTCCACTGTGATCCCAAAGAACCAATGAACATGTTAATGAATAAATACGGAGATTAGGCCACATGCACCAGCATGTTAAACACACATCTGGCGACAGACAGGGGTTCAGGAGGGGTGATGATAGCACAGAGAATTGCTATAAGATTCTATTTAAAACAACATGTTGCCCAACATCTCACCCCCTTCCTAAACCACAATTATCAATTGGGGATGAGTGGATGATGGAATACATCATCAACAGCTGCGAGATGAATCATCATTATCGAGTTTATGGTTTATGCCGTTGTTGAAAATTCGAAAATCGATTTCACGATTTCACCTTGGTTTGACACAGCAGGCTTCCGTAGTTATCCGTCTGGCGTTACACTTATACGAAAATACAACATAGCGACGTGCTCTGACCAATCCAAAGAGCCCGTATCAAAAGGCCCGCTGTGAAATTTGTCTAAAGTCTGTGGCAACTAAAGCAATAAGTGCAATTAATTTATTCCAACACCTCAAACAGAAATTGCAATGTTGAATGGGGAGGTGTGTGTGGCGCTGCGGGATTAACTGCACTTCCAAAATACCGGCTAAAAACAGGTCAAAATAGCCGTCATATTTTCACACTGTATACAAAATCGAGAATCAAATTTTGGCTAAAGGACATTTCGCCCAGTTCTAATATACATACATACATACATACATGCATACATACATACATACATACATACATACATACACACACACACACACACATATATATATATATATATATATATATATATATTATATATATTTATATAATATATTTATTTATTTATTTATTTATTTACAGCGGGGTTTTTGTTGAACATCTAAAGTTGCAAACCCGAACCATGTCCATACAACTTATAAAACCACGCCCCTCTTGTAAACAAGATCTTTGGATTGGTTAGCGTGCCGCCATGTTGTACTTTGTATTTCTCATGTGTAATGCGATGCGGGAGGAGCAGAACTACGGAAGCTCGCTGTGCCAAACCAAAGGTGAAATCGTATAATCGATTTTTGCATTTTCAACATTGACAAACCATAAACTCACCCATAAATGTGACGATTAATCTTATTATGAAGGCATTTTTTCATGTGATATTCTAGAAATGACAAGTTGCAGACACACACACACACACACACGCAAAACAAGTCTCACTCACGGAACGAGCTCCTGTTATACAAGAGCAGGTGCTCGGATGTCTAACGGCAGGTACATGGTGCTCAGGCAGACAGTGATGAAGCTCATTACTTATACAGAGTATTCTGATGAAAGGCAGGCAGTTAAAAGACACATGCTGACAAACAAAGACACAGCATCAGGCATTACCCAGAGAAAAAAAAAGCAATCAGGCCATTAAGCTGCAGAACAGTAGGTGAGAATCCTCATCAAAGGTTTCTGGGCCAGCCCTTGTTTTCAGACACACCCTTTTCCTATTCTTTTATTTCTGCCTTCCTTTGCTTTACTTGCTTTTGATTGAAGAGAACACAGGAGGAGAAGGTGGGGGGGGGACTCCTGCTCGAGTAGATCCAAGGGGCCCAGTGTATTTGAGCTGTTTTTCCACCTCAACGCACAAGGAAATATGCTGCGTACTGAGCCTGCATGTTTGCTCAACCGGCTGCTTTTTCTAATACCTCTGGGCCTGAGGAACAGCCGTGCTGGTCTGAGACATACACACACACACACACACACACACACACACACACACACACACACACACAGTGCTCATACCATCAGCACGGCACAGCTACATGGTGGAACATCATACCCATCCCCTCCTGGTAATACCAATACAGTATTCTAACGCACACGAACACACACACACACACACACACACACACACACACACACACACACATCCAAGCGCGCACCATATCTACCGCATCCAACTAATTAACTCATCCGCCCGCCTGGGGTAAAAAGCAAAATTGTGTAAATAGGTTTCAATCAGAAGCATTATTGGTCATATTAGATGGTCGGGTGCTTGGCAGAGACGAGCTCTTGCGGCGGTGAACCTCCAACACATCAAGGAGCTCGTTTTCTGCATTGCACTGAAGAAAAAAAATAAACGTTGAAAGGGAAACAGCGTCCCAAAAACGTTCGTATTAGTTCAAACTGTGTGCCGAGTCGCTTCGAATGATGGCTGTTTTTAAAATGGAAAACAACAAGACAGCAAGACGAGCAAATAGACAAAAATATACACAGTTTAGAAATGATTGCAGACTTTCACGAACTAAACAGTTTTGTTAAAGTGGATTTAAGTACAAAAATCTCACGTATTTAATGGGAGAAAAACGTGTCGTGTATCCGCAAGTTGAACACTTGGATCTTGGCCTATAGTCAAACTGAAAATTCAAGTGCATCACATGCTTTTATATTAAAGATGTGGGCATTAATAGCGTTATTAATTTATGCTTATACATGCTAGGTTTGTTTGAAATTTCCATCTCAGGCATCTATCAGGGATCCACCCATATGCATTTCACACATCACACACATTGTCATAGGGACATTTTAGGCAGGATCCAGGCCAACCCATCGCAGGACACAAAAACACTAGGGACAATTTTTTCCGGGAGGAAACCGGAGAACACTGAGGAAACCACACACACACACACACATACACATGGCCACGGGAACACACACACACACACCGTGCCTCCTTACACACATACACATCTATATATATATATATATATATATATATATGATTATATATATGCATATATATATATATATATATATATAGTGTATATCGCTACTATAAACAATTGAATCGTAAACATCTGCTATCCATCAATCCTGGTTTAAGGATGAAGCAAAAATAATATTACCAGGTTTCAGGAAGCATGAACCCTTTGGTCGCGAGATAAACTCGCACGTTATCAATGCAAAAGATGTGGAAGTTGGCAGCTCTGGTAACGTGTAGAATTCCGTGAGGGTAATAACGTTTTAGTGGACAATTTTACAACCTGACCAGGAATATGTTCAAACTCATTTTCTCAACTCAAAACACAAACCAGCAGCCTAATTTGACCCAGACTAGGCCGCTACTACAGCCGTTACACACGTGCATGGTCTTTATTTGTTCTGTTTGCGATATTCTTTGCACCCACATTCCCCATTTATTCCCAGTCCTGATGTAGTTGTAACTCAATGCGACTGCACCAGTGCGCCTTCTATACGTAGAGCTGGGAGATTCAATCGTCATTTTCTATTCATTCGAGTTTAGGACTATATTGGCCAAAAAAATGGGGACCAAAACAATATTATGTCAATTACTCTTCTGGGAAGATGTTCTATTGGGTTTTGGTGCTCTGTATGGTTGAGGTCAGAGCTCTACAGAAGGTCATTGAAAATCGTGAACTCTATCCCATGTAAACAATCTATTTGGTGAAAAGGGGGAGGGGGGTATCTCAGTGGTTAAGGTGCTGATTGGAAGAATTGGGTCCCCTTAACCTTCAGTGCTCCAGGGGGCGCTCTATCATGACTGACCCTGCGCTGTGACGCCAAGCCTCCAAATGAACTGGGATATGTGAAGAAATACAATTTCACCTTGGTTTTGATACAGCAAGCGTAGTTCTCCGTCTCCACCATTAGACATGAGAAATACCAAATACAACATGGCGGCGCTCTGACGAATCCAAAGAGCTCATTTCCAAGATAGGCGGTTTCATCAGAACGGTTCGAAGCATCAGACATTCAACAAACCAAAACCCTGCTGTCAAATATGTCTAAAGTTTATTCCAGCACCTCAAACAGGACAATGTTGTAGAACGGGGAGGTGTGTGTGGCGCTGCGGGATAAACAAAACCCCAGCAGCCCCAAAACACTGACTAAACACAGGTATAAATTTCCTCACTGTATCCAAAATCCAATTTTGTCCAAAAAAAAAAAGTCAGAGATTGAATTGAATATGACACGTCGCCCAGCTCTATCTGTACTTGCATCCCGAGCAAAGTGTACCAAAGTATGAATCTTATGAAAGCTTTCATGAGGAAACCAGTGTGTGTCAGATATATCAGATTGCCTGTGTGGAAGGAGGTGAACAATCGGCACTATTTAAACTCCACAAACAGGCACCTTTTGTCTTTGTGTTGCAAATGAACGATCAGAAGGGACCACTGCCAGGCTTCCTAATAACTTCCATCTACTACTTCCTCTGCTGCATTGCCTCTTCAAATACAAGTGAGTTAGAGAGAGACACAGAGAGAGAGAGAGAGAGATTCACTGCTGGCTGCCTGCCTCGCAAGCTTGATTCAGCTCAATTCCACACAAAGCGGTAGGCTGTAAATATGCTGGCCTGTCAGAGAACACAGCAGGTGCACCCACTCCTTACCGTTAATCATCCAGCCAGCTCGCAACATGCTCCCTCTTCCGTTTCGCTGGGCGTGACAGAGCACCTTTACACCACACACTAGAGCGCCAACATCGGGATCCTTTATGCGTTTACGGATCGCTCGGTCTTCCCTTTCTCTATCCGTGACTCTCCGTCCCTTCGCGTCATAAACGCGGACAGCAGGAGGTCAGAGATTGGAGCTGAAGCGAAGGGACTCGCTTGTATTTATTTATTTATTTATTTTGCACAAATACTGTGTTTGTCATCGCGGATTCGAGTTCTGAAAAATCGCTTCGTTGTCGAGCCAACAAGTCCGGGGCCTTCCGGTGACGGATAAAATATCAGAAGAGGGATCGCCTCTGCTCGTGGATCGAATAAATAAAGCAGAAATCAAATGGAGATAAGGCCTCCACCGAAGCTGCTCCGAGGTTAAGAGCTACCAAATAAGGTTAGCACAGAAGCAATATCGCTGCAGATAAGGGTTAAAGCCCACTCGGCCAGAGTCGATGCAAAACAACAAAAAAAAATCTGGACTGCGGCAATATCATTTATAAGACGGTGCAGAAAAACACGCTCCACTGACGTAAGGACACGGAAGAACTGATTATCCATTTTTTATCTCGACTGCTACAATCGGAGCCGGGTCGAGATATTAATGAGGCGTATAAGTCACCTGTCAAGAAAAAAAATTCAATGAACGGGGCGTTATAACCTTAAGGGGTTTTTTTTGTAAGTTGGGGTTGTTTCCCCCACCCCCCCCTCCCAACTGATGCTGCATGGGAAACTTCCTGTTCAGGAACATACACTAGAAGCACTGGTGAAAATCACATACCATACTGGTTTGCAATCCCCTGACTCAGCATCTCTGACATCATAAATCATTGTATTGCTGTCTCCGGCACCAGCCCTCTATAATAGCTAACCTCTGGGGCATGGCCTTCCTATAAGTCTCCGGCGTTGTGTAAAACGGATAGCGAGGCTGATCTGCCGAGGTGGAAAAGGCAAGAGGAGAATGTAATAATCCTCATAATCCGGCGGCGAACAAAATTGGCTACTCCCGGAACGCTATCGGCGCGCTCTCGCGCTCCGTATATAAATATGAAGCGCCATTGAGCACGTTAGTGTAATCCAATCAGGAGCGCAAGAGACGCTCCAGGGTGTTTCGGGGGCGGACGCTCGGCGTGTTTATCACCACCTGGATCGATCTGCTCGCGGAGAACGCGCAGGATTCCTGCTCACGGCTGCAATCCACAACGCTTGGTTAAAACAACGCACGCTCGGAGTGATGCTTTAACTTGCAGAATTAGTGGGTGGAGATCTTTTTTTTCGCTTCTAATCCTCATCAGAGTGATAATTAGGAGTCAGAGATTAGCACTCGGAGTAGAGATGGGTCATGTGTCATAAACTGGATCTCCGATTTTCAACAAGAAACACGAACCAGGGAGGGTGTAGATCAATGGAGGGAGGGTGTAGATCAATGGAGGGAGGGGTGTAGATCAATGGAGGGAGGGGTGTAGATCAATGGAGGGAGGGGTGTAGATCAATGGAGGGAGGGGTGTAGCTCAGGGAGGGGTGTAGAGGGAGGGGTGTCAGCTCAGTGGAGGGAGGGGTGTAGCGGAGGGGGTCAGCATCAGTGGAGGGAGGGGGGGGGTGTAGCTCAGTGGAGGGAGGGGTGTAGCTCAGTGGAGGGAGGGGTGTAGCTCAGTGGACGGAGGGGTGTAGCTCAGTGGAGGGAGGGGTGTAGCTCAGTGGAGGGAGGGGTGTAGCTCAATGGAGGGAGGGGTGTAGCTCAGTGGAGGGAGGGGTGTAGCTCAGTTGGCGGAGGGGTGTAGCTCAGTGGAGGGAGGGGTGTAGCTCAGCTCATGGAGGGAGGGGTGTAGCTCAGTGGAGGGAGGGGTGTAGCTCAGTTGACGGAGGGGTGTAGCTCAGTGGAGGGTGGGGTGTAGCTCAGTGGTTTTAAAATGCTGGGTTACTGACCAGCAGGTCGGGGGTTCAATCCCCGGTATCGCCAAGCTGATACCCTTAAGGTCCTTGAGCAATGGACCCTTAACCCTCTGTGCTCCAGGGGGCGCTCTATCATGGCTGACCCATCGCTCTGACCCCAGCTTCAAAACAAACTGGGATCTGTGAAGAAACACTTTCAGTGCTGTAATGTACATTCGGTATTTCACGGCGGGAGGTGGAGAACTACGGAAGCTCGTTGGGCCAAACCAAGGTGAAATCGTAAATTTGTATCAACCCGAATTAATAATGGGCGATAATGGTTAATCTCACAGATCTACCTCGGAGTTCCACTTAAGATTCTAGTGCACGCTTGTCCGTGCTCGAAATAATTTCGGAGTGACGGGGGGGTATCAGTGGAGGAATGAGAACTTTTAAAACCACACAAAAAGACGTCTGGATAAGAGTCAGAGTGGCTTTTATTGAGTGTTGAGCCTGAGGAGGTGGGATAATGGATGGCAACACGCTCTGAAACAGAGGCCTTTCAACACATGGAAATCTTACACTGATCTACATCGTGCTGTGAGAGAGGGTCGTGTTTGAAGATGCAGCTCTTTGAGTTTGTGGTTCTTCTAAGCGATCGTAAGGACACATTT